>CM055337.1:5197843-5797843 GCA_029228605.1 Salix koriyanagi | reverse complement strand
GATTTCTCTACCAACGCCGACCCCCTTTTATTTATTTTTGTTATTTTTGGGTTGATTTTGGGGAGTAACCCAGAAATTGGGTTATGACAATAACAAATGTATAAAATCAGATTTGAGCTCAAGGTTTACATTATTGTCAATGTTTATGCACAATGGTTGATTTTCCACGTTAGGAGCAGCAAGCTCCTTGAGTGTTTGTTGTCGTGCAATAGCCATGGTGTTGAGGCGAGCTTCCATTCTCAACCTACGTAAAGTGCTTTCTATTTCAAGATCAATCTGCACTTGAATTTGATTAGTAGAACGGGTCACAGGCATTAATTCTTAAGAAAACTCAAAAGAAAGTAACCACACAAGAGATCGAAAACAATGCAAATTGTACGAAACTTTTACGGTAGAAAACTAAAACTGCCTAAAAACACTAGAAAACAGCGGCATTTGGCCTCAATAAGGTGGGGCTAGTGATTTATCACTAGTCCTGTTCATAACGTCCTTTTCCTTCAGGAGAAAAAGACCGATACCTAATTCCACCAAAAACTCTGTTTTGAACAGTACCGCTGCCGCAAGTGAACAGTACTGTCACAAGCAAAAATTCTGTTTCTTTTTTTTTTGAATCACAACAAATAAAAATAACTGTACAAGCACAACAATCAACTAAAATTACTTCCCCAGCAACGACGCCAAAATTTGTTGCGATGTCGCGGTCGCACAAATTAATTACCCTAGCTTAAAACACACAAGATAGTATAGAGCAAGCAAGGGGTCGATCCCACGAGGAAGTTTCAAGTCAGATTTTTATGTTGTACGTTATGTGATTGGGGGGATTTGGTTTGTCATTATCTAAACTATTACAGCAATTAAACTAGCAAACAAAATCAATTAAAACCGAAACTTATCAAGAAAACAAACCTTGGTCACAAGCATACATTCACCTACGGAAATTAGAACCGATCCTTGAAACAAAAAATGCAGTTCATGTTCTGAAATTTTATCTTTTCTTAACGTGATTAATTAACGGATCCGCCGTATAACTAATCCTAACCAACAAACAATCAAAGTGTCCGCACTAATGATTCAATTTAATGGTAGCTTTAAGAACTAGATAATTTCATCAAGATTAACATACAAGTTGTCTGCAACTTGTGTCAATTTATTCAAATGTTCTCCCTAAGTTCAATAATGTAGTTCCGCCATAATTATCAAGCTCAGTTGCTTCACAAGTTCATATATCACAACTCCGGTTTTGATATTAAACTTAGCAATAGATTGTTCACAACAATAACTTAGAGTCCGCTCTAGCAATCATCAACAACAATCATAGGAAATATGCATAGGAAAACAATCATACTCATTCATAACATAACTGAAATAGAAGGAAGAATAAATCTCACGGTTCTTGAAATCCGAAGGTTTTTGTGTCCTTGCAACCAAGCAAAAGAGTCTAGCCTTGCATGTTTATTGAACAACTAAATAAAAAGATGGAAGAACACATGATTTAGGGTTTGGAGGAGGAAGATTTTGTGTTTTCTTTTGTGCTAGCCGCCACTTCCTTGCTCCTCTTCTCCTTTATATATGCTTAGAAACCCTAGTGACTATTTTACAAAATAGTCCTTCCTTAAGTTGGCAGAATTTAGTTGTCCCTTGTAAAATTCATATATCCTTCATATCACATCGTTTTGAGCTGAAATTTGGAGTGTTTATAGGTATTTGAGTCCTGAATCCACTAAAATTGAGTTTGTATCAATCAGACTTTTGTAGTTCAAGATATTGAAGTTGGAATGGACAAAGGTCGATATTGGCAGATTACAAGATTTGATTTTGAAGGCTGCGATTTCCATGATCTTCCTTATTTTATTTTTTCCTTAGCTTTCCATAAATTTATGGATGTTAGCTTTTGAATGTCACTTGAACCACTTCATTTCGATCTCTAGAGCTTCCACTCTGCACAAAACACCGACTGAAGGTCAAATCTGTCAATCACCTCCAATTACCTCCTTTTTGCATCTTTCATCCAAAAATGCCTTCAAAACATAAAACAAAGAATATCAAGGCATTTTATACACAAAACATATGAAAAACACTAGGTAAATATGGATGAAACTATCAAATAATATGGTCGCATCAGAGGTTTTCATGTCAACCAAATCAAGAAAGCAATGAAGATGATAAAATTCATTTTCTGATAGAAAAGTTAGATCATAGTTCTAGTTAAATGGGACAACTATAAGTATATAATGTTTCCAAGACTTATATAGTGATATACCACTCAAAGAAATGAGTTCCCATCCAGAAAGATCTTTGAAATTGCAAAAAACATTTTTTTGTGTAACAATTAAAGGGTGTATTTTTTTTATCCTATTATATGTTTCTAAAAGTCTATTGTTTAAAGCAACCTCAAAAGGTTTATAATTCATTTCCAATGAACTCGATTGGCTATATTTTTTAAAAAGTAATAATATGTTAGAAAATAATGACATCTTTTGCTTTAATATTACACTCAAATGAATATAATCTAAAACCATTATGAATTTTGTGTTTATTATATGAAAACAAGCATTAATATGATGTAATATTGTGTAAATGGTAATAAAAATTGATAAACAAACATTATGTTTTTAAAATCATCAACCCCTTATCATATTAAAAAAACTCTTTGCATTTAATGTTTCCATTTTTGATAGTTGGATATGGAAATTGAATTAATTTTGAAGTATTTTGGGTGTGCTTTTTTCATTTTATTTATTTATGTTAGGTGACATGAATAATCAATACATTGAAATTATTAATAACAAGAGGAAATAATGACTTGAACTCCTTATTGTTAGTCTAGACATAATCTATCAAGAAATAAAGATTGTCCGTATCTGTTTTTTTAATACGTTGGAGGTTGCAATGAGAGAGTTAATCTCATTATGTGAGGTGATGTGCTACATTTAGTTTTATTTATGAATAATTTCTAAAGTTGAGTATTTTTGTTTCAGGTTTAATTTTAAACTTTCTAAAGATCTTGGGTCTCTAACAACTTCAAGAATATATTAGGTAAGAGGGAAAATAGAAATTTATTAGCAAATAAGCTTTGTTACCATTAACTAGAGAGTTTTCTTATTTTATAACAACAAGAATCTTACCTGAACAGAAACTATTTGCAAATAGAGCTTCCTTTACGACTACCATTTATTATATAGTATTAAAAAGTAAATTTTTTTTTCCTGGTGCCCCTATTGATTTAAAACCTGACCTAATGTGTGTTTCCTGTGAACTAAATGACTGAAAAATCAAGGCTAAGTTTTTTTTAACACAAAAAACTTTTTTAAACCTAGAATCACCATTAGAATATCAATTTTCAATTAAAAAAACACACTCATAAAATGGACCTAAAGTAAAAAAATTAACTTAAAGTTTTTTTATCAACCACAATTTATTTTTCCTACAAAATAACAGGTAATGAATTTCTAAATAAAACTTGTCTAGTTGAATGAAACTCATTGACACCAAAAATGAGTTTTTTTTTTTCTTTCTAGAATATAGATAGCCATTGACTTTCTCTGTTCTCTTATATTTTTTGATTATTTTTTCTCCTCTCTCTCTCTCTAACATAAGGACTTATGCATGAATAAAATAAAGTCTTGGACCAAATGTACAATTTTCAAACTAAAAGGATCAAAATAAAATATAAATCTTTAATTTCTAGAAAGACACTTTATGGAAGAAAAAAAAAAGGGTTGTATTTTCCCATCACATTTAAAATTTTGTAAACAAAAAAAGTATCTTTTTTTTTGTAAAATTGAGAATCGACCCCATATAAAAATTATTTTTTTGATGTTGTGATGACATGATAAAAGAACATACAAACAAAAATTTAAAGCGCAATCCCTAATTAAAGAAACATGTAAGGATCAAAATAAAAAAAAAATTAAATGACTCGAGTGTAAAAAAATAAAGAACAAAAACCAAACTACCGTTACAATTCATAATATTTTGATGGACGTGTTAGAGTGTAGGTATAGGTAAAACGCTACAAATTTTATTTTTTTGTTAATAAAACCTAGCTCGATGTACTGCTCGGGTCATAGATTGAGTGAGCAAATTCAAGTTGATTCAAATCAATCCAAATGATATCGTTTTAAGAGAAAAATTAAAAAAAAACTTTATTTATATAGATAAGCAATGAAATAAATAAATTCTATGTGTTGTCTTATTCCTTTTTTTTAAAAAAAAAATAATCATCCATGTTTTGGGCTAGGAAAAAAATAAAAAAAATTAGAAAAATCAAGTATGTAATTTATTTTTTTCCCACCTTTTCTCTCTCTTCAATTTAAATTTAAATTAATTGGAATAGATTAACTAAAAATATGTTAGGGATACGTGCATCGATAGACGGGTCATAAATTTTAATTGAAATTTATTAAAATAAATTTAAAAAATATTTATAAAGATATTATTTAATAAAATATCATTCTATTTTTACTTGGTTTTCAAACAAGATTTTTTTTTAAAAATAAATTTTCACCTTAATGTGTTTTTCCTACATTTCTAAAAAATTTGAGTGTGTTAATTAAACAAAGAAGTTTTAATTCGAGAGATGTATGCATATTTTGAATAGATTTTTTAATGTGTTGTGATTGCTTTTGATTTATATTAAATGAATGGTTTAAAATCAAAATTAATATTATTTTTTAAAATTAAATATATGAATAAGAGATTATAATAGAAAATTAGAAATTAGTTTTTTTTTGATGAAATTTAAATGATTAATCGTTTTATAAAAAAGATTAATTTCATATAATTATATAATAAAAATAAAGGTTTGACCAAAATATAAAATCATATATCTTTAACCTATATGTGTTTCTAAGCTTCTCGACTTTTAGCCTTTAGTTAGCTAACAATTAGTTTTAAAAATTATGAGCACAAATGATCCTTAATCTATCTTATAAGATTCTGACTTTGCAATTAATTTTTTTTTTATTGAAAAACACATTAGTAATACTTGTATGTTTAGTGGGAACCAATTATCTTTTAATTATGAATGATAATATTTGGTAAGGGTAAAATCATGAGAACATTTTTACTAGTTTGGTGACATAATTGAGTGGAGAGTATGTTAAGGAATGGTAATATTTAATAATTATTTTCTCATTTTCTATTAACAATGTATCATTCCATAAATTAGCTAATTAAACATCTTTAAAAACTAATATTTGCACCCTTAATAATATTTTTCATAAGAATTACACTTATAAAACTTCCCTTTAATTTGTTTTTCAATTTGATATCACACAATGCTTCTCGATCCTAGATCTATAACAACTCTAAAATCAAATTTAAAACTTTTTATATACAAATTCAACCAACGAATGTAATATTTAGTTTGAGAAATTATTAAACGAATCTAGTTAACTTTTCTAAATTATGGACCGATCAATAAAAGTTTTACATATTATTATTATTATTATTATTATTATTATTATTATTATTATTATATTATTATTATTATTTTCAATTTAATTAAGTCATATTTAGAATGGAAATCTTTTCATGTTTCAATTTCAATTATAGTTATGGAATAAAATAACATAAAAAATATGAAAAAAATTTAAAAGGTGTTTAATAATGTGGTAGTCATTAATTTTCAAAATGTTTTCACTTGAAAATACATTAAAATAACATTTTTTATTTTAAAGAATATTTTTTTCATCAACACATAAAAGTAATCTAAAAATACTAAAAATAATTTAACTTAAAGTTAATTTTTTAAATGTTTTTAAAAATATCCCTAAAATACAAAAACAAACATTAATAATATATAACAATCTTATTGAATTGGTTAATAATATTATCAACTAATTCCATATAATCATTTTTTTCTTTTGAACCATGCAATCCTATGTACGAATCTTCAAATATCACCATTCCTTTTTAATCCAAAAATTCTTGAAATTGGACCAACTTGGCAATCCAATGTTCTATTTTTACCAGATAAACCAAGTCAGTCAAACACGCCGGCTCATCACTTTCTATTAACACGTGGCATTCATGTATTCGCGTGGCCTCGTGGCCTCTACGCCACGTGATCACTCTCTATCAAAACCCTAACGTTAAAACCAATAAAAACACCTCACTCTTCGCAATTCGCTTTCTTCTCTCTACCTGAATATTTTCCTTCTCTTCGGTTACGATCCCGTACGGTTAGTCTCTCCGATCTCATGATCTACTCTTATAATTTTCTCTCTCGATTAGATCTTATTGAATCTGTGTGACATAATTTGATCCGAAACACTTTTGTTATTTTCTTGTCATAAGATATCTGAACATGTAATTTTGTCTTGCTTTCTCGGCAACCAAACAGAAAGTTACCAAATTATTTGATGGTTGCATGTGCAGATCTGTTGGTTTGGGCTGTTTGAAATTGAATTGAATCTTCATATTAAGCTTGATTTTTGAATTTTTTATTCAATTTACTAAATATTGTTTTATTTTTTAGTGTTGATTATGTGATAATATTTATCATCCTGATCTAATTAATTATTTGGTTACTTAAATATATCTGTTGTTGCTGTTATGTGGTAATAGGCTGAATAGCTAGGGGAAAGAAAGAAAGAAAGAAAGATGGGAGGTGGATTTAGGGTGCTTCATCTTGTCAGACCATTTCTGTCATTTCTTCCTGAAGTTCAAAGTGCTGACAGAAAAATTCCGTTTCGTGAGAAGGTCATATACACTGTGATTGCTCTTTTCATTTTCCTGGTGTGTAGTCAACTCCCATTGTATGGTATTCACTCAACAACTGGTGCGGATCCTTTCTATTGGATGCGTGTTATTCTTGCATCCAACCGTGGTACTGTCATGGAGCTTGGTATCACTCCAATTGTGACATCTGGGCTAGTGATGCAACTGCTTGCTGGTTCAAAGATCATCGAAGTGGACAACAATGTTCGTGAAGATCGTGCACTATTGTAAGTATCTTTGTGTGGCTAAATTCACGTGGATTGCTACTGCAGTAGTAGTTGCTTTGCCTTCCATGTACATTCTGTGATAGGGGGCCTTGTAGGATGTCTTCTGCTATGTATTATCTTATTATGCATATCTCCATCCTCATGGCATTGCTGGTATTTCATTGCTTATTACCAGTGGGTTCCCAATCCCAGATTACGGTGATGGTTTTCTGTGAACAATGAACTAGGAAAAAACTAGAAGATATCTACAAATCACTAAAATGTATAAATAATGGTAGTTTATTAATTTAAAATGTATAAATAATGGTAGTTTATTAATTTTTGCAGTTAACCAAACTGCATTTTCACTCAATTTCTAAGATGATTATGTTCCATTCATACGAATACTTGTGCTGCTTGGGGCTCTCCCATGTCAACAAACACCGAGAGGGTGTTATCTTTTATGTTATCTGGACAAAGCAACTTCCTCTGCGCTTTACATTGTCATGATGAATGCTTTCTTCTCTCAGAAATGGTGCACAGAAGTTGCTAGGTATCCTGATAGCTGTTGGTGAAGCAGTGGCATATGTTCTCTCAGGGATGTATGGCAGTGTTGGCCAACTTGGGGTAGGAAATGCCATTCTTATCATCATTCAGCTTTGTTTTGCTGGGATCATTGTGATATGTTTGGACGAGCTTCTTCAGAAAGGATATGGTTTAGGCTCTGGAATTTCCCTTTTCATAGCAACCAATATCTGGTGAGTTCCATTCTTTAGTTTATGGATCCACTTGTGAAATTTCCTTCTCTATATTGATTATTGTGAGATTGGAGTTCTTTGGGGAGTTTTACTTTAACATCTCTACCAAAAATCTGGATGCTTACAGAGTCATTCATTTTTCAGTGAAAACATTATCTGGAAAGCATTTAGTCCAACTACCATCAATAGTGGGCGTGGTGCTGAATTTGAAGGAGCTGTCATTGCTTTATTCCATCTGCTGATTACCCGAACAGACAAAGTTCGTGCTCTCCGGGAGGCGTTTTACAGGCAGAATCTTCCAAATGTGACAAATCTTCTCGCCACAGTCTTGATCTTTCTCATTGTCATCTACTTCCAAGGGTTCCGTGTGGTTTTACCTGTGAGGTCAAAGAATGCTCGTGGTCAGCAGGGTTCATATCCGATCAAGCTCTTCTACACCTCTAATATGCCCATTATTTTGCAGTCTGCTCTTGTATCAAACCTGTACTTCATCTCCCAGGTACTGAGGGTTATATGGTTTTATGTTCTGCTTGAGATTTGGTTTTTCCAGTTCTTCTGTTAACTTGCTTGTTTGCAGTTGCTGTACAGGAGATACAGTGGTAACTTCCTTGTGAATCTTTTGGGAAAATGGAAGGAATCTGAATATTCAGGTGGCCAGTTTGTTCCTGTTGGTGGCCTTGCGTATTATATCACTGCACCCTCAAGGTGATTAAGATGATTTTTATATTTGTTTGTCTTTTTACGTCAACAACAAATTGCTGGTAACTTGAAAATTGTCTCGAGCCTCCAATCACTTGCATTTTAGCAATTATCTTTTTCTCTAGTTCAGCCTCTCCAGTCTTTAATTTAAGGTCATTACTAATAATAATAATAAATAAGGTTGGAGTGAGGGACCATTTTGTATATTTGTATCATCATCATGAATGACATTGCAATATTGTTCTAAAAACAAATAAAAATTAATTGATAGGCACCTTTGCCTTCCCTCAATTTTAGAAAATTTCACCCACCAAGTTGATGATGATGATATCTGCACTTATATTGGTTCATGAATGATTTTTTGGCCCTTGCTGTTGGCAATGCTATCGCTAGCTAACATGTCCTTACTAATCTTTTACAGCTTAGCTGATATGGCGGCAAATCCTTTCCATGCACTTTTCTATCTTGTGTTTATGTTGTCAGCATGTGCTCTCTTCTCAAAAACTTGGATTGAAGTATCTGGATCATCTGCTAAAGATGTAGCCAAGCAACTCAAGGTATGTGGACCTTTTTATTTCTTATGCTCTATGGTGAACATAATTTTTACTATGCTCTTAGCGCAGCACTTACTTTTGGCTTTGGTGGTGCACAATCTTTCTGTTTTACCCTTTATTCAGGCTGCTTTCTTATCATTAGGTTTTCAGTTCATTGTTAGGGTCTGATCTCTTAAAGTCTGAATTTGGCTGTCATCCTCGGGTAGTCAAGGAAGTGGATATTGTGGCATTATAGTGGATTTATTTTGAAAGTCTTCTGTTTAACTATCTGCGTGCTACATGTCACACAACCAAACTCATATGTATATTTGTTGTGTGGAGCATAAGCAGGTGATCTAATATCTGAACATTCTCAAACTAATTTCCAGTCCTATTTAGAACGGGAGAGTAGTAGGATGCACTTAAATAACTACTATTCATCAAGTTTTGATTGCTTAATACACGACAAGGATGTACATTTTTTAGAATCCAATCCTGTTCTTGGACTTTCCAGAATTTTAGGACTAGGTTTATCAACCACCACACTGGCTTAAATATATAGTCAGACACAGTGGGTGGTTAGAGCTATACTACTGGAAGCTACCTTCAGTGGAGAGCTCCTACTGAAGGTACTTAGCACTGTTATCTTTGGTAGCTTGTAAGCCACCATAATACCAATCTCAACTGCAATCATGGTTTGTTGTTGGCTTAAGTCATGGATGTGGTGGATTTTTTTTGTTTACAAACAATGACTCAACCTGCCAGCATATTTATGTTAAAAGTATTGGGGTGACCATGTCTTTAGGTTTCAAAATGCACATAAAAAAAACTTGAAATAACGTTAACATCTATTGATTTCATTGGAATTTGAATCTGAACAGGAGCACCTTGATTATAAATTTTGAAGTATTTCCTAGTATCTAAAGACAGCAGGTCCTATTGTTTGTATAATGTATGTTATATAAATGATTAGCTGGTGGGCTATGAGTTTGAGTAGTTGCTTGGCTGTTATTAACTTATATTCTAGTAGTCTCATTGATGTATCCAAGTAAAATTGATCCGCAAGATGTAAAGTCATGATATTCAGTTGATAGAATAAAAATGTGATCAAGAAAAGTTCTTGACTTTTGTTGAATCCATCTCTTGCAATTTTAGGAAATCTCCTTTTCTGACACGGTTATCAAAATTGGAGGCTCCTCCTTTTATGTCTGTTCATTGTATATTCTATGTTTCAGACTTTATAAGGATAGGCAGTCTGACAAGTTCATGCAGGATTTTTTTTCTTTTCTGAATAATGTAGAGAAATTGACATGTGCTTAATGTTTCTGTGTTTTATATTCCAAGGATTATTTCTATTTGTTGCCTACCTACACGCAAGCACCTTTAAACTGATACCAAGCTCTTATCTCATGAAACATGAGCCCAAACAAATTCCTGCAAGGGTTGTCTCACCTTATACTGTGATAGAGGCGGGGATTGAGATTGAATTGCCATCCTTGTTAAATTAACAACTTCAATTTTTCCACTCTTAGGAAGCATAGAGCTCACGCAAGTTTTGAATGGGACAGATGGTTTGGATTGGGAAGGATATTAACCCATAATAAAGGGTAGAAATTGACCCTTATTTTTGGCAGCCTAGTATCGTTGCAGTATTAACTTTACCTGGCTTGAGATGTCTACCTTAATAGTCTTGTTTTTTCTCTAGTAATCTGTTAGCTCCTGCTCTCAATTGCTACCTGAATTTCATCATGTTTTTGTTTTCTCGTAAATTATGAAAGTTTAATTAACAGGGAGTCACGGGTATTGGATTGGTCTGGAAAATCTGCTTGTTTTATCAGCTCCACATGTTCATTAACATAGTTTGGTCATGCAGGAACAACAAATGGTGATGCCCGGGCATCGGGAGTCCAACTTACAGAAAGAGTTGAACCGTTACATACCCACAGCTGCAGCTTTTGGAGGCATTTGCATTGGTGCACTGACAGTGGTGGCAGACTTCATGGGAGCCATCGGATCAGGAACAGGAATACTACTGGCAGTTACAATAATTTACCAGTACTTTGAGACCTTTGAGAAGGAAAAGGCGAGTGAACTTGGCTTCTTTGGTTTCTAAATTAAGTATCTTCTTGAATGGCGGAGGCTACGAGCAACTCCCCTGCAATTTTGGTGCGCGGAGAATGTATATAAGGCCCCTTTTGACACCAAAAGTTTCTCAAGTTAGAAGACAGTTCGTCCAGGTTAAATAGTACTGACTTCCGTAAAGCTGAATTTTTGCTCTTTCCTGTTCCACTACTGAGCTTCTCATGTATCGTTGGATTCCCCTCCTCTTTCTTATGAACCTTGGAATTTTTTTCGTACTATCTAACATTTTTCTAATGACCATTGAAAAAGTAATGATCAGGGATTTGTGGACTTGTTGAAAAAAGCGTTACTTTATGCTGCCGCTGCTGCAAGTTTTTGATCTACAGGCATTTTGTTTCTCATTGGTGTTTCTGAAAAAATATATACTTTTTTAGTTTAAATAATAAGGGCTTCTATATCGTTTCCTCGAATTATTCGAGCCTTGGAGGGTTGGGGGCCTTTTAATTTCTTAGACATTTGAGTATGGATCCGGAGGAAAGCTTTTTCAATCTGCTAAAAACGTTCCTATTGTCTGTACGATAGGGTCTGCTCGTAACCTAACTGGGCTCTCTTCAGGCATCGAAAAAGGCACCGGCATCCTAAGTAGGGCGGGCAAATCACCGGAGGTATATAAACCCCCAGTTAAACTGCTGGATTCTTTGTTTATTTTCAAATGACTGGTGGTACTGAAGTTAGCTGCAGCGGTCCATTTATTGAATCTTAGGCACGTATCCCATGAAATTTTTTCCAAAATCCATAGGATGCCATGCTTTTGATGGGACGTCCAGACCTGCAATCGAAAGCTGACACTGTATCTTCAGATAAAGTCTGTCTTGTCAAATCAAATGATGTTTATTTTTATTTTTTGTTTTAGATTGAAGTTTTTTTATTTTCAAGATTATTTTTATAAAACTAATATTTAAGAAATAATAAAAAAATATTATAATATATTTTTAAATAAAAAATACTTTAAAAAACCACGGAAACAATCATCAAGCAGCCCCTGACTCTTTTTATGAGCATGTGAAAAACTGGCCCTGAAGCCCTGAAAAGAAGTGTAGGAGGAGCAATTTGCCATCTAAGATGGCAGCTGGCACCACTTGGTAATTATTCCGGCATCTTAACTCTCATTTTGCTTTTGAAAATACTACACATACATGGCCTTTCAGAAAGAGCAGAACGAGATTTAGGCGGAAGGTAAGTCAGCAAAAGTATGTCAAAAAATCTCAAGAGTATATTCTGTAATAATACCACCATTCTTGCCCACCACTTGGTCCTTACACTATGATGAAGCTTTCGGTGTGCATGATGTTTCAAAAATATCTCAAACAGCTATTACGAGCCGACTTCCTGCTCTGTTAAGCTTTTTTATTTATGTAGAAATTTGATTGATTTTATAGATATTATATTTTGTTATTTTAATATTTCATTAGTAAAATTGTAATTGAAAAAAGCTGTCAAAAATGGTTTTTTCAACCAAGAAGTGATTGAATATTGCTATTGCTAAAAAACTTTTGATAAAATTTGTTAGAACATTTGGTAAGAAGGTGAAATGATTTGTTAGAAATTTGTTGTCACGGATACTCTGGTTTAAAAAAACACAAAAAAAGAAACCTGGTGGAAAAAAAAAAGACTTGGACACGACGGTTATTAAAAAAAAAAAGTTATCGTTTATTAAAAGAAAAAAAAAGAGTATAAAATAGAAATTTAAATTAAAATCCAAAGTTATATTTATAAGATTTATTAATCATATTATTATATTAAATGTATTCAAGAATACCGATATTAAATTTTTTTTGCAAGAAATCGTAGGTCATTTTTTCTCTCTCTATATATTTTTAGACAATAATATTCAATAAATATTAAAACATATAATTAGTCTCACATACTTTATAGTGTAATTGAAATGGAAAGTGGGTCGTAGATTTTTTAATTGTAGATAATCCAGGTAAATTTATCAAGAAAAATTTATGAGTTGCCTTTTTTCTCTTGTAATATTAGATCTGACACATTATAAATAAAAATATTGTAATTTGTTTTTAAAAATAAACCTAAATTTTTTGCGTGCTATAATTACTTATCTGTCATCTAAAAAAAATGTAATCGAAACGGGAAGTGACTCGAATAATTTTTAATTGTAGATCATTTAGGTAAATTTGTTATTTTTTTAGTTGTATTCCCAGTAATATTAGATATGAAATATTAAAAACCAAAATATTATAAATATTTTTTCAGAAATAAACTTTAAAAAACAGAGCACAAAATTAAAATTCGAAGACAATTTGTTTTTTTATTTTTTATAAGATTTATTCCTTGTATTATTATATTAAATGTATTTAAGAATACTGATATTAAATTTATTTCTTAAAAAAATCCTAGATAATTTTTTTCTCTATATATACATTCTTAGGCGATAATATTCAATAAATACTAAAACATATAATTAGTTTCACATACTTCAATTTGACATAAATATACAAATATATATCATGAATTTGACATACTTTACATAATATATGTGATTTTAAGAACAAAATTGAAGCAAATCCAAACATTCAAATTAAATAATTGAAGACATAACCTGAAATTAAAAGAAATGGGACCGAAATGAATGTAAAATCCATAATTAACTTGCATAGAAGGATAAAATTGAAAGAAATTAAACTTTGGGACCAAAAATATTAAGGATTTATAATAAATTTGCATGGAAGGACGAAATTGAAATCAATCAAAACTTTGATACCAAAAATATTTAGAATTCCAGCCCAACCCGCAAAATTAAAAGCCCGAGGACTGAATTTAAACTTCAATATATAATCAATTTGCATGGAAGGACGAAATTGAAACAAATCAAAACCTATATAATGGCATTAAGGGCAAGAAAAACAAATTTAAACGTGCAGGGACTGAAATGAATTTTGACAAAAAACAGCTTAGCTGATGTCATCTAGCGCAGGCAGGAGAGAAAAATTAGGGGGGAATTCAAACGACCATTGACGCGTCTCCGGACACCATCGTGACACACGCGCCGCCCCATGCGGAAGATAACATGCCTGAAAATCATGCTAGACGCCGGTTGGGTATTTTTTGACGTCGGAGCAGGCCGCACGCGCCGTCCGAAACACGCGTGAGTGCGGAGACGAATGGCGCGTTTCGCGACGCTCCAACAGTGACCTGCTTAAACAAATAATAAAATATTGGCTAATTACCGTGAAGCCCCTCTCCCAACAGGCGTGTTTTTGTCGTTTTCAGGGGACGAAATCGTTAATGCACTGTTCAATGAAAGAATAAAAAATTAAAAAATCGGCCGGACGAACCAGGCCGGACCGGACCGGCAATGGTCAATTACTGCGGAGCCCCTGCAACCGGCGGCTTTTTTTGTCGTTTTCGGGGGGCTTTTTCATTAAATCACTGTTCACAACCGGAAAAAAAAAAGAATGGACGAACTCGCGCGACGCCCGGACGACAAAAGTCCAGTCCACAGTGCACCTGAATCACATGCTACAGTAGCAAGACCGAGCTCTTTTAGCTCTTTTACTAATACTAATTAAAGAACTCTTATTAAAGAACTCGTATTAATTTAACTACACAATAAACAGTGTGGTGGATTTTTTTATTGTTCATTTAGATACAGTTCACTATTCATTGTTACGGTAAAATTATCATTTTATACAAGGGATGAAAAGTTTTAACCCCCGTAACCGGGGGTATTTTTGAATTTTTCAAGAGACATGGATGACATTTCTGGTTTTGTTACATAGTGAAATAACGATTTTAGCCCCCCTAAACGACAAAACGCGCCACTCAGGACCGGGGATATTCCAGTATTTGCACCCCTGATTTTTTCATAGATATCGCTGGGTCCAGGGGTGTATGCGTAATTGTCTATTTTTTAATATTACTTTTCCTGGGACACACAGGCGCGTCGTACGGACACTACAGGCGCGTCGTACGGACGCACCTGCGGTGTTCCGCCCGCACGCGTCCTTCAGGAGGCGCATGCGGCTTTTTACCGCCGTGGAAACTGGTTGTTCGCCCAATCATCGGGTGCGTCAACATGTCATATGTCTCCCAGAGTGGAGCGTGGCCTCTTAATAGGGTTGCATAATCGTCGATGAATATTTTTCTTTCCCCCGCCCATTTCTCTCTCCTGCTACCGGAAATACGAGTAAGTCCTTGATATTTGTATGAGTTTCATTTCAGTCCTTTATTTTATTTCATTTTTTTACTAATTTTTCAATGGAAATTTTGATTATTTTTAATTATGCCCTTCAATTGAAATTAATTATATATGGTATGTTTTATTTCAGTCCTTACTCTTTTGATTTTTTGTTTGTTTTTGATTACTTTATTATTTTTGATATGCAAGTTTTAATTTGCTCTAATTAGGTCCTCCAATTGAAATTGGTCATATATGCTACTTTTCATTTCGGTCCTTATTCTTTTAATTATTTCAACAATTTTTTTTTAAATCCCTTTATTATTTTTGGTCCCAAAGTTTTGATTTGTTTTATTTTTATCCTTCAATTGGAATAATTATATATTTTGTTTTTCATTTTGGCACCTATTCTTTTAATTTTTTACTTGATATTAATTCTTTTGGTTTTTTTGTCCTTCTTGGACAGTGTTTATTTTTCATCCATATTTTTGTATTTATGTTATTAGTTTTGTTTTTAATTTTTTTCATTTTATTTTTTGTTAGGGTTTTATTTTTATTCATGAAATTTTAATTTATGTTGGTTACACTGCATTTTATTTTTAAAAATCCATTTATTGTTTTTCGGTCCCAGGGTTTTGATCTGTTGCATTTTGTCATTCAATTGGAATTAATTTTATATATTGTTTTTCATTTTGACACTTATTCTTTTAATTTTTTATTTAGTGTTGATTCCTTTGGTTTTTTTCAGTGCTTCTTAACAATGTTTATTTTTTGTCTATATTTATTCATTTATACTTTATTTTTTGTTTTTAATTTTTATCTTTTTTTTTATTGGGGTTTTATTTTTATTTGGTTTATTTCTGAAATTTTAATTTATATTGGTGATCATTTTAAAATTAATATTGCTCATTTTTCTCTTTGTTCTTTTTTTGTGTTTTCTGTTATTTTTATTTGTTTTTAGGATCATATGATTTTATTGTTTGCGCAATGATAATGATAGTTTTAGTGATTATTTTTTTATTGCTTTTTGTAAAAATATTTTGATTTTTTTAATTATTCGGGTCAATTTAATGATTTTAACTATTTAGGCATTAATGTTGATAATAATTTTAACTGTTATAGTAATGATAATGACGGTAACGTAGGGATGAATTTTTAATTTTTGTTGTTTTCTTTTTGGAGAATGAAAATTAACTTCTTATTTTTTTATTTGATTATTGCAGGTGTTTTCACAATTTATATTTTGTTTGTTGTGTTCAATTTAAATTGAATTATAAAATAAAATAATCTTAATACATTAAATTCAATAATTCAGATATCCAAATCATCTTGCTTTTTTAATGATAGTAATACTTGCATACTGGTTATTTCATGGAAACCTACTAAGCAGATAAACTTATATCCATTTATAATTCATATATTTTATAGAAAACTTGCACTTCACAGGATTTATTATTTTGCCAAATTGATATTATAATAAAAAAAATTCACACAATTAATATTTTTTTTACATTAAAAAAAATAGTGCCATCTGCGACGAGGCGCGAGGGCATTGGCTAGTTATAAAAGAAAACTAGTGTATGGTTTGCGGACTAAATATCCAAGTAATTTAAGGATAAAATCTAAGTGTTGATAGTTGATTTTTTAATTCTATCAATTTAATCCAACCGTTGGTGTTTAACACTTGTATTTTCTTACACACACACACACACACACACACACACATTTGAGTAGTATCTAATACTTAAATAAATATTTTTTTATAATGATAATATATACGAAGATAGGAAATAAATATGTTGTTAAGAATAAAGATTAACAACCTTTTCTTTTAAGGATCTAATGAGTTTTTATGACCTATCTTTGTTACTATTTGATGGAGTAGGACTAAAAGGTCTTTATTTTCTTATAGTAGTTAAAACTTTTATTTGTGAAAAAGATAAACATCTCTGATTTATCAAAGAAAAAATATATATGAATTTTATGTGAAGAAAATATTTATAACTTTATCAGATGAAATATATCTTATTGGATATATATTTATATATATATGAAGTGGATTTTAAAATACCTTATTGATGAGACGCCCGAATTCAAACAAGCCACGAAACCTTTTTCTGGGATATGGGTTTATATAATAAATTCTCTTAAATACCCTATAAGTTGTGTTCAATTTAACCTTTCAACTATTTTTGTTAGGATAAAAATAAAGGCACATCTAATTAATGTTGTCAATGAGTAATGTTTAATCATTGATGCATTTAATAATCAAGAGCGCTAATTTATCATCTATTAAATACCTCTTACTTAAAATTAAAATTATTAAAATGACATTCCTAATAGAATAATAATAATAATAATAATAATAATAATAATAATAATAATAATAATAAAAGTAAAAGTACTCCACACAAGCTTTTTATTTTTACTTTATTTTTATCATTTTTTTTGTTGAGTTTCCATTCTTAATATAGTCATTATTTAAGTTGGAGTGTAACTCTATTTATTTAAAAAAAAAATAGAACTTGGAGACTATTTCTTATTAATTCATCTAAGTGACTAGAGAGTTGTGAGTTATAATGGTTTAAGATATGTTATGCTATTTCTTGATACTTTGTTTTAATAGTAATGCATACTCAATTGATGTGACAAACAATGCCAAATTCAAAAAAAGAACATTATAATTTTTTGTATCTAGTTTTTAATTATAATTCATTAATTTGTTTGTTAAGACAAGGGTGTTTGATTATATGTTAGTAAGGAATATAAAGCATTGAAATAACTAATTATATTTGTTTAGTTAAATGTGAAATGCAATCATTAAATAAACTAATTGTATAGAAAGGTATGAAAATGAGAATGAGTAGTTTAAATGCTCCTCACAAAACCCTAAAAATAGTGATGGGAGATTGAAAATATTTACAAATTTTAAGGGATCTTACAAAAGTTAAAGAAATCATTTTTGAAAATTCTCAATGAATCATGTTAGGTTAGTGAAATACAAAAATATATGAGAATTTAAATAAAATGCATTTTAAAAATGATTTAGATAAATATTATACCTAAATAGGTGATATAATGCAAGATAATTTTAATATATCAATCATATAAATATAGTGAAAAATTAATAAGATACATACCTTATGTCATGATTAATTGATTGTTTAAGCAGTTATCTAGAAATTTTTTAATGCCAAGAATAAAAGTCTTATAACCTATGTCAAACTCTAGAGTTACTTTGCATGGAAGAAAAACACATTACTTTTCATTAATCTTTTTTTTTTTTGCTAGACTAGGAACCTTTTATATATCTTAATTTTTATACCCTTACTAAAAGATGTATTTGGTCCAATACTAAATCCCAATAAAAAGGGTTATTTTTTAACCAAATGATTAGGTTTGAGTGTATATATACAAGAAGAGGTTTCTTGAATGTAAGAGATCTAAGTTGATGGCAATAAGAGATGAATCATTCCAAATTACTGAAAGAATTAATAATAATGTCTACAAAGTAGATCTACCTGGTAAATATGGGTTAATGCTACTTTTAATATTTTTCATCTCTCTTTATTTGATAAAGGTGACAATTCAAGGTTGAATACTTTTAAGAAGATAAAGGGTGACGCAACTCAAACTACACCAAATGATCAATTATAAGTTCTAATTGGACAAATAAGCTTAAAGATGTATTCAATGAGTTTATTCAAAGTATCTTGGCCAATATGAACTTCAAAAAGGCTATGTATTCAACAACTAATGATTAGACCTAAGTAAATTTAATCTATATATAGTAGGGGCATGCTTTATGTATCTCATAGGCTAATTATTATTTTTATTTATTAAAGGTGGTTTGTGACTTATTTCTTCTAATGTATAATTTCACACTAACAAATATAATTTATGAATCAACCATTGAATCAAGTCGATATTTTACTAGAAATTTTTGGATATTTTTTTTATATTTATTTAAAATCCATGTTAATCGATTATCATGAAGGCCTTTCTAGAAGATCTAAAAGCTAGTATGCAAAAATTATATTAGTTTCCTAGTTGATTATTTTTTTTCTATTTTATTATTTTTCTAAACGTGTTTGAGATGTTTTTACCTGATATAAATGAGGTTATTTAACTAGTCTTTAGGTGTTTTTCATAGACTTTAATTTTATAATAATAATCTTATTGTGAGAGAGGATTATCTTCTTTTGTTTTTTCTTTAAACAACTTTGACTTATCAAATAATTTAAAAAGCTTTATGGTTCTTTCACGCTTCTTGTTCATGTCTTTTCATAGGTGTTAGGTGAGGGTTTATTTACTTATAATCTTGGCACCTCAATACAAGTTATCATTTTATCAAACTTAATCAATAAAATTATATATTGTAGTCATTAACACATAATATATCAAGTAAAGAACAACATGAACAAACATAAAACTTCAAACAATCATACCTTGAATAAACATGTTGCAACTCATCCTTCTAACTATATTCTGGGATATTGATGCCAACCTTATTCTACCTCTAAAAACAAATCCTCAATGACTTTATTCTCCGGAGTTGCTACACAATAGCGTGGACCTTAACACTTCAAATATTTCACAATAATACGTATAAAAATTAAAATACATTGATAATTATTCAAATTTGCATTTTGGAATTAAAGACTAAACTTCGAGAGTAGTCAAAGTCAACCGAAAGCTATTGGAATTGGGCAAGAAACAATGATGACAATAAAGGTAGTGTTAGCATATGAATCTATACACCACCACTTCTATTAGTGCATGAGGTCATGCGTCGATGTTGTTGAGGCATGTGTTATGGAAAATTAGAAGTGTTATCCTTACCTTTTCCTTTTTATATGACAATGGATTGCAATGTCACTTGAGGAGAGAGAGAGAGAGAGAGAGAGATGAGAAGTTTAGCCATTTTTTCCCCTCTACTGGTCATTGACCTTCTTTCTTTTCTCATGGGTTTAGTTGCTACTAGATTTGTTTTAAAAAGCTATTGCATATGAGTTTTTCTTCTATTAATGGATGTTATGGTGATCGATAAGAGAAGGGTTACTCTCGGTATTATTGGTTTGGTTCTAGTTTAGAGAAAAAGAATGATTTTCAAGTAAAGAGAGAGAGAAGGATTGAACTTATAGGGAGCATGATGGTCAAATTGGTTCCCATTAGTATGAAGGATGGAAAAGACTATGCTAGGTGAAGATGGTGGTGGGTGGATGACAAGAAAATGGTTGGGCAACCCTTTCTTCTCTTTTATGATGATCTATTTTGACTTATTTTGTTCTTCTTCTTTATGTTTATACCAATTTTATCTCTCTTTGAGAATTAATTCTTTTGTTCTTCTTTTTTTTTCATTTTTCTTTCTCTCATTTTTTACACTAATTGCTATCTCTCATTTTCAATTTTCACCCCCCTTTCCATGATGTGGGTCAAGCTTTATTCCTACCCCTATTCATTTTGTATTCCTTCTCTTCTATTCTACCATCTTCCACTCTTTTTTTTTTCTCTTTATTTATTAGTTTCTTTATTCTCTTTATCTCTTAGTTGTTTGGAGAGGGAAGAATTTATGTTTATTTTGATCCTTCTTGTTTTCCATGATTATTGCCATGCTCACTAATCTTTTTATTTTTTAATTATTTATTTTTCTTTGAAGTTATTTTCTTTCCTATTTTTTTTTCATTTTTAGGAATTTGATTATATGAATATGATAAGTAAAATGGTGAAACATTTTGAAATAGCCATGAATTAGCCAAATTTCATCAAGAATACATGTTTTGGAATTATTTTTTTAATTTTTTTGAAAATATATTTAAAAAGTGGAGGTAAGAAACAAGTTCTGACATTAATGTTTCATATTAAAGAAATCTTGTTGAAAAATAATTTTCAATAAAGTCTTAACCCTATGAATAAGTGAAGCAACACTTTTAATTTGGTATCAAATGTAAATTAACCATAGTCTTTAAACATATTCCTAACATTATCACCTTCTCTTTCACGCATAGTGTAGCTAAGAAGTCACCATTTAATATTTATGATTAAATCACTCGATATTATTTATTTTTAATTTTTTTTGTAAATAAATAAAATATTTCTAAAATTGAGGCTATATAATTTTTTTTACCTTGTATTCTTTTGTGAGACAAATAATTTTATAAACAATAAATATTTTATTATTATTATTTTTTATTTAAAAAAATGAAAACAAGCAGAATCTTAATTTTTATATAAGAAAGTGAAGTTGCAACTCTCTCTTAAAGTCATCTTTATATATATATATATATATATATTACAAAACACATAAACCGCGTAGATAGTTGCACTGTGCACCCTCTCACAAATCACTGTGGATTGTTGCAGTGTTGTGATGAAAATGAGCTTCATTATCAGGCGTGTGTTGTTTATTTTATGGGGGTGTTTTCGGTTTTTGGTTTTTTTATTTATTTATCCACAATGTGCACAGTGTAATCACGAATCAACGCCTTGAAAATGACAAAATAGAGCACAAGGACGAGGGGCTCCGTCGGTTTTTCCCACCTTCAGTGCACAGTGCACAGACTAAAAAAATCCTCGGTAATGACAAAACACTGCACAGTAAACGGGGACATGGACGTCCTTTCCCCCTCGGTTTTTCGTAGATCTGGGTTGGGTCAGGGGTGCCTTGGTAATTAGCTTATTTTTTTATTATATTTCTATCTGAACCACTGGCGCGTCGTCAGGACGCGACAGCGGCCCTCAGCGCCAACGCGCCCTTTAGGCGGCGCGTGCGGTTCAATGCGGCGGTCAAAATTTTTTCTCTGCTAATTTGTTTTTTTTTATTAATAATTTGTTTTTTTTTCCAGTAATAACAATGATATTTTTTTTTTATCTTTTGTTAAAGTTTCTGGGATATTTTTAGTCTTTCATTTATTTTTGTTTCTTTCATTATTAACATAATAATAATAATAATAATAATAATAATAATAATAATAATAATAATCAACAATAATAATAATTATTATTATAATTATAATATTAATAATAATAATAATAATAATAATAATAATAATAATAATAATAATAATAATAATAATTTAATTGTTTTTCTTGCTTACTCTTTTGTTAATGTTTTTTTTCCCTCCGGATAATTTGATAATTTTTATTGTTTTGACAGTAATAGCAATGATAGTTTTTTCTTTTTGTTTTTTAAATCTTTTGTTAAAGTTTCTAGGATGTTTTTAGTCTTTCATTTATTTTTATTTTTTTCATTATTAGCATAATAATGATAATAATAATAATAATAGTAATAATAATAATTTAATTGTTTCTCTTGCTTACTCTTTTTTTAATGTTTTTGAGTGTTTTCTTTCAGGATAATTTAATAATTTTTATTGTTTTAATAGTAAAAGCAATTGTAATTTTAGATTTTAAGGCTTTGATTTTGCTATTGTGATAATAGGGTGTGTTGATCTATTTTATTATATTAAATTTTGCATACATAAATATTATATTTTAATTTTGATCTAGCAAATCCTATAAAAATTATTCGCTCAACCCGCAACGTTGAACATTTTTTTTAAAATTTTCTGATTAAATGATTTTTTTCAGCTATTAATTTTTATTTCTGTTTTATCATCTATAATCTATCTTTTAGTTTTCTTTCAGGATAATTTAATAATTTTTATTGTTTTAATAGTAAAAGCAATTGTAATTTTAGATTTTAAGGCTTTGATTTTGCTATTGTGATAATAGGGTGTGTTGATCTATTTTATTATATTAAATTTTGCATACATAAATATTATATTTTAATTTTGATCTAGCAAATCCTATAAAAATTATTCGCTCAACCCGCAACGTTGAACATTTTTTTTTTAAATTTTCTGATTAAATGATTTTTTTCAGCTATTAATTTTTATTTCTGTTTTATCATCTATAATCTATCTTTTAGTTTTTTATTTTTATATATTTTCAAGTTAGATTATTATTATTAATAGCAATGATAATTTTTATTTTGTTTTCATCTTTTGTTCAAATTTTTAGAATTTTTTTGTTCTTTCATTTATTTCTGGTTTTTCATTCATAATAATAATAATAATAATAATAATGATAATAATAATAATAATAATAATAATAATTATAATAATAATAATAATTTAATTGTTTTTCTTGCTTACTCTTTTGTTAATATTTTTTTCCCTCCGGATAATTTGATAATTTTTATTGTTTTACAGTAATAGCAATGATAATTTTTATTTTTTCTTATTTTTTCTCTTATCTTTTGTTAAAGTTTCTAGAATATTTTTAGTCTTTCATTTAATTTTTTTCCTTTCATTACTAACATAATAATAATAATAATAATAATAATAATAATAATAATAATAATAATAATAATAATTTAATTATTTGCACAATAATGATTTTGTGATTAATTTTTTTTTCCTTATTAAAATATTTTGCTCTGGTTTTGAAAATGTTAGTTCGTGCTCTTTTGTGATCTTTCATAACGTAATATCTACATTCTAAAAGATGTAATCTATGCTTGCGCAATAAACTGTACTTAATTTTTTTTACATTTTATCTCCTGATCTATAACTTTTATTTAGTTATATCATATAAATTTATCATTGTTAATTTAATTATGTTAAATTATATACACAAAAATGCCCGCGGCAACGCGCGGGCAATATAGCTAGTATATATATATCAGAGGTTGAATGAAATGAATTTTTGGCTAAGGCCACACTTCCGTACCAACCTTTAATTTTTTGAGTTTTTTTATTGTTGAAGTAGGAATATTCTGGTAGCAGATGCAAGTTATAGATGACCATTTCATAAATAAAAGTAAATCAAGGGAGTTAGCTGCCGGGCTTAGTTCTTCACGTAAATAATTATAGATAGTTGAGGCGTCTCTCTCTCTCTGTCGTGTCTCTCTCTCTCCCCCTCTCTCCTCCTCTCCACCTCTCTCCGCGTCACAACAGCGACGGCTTTCTTGTCAATCTCCGAGTCACAACAGCGACGGTTTGACTTCTCATTTTCAGTTCTCCGGCTTTGCCATTGCTAATTCATCGTAGCAGTGTGAACATAAATGAGAGGAAATGAGCCATCAACTCACCTCTAAAAAAGCAATTTCTCTCGTTTAGTTTTGACCATGAAAAAAAATCTATTTTGTTGTCGATAGATTTTATTCGGCGTGAGAAATTCCATTGAGGTATTTGTTAAACTTTTAGTAAGTATTTTAATCTTTCATATCTTTCATTCAAGGTTACAGTGCATGTATTTATAGTAATAAATACACTAAAAACTAAAAAACACACAAAACTCACCTAACAATAAATTACAAAAACAATTATGCTAATTTACAAAGCTTAACAGTTTATATTCTAACTGTAATATTTAACACTCCCCCTCAAGTTGGAGCGTATATGTTTATCAAGCCCACCTTGTTAATTGCTCCATGAAATGTCTTTCCTAAAACCGCCTTTGTGAGTATATCCGCCAATTGATCTTCCGACCTTACATACAGAAATTGTATAATTTTCCGATCAAGGTTTTCTTTAATAAAGTGTCGATCGACTTCAACGTGTTTGGTACGATCATGTTGTACAGGATTATGCGCAATCTCGATAACTGACTTATTATCACAGTGTAGACCCATAGATGTCTCATACTCAATTCCCAAGTCTTGCAGTACTTGTTTAATCCATAGCAATTCACACACACCATGATCCATACCCCCGGTATTCTGCTTCTGAACTCGATCTAGCGACCACTTTTTGTTTCTTACTTCTCCAAGTTACTAGGTTACCTTCTACAAAAGTAAAGTAATCTGATGTCGATCTTCTATCTGTCTGATCTCCTGCCCAGTCTGAGTCTGTGTATCCTGTAATTTCACGAACTTCATTCTTTGAGAATAGTAGTCCTCTTCCCGGTGTACTTTTTAAATATCTTAAGATCCGATATACTGCTTCCATATGGTCCTCTCCTGGTGAATGCATGAACTGACTTACCACACTAGCTGCATAGGCTATGTCTGGCCGTGTATGTGATAAATATATCAGTTTCCCGACTAATCGTTGGTAACGTCCTTTATCAGCTGGCGTCTGATCTTCTGCTTGTCCCAGTTTATGATTCATTTCCATAGGTGTATCTACCGGTTTGCATGCAAGCATTCCAGTTTTTGCCAACAAATCCAACATATATTTTCGTTGTGAAAGACATATCCCCGTTTTTGACCTCGAGACCTCAATCCCTAAGAAGTACTTCAATTGTCCGAGATCTTTCATTTCGAATTTCGATGCCAGAAACTGTTGTAGAGCCTTTCTTTCTTCTGGATCATCTCTTGTTAAGACAATATCATCCACATATACTATTAGAGTCGTTACCTTCCATCCTTTGTGCTTTATAAACAAAGTATGATATGAATTACTTTGCTTATAGCCAAACTCTTTCATCGTGGATGAGAATCTTCCCAACCATGCCCGGGGTGACTGTTTTAACCCATATAAAGCCTTCTTTAATTTGCACACTTTCATTTCTCGTGAGCACTTGGTTTTCACTCCGGGTGGCAATTCCATATAAACTTCTTCTTTAAGATCTCCATTCAGGAAGGCATTCTTGCCATCAAATTGTTGTAAGGCCCAGTCTTGATTCACTGCTATCGATATGAGAATCCGGATTGTGTTTATTTTTGCAACCGAGGCAAAAGTTTCTTGGTAGTCCACCCCATACTTCTGCGTATATCCCTTTGCTACCAACCTTGCTTTGTATCTATCAATGCTCCCTATCTGCTTTCAACTTCACTGTGAACATCCATTTACACCCAACTTTCTTCTTTCCTGTTGGTAATTGACATAACTCCCACGTGTTATTCTTCCGCAAAGCCTCCATTTCCTCATTCATCGCCTTGGTCCACTTTGGGTCTGCTAATGCATCCTGTACATTACTAGGAATAGACACATTGGATAATTGATTAACAGTAAATGCATATGATTCTGATAATCTATGGGTAGAGATATAGTTGCTGATGGGGTATTTAGTTTTGTTTTTGTATTTTGGATCAGGTTCATACCGTTTCTTTGGGATTCCTCGGTTTAGTCTTTGTGGGTATCTATTAGTCACATTATTTTCTAAGACATGAATTTTATTTATCTCATTAAGGATAGGATTTAGGGTTACCTGAGGGGACTGAGGAGAGACATTCTCGGTTGATTCTTCGGTTAATGGTGTAGGCGTTGGTAATTCAAGAGACATAGGGGGGTCATTACTGAGATCATTCTGGTCTGTGCAACCTTCCAGGTTATCATCCCGGTTTGGTCTCATTTCCTCTAATTTGAATATATCTTCATTCTCTTCATTGTTACTCTCCCCCTGAAGAGAAGAACCAGGAACTCCCCCTGAATATTAGAGTTTGGATTCTCGAAATGATGCATCCAAGGTCACATGTAGCTTGCAATGATGAGGATCATAGCACCGATATCCTTTCTGAAACTCCGAGTAACCTACAAACACGCACCGTTTGACACACGGATCGAGTTTGCTTCGCAGAACCTAGAAATGTGGACATATACCGTACAGCCAAATACCCGAGCCTCCAAATTTGGAAAGTGAGGAACCGAGAGAAGAGATTCAATTTTCTATTGAGGAGACTGAAATTCAATTGCATTGGATGGTGTTCGATTTATTAAGTACACAGCGGATTTGACTGCCTCACCCCAATAGTATTTTGGCAGATTCATGCCAAATAGTGAGGCCCAAACTATTTCCATAATTTTCCTGTTCTTTCTTTCGGCTAATCCATTCTGCTGTGGAGTATATGTGGAGGATGTCTGATGTCGAATTCCGTGATGTTGTAAAAAATTACCTAGCACTTGATCCATATATTCCGTACCATTATCTGACTGAAGTGTACGAATCTGTCGTTGGTATTGGGTCAATACCATTTTCTGAAATTCCTGAAATGTTGTACTTACTTTACTTTTATTTCGGAGAAGAGATATCCAGGTCATCCGAGTACACTCATCAATAAAGGTAACAAAGTATCGTGCATTAGAAAAAGATGAGACCTTTGCAGGACCCCAAACATCAGAGTGAATAACTGCAAATGGGTCTACACTTTTATGCAAACTTGGCAAATAGGAAATACTGTGACTTTTCGCCAGTTCACAGATGTCACACTTAAAATCCAAAATACTTAACCTTGAAAATAAATGCGGTTGTAGCTTCTTAAGGTACCCAAATGAAAGATGTCCGAGTCGTCGATGCCATAACCAAACAAGAGCCTGAGCTTGATCCGTACTTCTGGTCTGATGTGCATGACCTAACTTTAACCCCCCTTGTTTTGTTAATTCCAAGTAATACAGGTTGCCCCGTCTAACACCATAACCAAGAATCTTCCGAGTTAGAATGTCCTGAAAAACACAAAATAGAGGCCAAAACGTGACCATGCACTAAAGGGTAGTCGTGATTTGACTAACCGAAAGGAGATTATACGCAAGAGATGGAACAATAAGAACAGTATCTAGTGTAATAGTGTCAGTTAAAATAAGAGATCCTTCCCCCGTAATAGGGGAGGTACTACCATTAGCAATGTCCGGAAAGAGGGTTTATGACATATTAAATTATCGGAATCTCTAGTCATATGATGAGATGCACCTGTATCAATAATCCAAGTATTATTCTTTGTAATAACAGAGTGTGCAAAATCATTTTCGATGATACCTGGATGGACCACATTCCCTGTGGGTTGTGCTAGATCTGCTTCCGTCAAATGGACCAGAGGTTTCGGATATTTTTCTGAGATTTTTTCGTAAAGTCCCACTAGTCTGGGTAGCCAATAATTTTATAACACTTTTGTTTTGAATGTCCCGTTTCACCGCAATGAGAACACATCAACCCAGTTGCATTTTTGTATTTTCGGTCAACCCCATTTCGGTCAGCAGCCCGGTCAGCCTTTACCCAAGTTCGGTCAGCAGCCCGGTCAACCCTTAAATGTCACCCTAAACATTGTTCCTCTCTTTCTCGGCCAGCCCCCTCGTGTCCTCTGTCTTTCCCTTCATTTTCAAGCCTTCGTCCAGCCTCCTCTGCCACTCTAAGCCTCTCCCATGCCGTTTGTAGCTCTGATTTCATCTTTTCCTCCCTCTGCTTGCTTGATTTTAAGGTTTTCTCCATCTCTTCATTTCTCTTCTTTAGCATCATCCACGCTGGCACAAAGTCCATGCGACGCTCACGCTCTTCCTCTTGTAGTTTCAGTGAGATTCCATAAACTGGTCCCTTCTGAATACGCTTCATTAGATGGGTAGAGAACCCAGCAATTCGGTGGGTGTTCTTCGGTGGGTGTCTTTCAACACAAGACGATGGGTTTCTCTTCAATTTGAAAAAATAATTTTGTATACAAAAAAAAAAAATCAGAAATGCTCAATATGGTTTTGTTTCCTCGGGAAAAATCTGGGTTTGTTTTCTCAGGAAATTCTGGGTTTGTTTTCTGGGTTTCAGGTTGTGTTTTGATGTTTGATGTTTGTTGTTTTCTGGGTTGGTGATTGTTTTTCTGGGATTGGGGATTGGGATTTTGATTTCAGGCAGGAAAGGATTGATGGGTGATTTCTGGGTTGATTTTTCTGGGAAAATCTGGGTTTTTTGTGTGAATGAACAGTGATGATTTTTGGCTCTTGATTGCTACAGTAACTGTCGACAAACTAATACTGTAGCGATCGAATTTCTGGGTTTGTGTTTCGATGAACAGTACGGTTGATGAACACGCACTGTGCAGAT
This sequence comes from Salix koriyanagi, assembly GCA_029228605.1. NCBI lineage: Eukaryota > Viridiplantae > Streptophyta > Magnoliopsida > Malpighiales > Salicaceae > Salix > Salix koriyanagi. The sequence goes on along the minus strand of CM055337.1, from coordinate 5,768,895 downwards.
TCGAGTTCTGGGTTTCGAACCAGAAAAAAAATTCAGTACTTCGATTTCAAAGAAAAATTCGAGGTTTGCTCTGATACCATGTTAAACTTTCAATAAGTATTTTAATCTTCTATATCTTTCATTCAAGGTTACAGTGTATGTATTTATAGTAATAAATACACTAAAAACTAAAAAACACACAAAACTCACCTAACAATAAATTACAAAAACAGTTATGTTAATTTACAAAGCTTAACAGTTTATATTCTAACTGTAATATTTAACAGTATTCTTACCATCACTTGAGAGAGTAGATCTAAACTCATAAAGTCTTTTGAATTCGAGTTTATTTTGTTTTTCTACTACCAAAAAATTGATAAATAGCAACAAAAATGCCCATGAAAAGAGTAAAGAGTGACAAAGGATAGATTTTATTTGTTGTCACCTTTCGATGTAAATAGTGACAAAAGATTTTTATTAATAATTGCCTATAGAGATTGCCATGAAATCTTTTTTGTTAGTAATTCGTAACATGATAAAGAAAATAATAAAAATTCCATCGGCAATTCTATTAGACATATTACAAGTTATTATTTTCCAACTAAATTATCAATGAACATTCCATAATAAAGATTTTATTTTCTTCTATTTCTTTCTGCCTAAAAGAAATAGCAGTCTCATCCCCCAATCCCTCACAAATTCAATCACCCCGAAAGGCCAGTGTCGACCAAAATCTATCTATAGCGTCAACATCCCTCTTTTGGTTCAATTTCCCGTGAAGTTTTGCTATACTTTTTTTAACCCATTTATGTTTTAGGATAATTTATTGAAATGTTTTTTTACTATTTGCAATTTGGCTGTTGTATATTTTAGAGTTTTACAACTTTTTTTATACAAATTTTATTGTATTAATATATGATTTATGTTAGGGTTTGTTTAGAATTGAGAAAAAATTAATTTTATTTTTCATTTGACGATAATAGACTTGATTTAGTAACTTAGGTGTGTTATAATTGAAAATGATAGGTTATTTAATGGATATTAATTATATTTTATCAATTTTATTGATAAGTTGGAGTTTTGAGAAAATTTGGCGAAATGATTTTTTACAAAATCAATAATAATTAAAACATATTAATTTATGTTGAATAAGTTCGAGTTGAACAAAAAATGAATAATTAGTTGATTATCAATTATTGTTTTTGTTATTTTTATTGTTTAGTTCATATTTTGATGCAAAATTGGATTTGTGTAAAACTATTAATTAGTTATTGAATTGTGAATTCATTTTGAATAAAAAGTTTAATTTTGATTAAATATTAGTAAATATTTTCATCAATATCATATATTGATTGTATAATTAATGAATGATTTTGTTCTTAGATGTATCAAGATTATTCCAAAGCGTTATATATGTAAGATTATTGGAAACGAGTTATGGTTTTATTAATTTTTTATTTTTTTAACTCAAATAATATTAGTGAGGTGAAATTATTTTAGTAGTTTTTGTTACCAGAATATTTACATGACAATTGACTAGTCTTCAAGCGAGACTAGGCCAATATTATTTTATTTTCCATTTTTCAATGATGATGACATACAAAGTACTTGTACTTTATAATTTTTTCTATTTGAGTATCTATATTGAGTTTTTTTCTTTGAGTATCTATGTTCCTGAATTATAATTAATTAGATACTTTCAAATATTTTGTTATAAAATAACTGGGATATCTATCTTCAATACCAAGTATTTGAAATAATCATTATTTTATTGTTTTTCAACATTTTTGATTTCCTATTAGGAATTTAGAAAAATATAATAATAACAATAAAACTAATTAATTAGGTGAGTTTATTTGGTAGTGTTTAATGTTAGGTAATAATTAATAGAATCTTAAGAAATAAAAAAACAAATCAAAATTAATGAACCATTAAGATTTTAAAATATAAACATATTGTGCAGATAAGGGAGTTTCTTGAATTAAGAGAATATAATTATATCAATTTTGAAAGAAAAACTAAAGATAATGACATGTTAGGGAATTGAATATTTTATACGAAAATATCTCAAACACAATTACAAATGTATGTATATATTACATATTTTTCGAATTATTAATAATATGTTGAGCCATTTATCGAGAAAAAGCGTGAAATAAATGTACTTTCAAATGTCATTTATGTCTATTAATTTTTAACAACTTAGAATCATTTGACATAGAGATAATCAATATATTTATAGCAAAAATTAAGGTGCTTGATTGATAAAATTCTACGAGTAAAAAAACAAATTAGTATATGTACACAAATTAAAAATAAAAATAAAAAACTAGTACTTCATATTTCATTATCCCTAAAATAAATAAAGAAATATTAAAATAATATCAACTAGGGCCTACTTGATAAAGAGTTAACTACCATGTGAACATTTCTTATTTAAATAAAGTAATTTTTATTAATTATCTCACTTCTAATTTAATTTCTTTTTATCATAAGTTATTATTTATGAAAAATAATGTTTAAATTGTAATACAGATACAAGAACTATTTTTTCTATAAATCATGTCAACATGTTGCTCCCATAAGTATTTTGGATCAAAATACCAATTTGAGGCGTCTAACTTAAAAACTTGTTTGTGTTTAATTTTTGATTGAAAAAAACATAAAACCAATGATAACTTTTGTAAGGGTAAATTACGTATAATGATCTCCTAAAATTACAACGATTATCCAAAAGTTTAAAGATTTGATGGAAACCTTCTTTATACCAAAATGTTCGTATCAAAGAAAATAATTAAATTAAATAATTACTAAAATTGAAAAAAAAAAATATAAACTCAAAGAAAAATTACTTGAAATTAAACAATGAAACTAATATTATTCATCTTCATTTTGGTCAAACCTTCAAACTTTTTGATTATTCTCTTAATTCTATGTTTTCTCAAAGATTTTTTTTGTAATTTACTCATTTTGATTTTGCAAAAATTGACAATTGTTTTATTTTTTCTTAAGATATTTTTTAAAAAAAAAATTAAGAATAAAAATACAAAACAAAAAACAGAAATGATACAAAACTATAATTAAGTATATAACATCCTATTGATTCATTGTGTCAATATACAATTTGTTGGTTTATGCTCGAGCTTTATACTTCTGTGTTTTGTTTTTAAAAATAAAAAGAATATGCTCAAGTTGCCTCAAAAGTAACAACTCCACAAAGATCATGTAATATTCATGGAGATGGAGCTTTATGCTTTTGTGTGCACTTCTGTTCTTTTTTTTTCTTTAGTGCATTCTTAAACTTTGATATATATATATATATTCGGAAAAAAAAATTACTTTTGAGATTTTGTTTTTTTTATTCTTGGATCAATCACTTTAGTGCCACTTTAATTACTAGAATCAAAGTGATATTCCACAATACAAATATTATTGTACATCTTGTCAAGTTAATGCAAATATTTGAGATGTAAAGAAAGAAAGAGCACTATGTTCTTTTAATTATGAAAATATATTAATATAAGTAGAGAAGTGGTTACCTTAGCGGTTACCTTTTAATAACTTCTATAGATATATGGATCAGGTTCATCCTTTATGGGTAAACCAAACCCAACCCACTAACCAACATCTCCCACTCGCCCATGAAGGACTAGATCTATCTAATACATTATATTTCAAATTTGCACAAAAATTTCATACTTGACAAACAGACCGCACGACTTGAAGTACATAGAGAAAGGAGCTCCAATATATATCAACCTAATACAGGCCATATAAGAGACATCAACCTCATAATTAATTATTCCTTAGAGTATACTAATATATCCCAAGCATTTTTAGTTACACATGAATGAATATAATGAATCCCTCAAGAATTTCATACTCAATCCATTATGATAATTACATATATTCTAAATCATATCAAATTTATTCAAGTGATATGATCCCGGCCGGTAAATACAAGTAACAAGTGTAAGACTAAAATTACATTTTCTTTCACTCTCATATCACTTAGATTTGAATTAACTCGTTTTTCTAAGAGTATTCTCTTAAGTTGAATCATTCTATGACCGTAGGATATACTCCTAAAATAGCGATCATTTATTCATCACCTCATGATATAGTCAAAAGTCACAAAGGGTAAGATTTTGAGATCTTAGATATGATCTTCATGACTCATATAATAAAGAAGCAGAGATCATTTCTCATTTGCTTATTGTCATTAGTGGCAAATAAATAATTTCATATTTTGCTTTCAATCATAATAGACACATGAATGGTGGGAATTCATTCATGTTAATTCTTTAATTTAATAACTTCATCTTGATTCCAACCAAGGTGACTTTTAATAATTATTTTGAGTTAAAATTGCTCCCACTACACCCAAGTCGCTTTTGAGCATTAAACTCAATTAGTCTCATCTCTACACACCTTACAAATGCTAAAGGCGATTGCTCATGTGAGTGAGTCAATCTAAGTATATCGACATACATTAACAAATTGTACTATACAATACTCAATATATTCATAACCAAATAATGTATAAAATGATATTCAAATGACATTTATTCATTACTTAATCATTGTAAGCCTGTGTATGATCCTTAAAACTAGTTATATTCCTAATGACATTCTACATAAACCAAGGGATTTCAGATGTCTAATAAATGAATGCCTTGTTATTAGTTTTATGAGTGGATCTGCAACCAAACAATTTGTAGAAATGTGTTTTAGGATCACATCATGGTCAGTAATCACTTCTCTAATGTAGTGATATCTCATCTTGATGTGTTTGGTCTTTACATGGTATTTTGGATCTTTGACCATAACTATTTCAGTAATGTTATTACAATAAATTGTTGCTAGATCTTATGCTAATTTGAGCATTAAAACTAAAATAGTCTCATCTCTGCACACCTTACAAATGTTAGAGGCAATTACTCATGTGAGTAAGTCAATCTAAGTCTATCGAGATACTTTAACAAATTGTACTATACCATACTCAATATATTCATAAACAAATAATGTATAAAATGATATTCAAATGATATTTATTCATTACTTAATCATTGTAAGCCTGTGTATGATCCTTAAAACTAGTTATATTCCTAATGACATTCTACATAAACCAAGGGATTTCAGATGTCTAATAAACGAATGCCTTATTATTAGTTTTATGAGTGGATCTACAACCAAACAATTTGTAGAAATGTGTTTTAGGATCACATCATGGTCAATAATCGCTTCTCTAATATAGTGATATCTCATCTTGATGTGTTTGTCTTTCCATTATATTTCGGATCTTTGGCCACAACTATTTCAGCAATGTTATCACAATAAATTGTCGATAGATTCGATGCTGATTTGATAATTTTTTATGTGGACTAACCCAGAAACACCAGTAAGGACCCATTACATGTTCCAATGGTCCAATGACCTGGTCTAAGATAAAGACATTGAAAGAGGCATTAAATACATTGGTTTTGAAGGTTTCAACCAAGTTAAAATTATAAGGACCATTAGAGTATCAAGAGGAAACCCTAGTACATCTTATCCATATGCAGGAGGAGTCCAATACAACCTTATTTGGGACATGAAGTGAGGACAACAAAAGAAATAGAAGAATCCTACTACAATTGGAAGCAATATGGGTGGCTATCTTTTCTTTTCGTTTCTATGATTAAGAGGCTGGATGGAAGGCTATAAATAAGCCTTGAATTAGCTCTATAATATTTTAGTTCTCTTCTTCTCATGGTAGTTAATGGATTTAATATTATTGGTTTTATTTAATTTTGTTAGCTAAAGTCCAAGGCTTGTTTGGGCTTAATTAATACTTTGTTTTTAGCTAGGATCCAAGGCTTGTTTGGATTAAGTCATGGGCTTTCCAATTTAGGATTTTGGGTTAGTTTTAAGTGAACCTCATTTAAGTCCACATAAGGGGTCCATTAGGGCTAGTTTTTCAAGAACTATATAAACTCATGTAAGTTAAATTTCAACAGCCTTTGATGATAATTACTTCTGAATTTTTCAGTTTTAAAGTGTGAGTGATTCTTGCATTCTCCAGTTCTTGAACGAACTAGATCTAACTTATAGAAGATTAGCTGGCTTCGCAGCGTCATTCTACTCATTCCAATAGTGCTGGTGTCTTGAGGCAGGTTTCCATTGTGTCGCACTCCTATCAGACCTCTTTCAACTTTCCGGGATTAGATCTCAGTCTTGATTGTGGGTTGCATGACCACGTGATCGTGAGTTTCGCATCAATTTTCAAATGATACATAATTTTTTTTAACCATACATTATCTTGTTTGCTACGGAACAAGCTACATACTCAGCTTCCATGGTAGATAAGGTTATACAAGATTGTTTCTTGCTCCTCAATTGTATTCCACTATCATTAAGCATGAAAGCACATTCTGAAATTGATTTAGATTGGTCAACATCTACTCCCCAATCAACATCAGAGTAACCATTCAATCATAAATCTTTGTTTTCTTGGTAACATAACATGTAATTTGAAGTTCCTTTCAGATATCATAGATCCTTTTGACTGTCATCTAGTGTTTCTGACCAGGATTTTATTGATATCAGCTAACCAATCCAACAACATAACATATATTAGGATGTGTGCACATCATTGCATACATCAAACTACCAAACACTGATATAAGGTACTCTGGAAATTTTCTTCTTTTCTTCTAGACTCTTAGGACACATATCACTATTTAGGCTTAAAATTTTATCAACAGGGATGTCTATTGGTTTGCTATCTTGCATGTGATAGCTCTAACATCGTTTTGATATAAATCTCTTGAGTTAAACCCAAAAGCCTTTTAGCACAATCTCTAATGATTTTCACACCAAGAAAAAAGTTGACCTCACCCATGTCTTTTATTTTAAAGTTTGATGATAATCATCTTTTGATAGTATCAATAATCTCTTTGTTGTTGTCAGTTATTAAGATATTGTCAACATATAAGGATAATATTACAAAACTTTTGTTAAAAAAATTTAAATACACATAATAATCTTCTTCCATCATTATAAAACCATCCTTGAGGATAGCTTGATGAAACATGATGTTCCATTGTCTAGAGTCTTACTTAAAACCATATATGGATCTATTAAGTTTGCAAACTTTGCGCTCTTGTCCTTTAGTCTTGAATCCTAAAGGTTGATCCATATAGATCTCCTCATCTAGTTCTCTATTAAGAAACACAATTCTAACATCCATTTGGTATAACTCTAGGTTTATTTATACGACTATAGCTAAAAGAAGACGAATTGAAGTAATTCTCACAACTGGTGAGAATGTATCTTCAAAATCAATTCCCTCTTCATGAGTGTAGCCTTTTGCTACTAGTCTAGCCTTATAACATTCTATTGACCCATTAGACTTATATTTAATTTTAAAACCCCATTTATTTCTAATGAATCTTCATGCTGATAGTAAATCAACCAAGTTCCAAACTTGATTAGTTTTCATCGACTCCATTTTTTCTTCCATAACTTGAATCCATTCTTTGGCTTTAGGACCAAATAAAGCATGACCGGATGTTTTTGGCTTTTTATCATCTTGTGGAGCAATCATGAACGTTTCCCCTTCAATATCAAATTGATAATGAGGAATTGGTTCACAAATGCTTCTACGAGGTTGAGATTGCTCATGATATTGCTCCATGTGAGTAGAAATAAACAAAACATCACTCCCACTATTTCTATGAGGATTAAAAGTTTCATTTAAATCATTTACTAAATGGCTTGTTGTGCTATAATCTAGAATTTCTATTTCATATAATTAAAAATCATATTTAACCTCACTTGTTTATGGAAAAACCTCTTATAAGAATACAACATCACGCGATTCATTCTTTGTCACTATTCTATTAGTTTCTTCACCAATAAATACAAATTTTTTGGAATGTTCAGAATATCATATAGAAATACACTTCTTCCCCTTAGGACCAAGTTTCCCATATTCATGAGAAGTATTGTGAATATAAGCTAGACACCCCCTTGGATAGAAATAACCTAGATTAGGTTTAATGCCATCCACAATTCATATAGGGTGGATGAGACACACGATTAAGTATGTAAGCAATAGTTAACAATGTATCTCCCCAAAAAAAAATTGGTTAGTTTGTTTGCGCCATCATTGACCTAACCATGTCAAATAGGGTTTTATTCCTCCTTTCTGCCATATCATTTTGTTGTGGAGTATAAGGAATAAGTAGTTGTCTAGTTATACTTGAACTGTTCAGACAAATATGCATGTCCTCAATCTGTTCTTAAGGTTTTGATTTTAGTGCTTAGTTTATTCTCCACCATCTTTGTGTATTGAAGCAATTCAATACTTCAAACTTATGTGAGATCAAATAAACATGATAAAAGCGTGTGAAATCATCTATAAATATGATTAAATAATTTCCTCTATGTCTTGCCCTCACATTCACTGGACCACAAATGTCTGAATGAATAAGTTGTGATGGACTACTAGCACTTTTAGATTTGTCATATGGTAATCTAGTTACTTTTCTAGCAAGACAATGCTCACAAACAGGCAATTCCTCTTTGGTAAGTGATCCTAAAGACCAGCTCGTGTTAATCTATGTAATCGATCTTGCCCAATATGTCCTAATCTAGCATGCCAAGTTATGATATTATTATCTTTAATAATGTTGAAATTTTGAACAACATAAATTGAAGCATCATTATTAATAGATATATTAACGGTGGCTAACACCATAAAAACATTTGATACAAAGTCAGAACCATAAAAATATTATCCAAATATATTTTTACATAACAACCAGCAAATGAAATATTAAATCCCAATAGGAGTAAAGCAAGAACAAATACAAGATTCCATCGAACTTTTAGAGCATAGAGTACATCATGAAGATAAAATGTGCGACCACCCTATAAATCTAGTTTGCAGGTACTGATCCCAAGCATTGTAGCATTATTTCCCATGTATATGCATTTACTTCCCTTTGGAATTCAATGAAATTCCACAAAAACAGCTCGATCCCTTGCTATGTGGTTGTTATGCTGCTATGTGAAAGGAACAGGTTCAACAAGCATTAAATAGCTGCTAACATACAAGTTAGAGGGATGTTGTGGTTAAACAATACCATTGAAACAATTCATTTTCTTGTCTTTCTTACCTCCTTTTCCACGCCTGTGTTTATGTCCACTATTAATTGCTTTTATTCATCTTTTGCCATATTTGGGGCCCTTAGCCTTATCCTTCTTATACTCAGAGCCACATGTTCCACGTATATTAGTCTTAGACATAAGAGCCTCGTTTATAGGTTTCTCAACATTAAGTTGATCTTCTTCAAGTTCAACATGACAAGCAACATCATCGAGTGTTTTGATGTTGTCATTGTGGGTAATGTTAACATGCATGTGTTTCCAATTGCTTGGTAAAGAGCGGATAACTACTTAGACTTGTTGTTCATCAATCATCTTATGCCCAACACCTCGTAATTCACGAATCATTTTAGACATGACTGCAAGATGTTGTCTTGTCATTTGATTTTGGCGCTTCTTGTAATCATCGAACTTCAGGGTTAACTAACGAAGTCTAGTAGTGGAGGTTCCTCCATATTGGATCTTTACTGTGTCCCAAATAGATTGAGCTAAACGATGTCTTTCAAAACACAACATTATATCATTTCACATGTTGCTCGACATCAAAATGCGAGTTACACAATCCTTGCATATATAGGTTTGATATGCTTCAATATCAAGCCTATGCTGAGCAATGTTTCTTTTTTCATGTTCATTTCATTGGTTGTGTGATTGTTTTCAGTATTTCTTGTTCTTCTAGGCGATATTCAATCTTACGATGTAAAAAATCACAATTCTTTTCATTTAGTTTGTCTTTATAGTTCAAATCAACAATAATACTCTTAGATGCATTCATATTAAACGTTATTGACACCAATAACAAATATTAGTGTATAGTACAATTTAAATGATATATATTATCACTCCATTCTAAATGAAACAAATAATAATTTAACACATACAAAAAAATAAAAAAAAAGTTAAACACTTAATCAATTCTCATTTTCCCATGATTATCGAAAATTTAAATGAGTGCAACATTATAATTATTAGTTTCAACTAACAACTCCCATTGATCAGGTTGTAGATATTATCAATTAATTAATATTAATTCAATGTTAATATAATATTATCAAATACATGCATATAATGTAATTAAAACTTAAATTACATAATATATACAGTTCAAAAATAAACAGCTTATCCTCTTTTTTAAAAAAATTACAATATTAAGAATAATAAACTTTTTAGAATTATCTTATATTGTAGGAACATAAGTGGGGTCTCCAATTACGCCATCTATTTCATCAAAGTCATCTCCTCCAAGTTTAGTCTACTCAAACCATGGAATGAATTTAGTAGCAACATCCAAATGACTTGCGCTTCTTCTAGTGTGTTATATACCTTTTTTGGTATACTTACGTTCCCTCTCAAGCAGCATTTCATTAGCGAGATTGTTGAAATCTAAGGATTTCAACCTACATTCCAATGATATTCGCATCGGCATCCATTCCTCTCAAGCAGCATTTCATTAGTGAGATTGTTGAAATCTAAGGATTTCAACCTACATTCCAATGATATTCGCATCGGCATCCATTCCTCAGGCAGAGAATTGAGAATGATCAACATTTTGATGTTCCATGTAGAATTCATAAACACCACTCATGGTTAGTCTACTTATCCAATGATACATAGAATCAATATGCTCTTAATTTTTATGAATAAGATTAATCACATAACTCAATAAATAATCAATTTGTTGTTGCTTATCCACTAAAAAAAAATATTCTAAGAACACATAAATATAATAATTAATATGTAATTAAGGCATGTATCATCATTTTAAAAAAATTGCCAATTAAATTAAGCAATTTATTTTAACAATGAATAAAAAAATATCATAATTTAAATAATTTATACTAATAGCATTTCATGTTTTTTTTTAATTAACTGTCATTTGACAGTTGAATAATTGTCAAATGGCATTGTCCATTATCAACCCACACGTTCCCCTGAAAGTGTGTTATTTTTTAAAAAAAAATAACTTCCATTTGGTGGTTGAATAATTATCAAATGACACTGTTTATTATCAAATCACACGTTCTCCTAAATGTTTTTTAAAAAAAAATAAACTGCCATTTGGCATTTAGCTTTTACCATTTGGTATGTATATGCTGGCCACATTTCATTTTCCCAAATGCCAAATGCCAAATACAATTAATTCAATATGAATTCATTTGGCATATAAAAATGTTATGCTCACTACACATTTGGCTTTTGGCAGTTAATTAATTTACACATGACATATACATCACGCAAGAATTAAAGCTATTAACTATTGTTTTTGTTCTTGCTTTACACAATTATAATATCATGTATTTTTTTAAAATTATTTTGTAATAATTGAACAAGCACAATAATAATTCATAGAAAAGAATTTTTAAATAAATAACCGATAGTATTCAAATAATATTCACGTATATGCATGCATTTGTTACATGACAATAGTTTTTATGAATGGATCATTTAATTATAAATATATATGATCTAGGTTCTGATACCAATGTATATTCGAAAAGAAAAACTTGCTTGTGAGATTTTATTTTTTTATTCATAGATCAATCACTTCAGTGGCACTTCAATTACTAAAATCAAAGTGATATTTTATAATACGAATATTTTTATAGATATTGTGAAGTTAATGCAGAGAATTAAGATGAAAGGAAGAAGATATTTCATTTCATAGTGGGTTGTGTCTCTATTTATATAAGTAGAGAAATGGTTATTTTAACGGTTATCTTTTAATAATTTCTCTAAATATATAGATCAAATTCATCTCTCATGATGGACCAGACTCAACCAAACAATATATGTATTTTTGTTCACCAAATGTTCATTCTCATATAAAAACGAAGTTAATCCTAGTCAGCGAACAAAACCTACCCTCGGTTATTAACTACAGTAGAGTAAATTAGATGGATTGTAGTACAATAGGATCCCACCGCAGATCATGTGCATTCCTCACGGAACAGAGAGTACATTTTATACCTATGTACCTTTTATATTCGTAAAGAAACAACCTTTCTAGCAATGCTGGACAATAAAAAAAAACAAAGAAAAAAAAAAAAACAACGAAACAAGAAGCAACGACAGCAGATATCTTCTTCATTCCTAATTGGCCCGGGAGTCATTTTCACTGAATTCTTACGTTGATTAATTAAGGTTGCTTTCTGAGATCTTGACCCAAATCTACACGTCATGATCCAAACAACAGGCCAGAAGGACTTATTCGTCTTTTTGATGTATAGATGGCTTTATGTAGTTGCCAGGCTCATAAATTCTCGGGCCCTGCTTGATACGAAAGCTTTCGCTTTCTTTTTTTTTCTGAGGCGACCACAGCCACATTCCACGCGTGTCTCCTGGTCACTGCTGAATCATGTGGGGTCCTCTCTCGTTATCACTGTTTAGTATTTTACTTTCAAAGCTCGCAAGTCGGGAGCCGACCACGCTACGTGGCAAGCTATGTGTGTACCTTGTTTCTTCTGGTTTTGTTCTGCACTTTAAAAAAACTGATATTCTTCATTTTATATTATTTGAGGGAACCGCATATCCATAGTTATTGATCCCGTCCCGGTCCCGGTTCCGGATTTGTGTTTGGAACGGAACGTTCCGGTTTCGATGCAGTTCAGAATGCAGATTCGGTTTTATGCTATTGTTCATTTTTATTTAATTATATATATGAAAAAAAATAAAATATTAATTTAACAAGTATAATTTAAATTCAAGATAAATAAACTTTAAATTATACAATACAAACACAAAAATCAAACAAACATAATCTCAAAATTAGAAACATCTCTAAAAATTTCAACAATAAAATTATTTTTTTAAAAATAAAAAAATAAAAAAATGAATTTAACTATAATTAAAAAGATCCAGAATATTTGAAATTTAAGCTACTTATTGTATGTTTTTCAAGTAATTCTATGTTTTTTTATGGTTGTTGTATTTGAATTTGAATTTTGAAATTAATTAATGTTACTTATTGTTTTTAATGTTAGAAAAACTTAAAAAAACAAAATGAACACATTAAGAAATAATCAATAAGTTCGAACATAATTAATTAAAATACATTCCATTACAAATAATTCAATCAAATTAATTACAAATTAATACCCCTATTTTTTATGTTAACTACTATTATATAATAATTAATAATTATTATTATATAATAATTAGTATAAAAATATACAACCCTACCCATCCAACCCTACCCATCTTTTCTTCTTCTCTAGCCGCCCCCATCCTTTCTTCTTCTTCTCTAGCCGCAAACACACCCAGCAAACACACCCATCCTTTCTTCTTCCTTTCTCCTTTCTTCTTCTTCTTCTTCTCTCCCCCTCCACAGCAAACACACCCAGCCGTGAGTCCACAGATTCTGTACAGAAACGAAATCAAGTAAAGAAAAAACAAAAGCAATACAAAAAAAAATCGTGTAACATCGCCACATGTTATATTTTTTCTTTTTTTCCTTTTTATAAGGAAAAACACTTTTACCACACATGACGCCGATTTTGACCCTCCAATTCATGTACGAAACGAAATCAAGTACCTCGGCTTGATTTCGTTTCGCACCTCCATCTTTCTTTCTTCTTCTTTTTACAGTTCTGTTTTTTTCTTTTTTGCGGTTGAAGAAATGAAATTGATTTGGAAATTATGGGACGGGGTTGTTTCTTCGAGTGTATTTGGAAATTATGGACATGAAAGCGACGTCGTTTGGCCCGTCATCGGAGCAGACGCCCGATGCAGGCAAGGCGTTCCGGCGGAGTCGGCCGGATTTTCCCGAGCCGGCGGGATTTTTACCGGGACAAAAACGTCGCCGTTTTGTCCCGGTTTTTGCAACGGGACGGGCCGTTCCGGCCGTTCCGGCCGAGCAGGACGGGATCAATAACTTTGCGCATATCTGTTATCAGAAGAAAAAACGTTGAGGGTCCATTTGGCAGAGCTGTTTTGCCATGTCACGACATCGGATAAAAAGCTTGCAATTTATCGTGCAGATTTTGTTTTTGAATAAACAAAGGATCTGTTTACATTCCACTTATTCAATTGTCAGGGTGATTTTTTAAATCGTTTGAAGATTTAGGGTTGCTGTTGAAAAGTTGAAACTATAAGGATGGAAATGAAATCCATCTTAAATTTGTAGAAATTGAAACCTAACCTTTTTGGATGACACTATTGTGTTGTTTTGTGTTTTCTTTCCCTCAACCAGATGAAGTGTACGTTTCGAAGTGTGATTGAAATTGCTTTTGAAAATATTTTCGTTTAGAAATTCATCAAAATGATATTTTTTTATTTTATTTTTGTGTTGTTTTGTGTTTACTTTACCTCAACTAGATGAAGTGTTCGTTTCGAAGTGTGATTGAAATTGCTTTTGAAAATATTTTCGTCTAGAAATTCATTAAAATGATATTTTTTATTTTTTAAAAATTATTTTTGACATTAGCACATAAAAATGATCTAAAAATATCAAAAAATTTTAATTTAATATAAAAATAAAAATAAAAAATAATTTTTTTTCAAAAGCACTTTTAAAATACAATACCAAACACGACAGAAGCCATGAGTAGACTTGCTTGACTATTGCTAAGCTTATAAACCTATACTTTTCATACATCAATTGCTCTTCGTAATTTTATTTCAAACATTGTTGTTGTTGTTGTTATTTATTTGTATATAGAGCAAGAGTATGGCAACATATAACATAGAGTTTATATATATTGCACATATCTAAAGAGATCCTCCATAATATCTATATTAGAAGTATTTTTATACAAGGATATAAATTTTCAAAACAAACAAGTTTTCACGTTAGAGATAAGTGACTAATCATTCGTTAGAAAAATGATTGATATATGGTTGTAAACTTGTAAAACAAGTCTTTTATATGGATTATAAAAACCTTTCAATTAAAAAATCAGTTCCGAAACAAGATTTTTGGAATCAAGAAAAGCTTTATCTGCATGTGTTTACAAAGAATGTAAAAAAAAAGAGATGATTAGAAGTTGAAAAGAAAATAAGATAAACTAAGAGATTAAAACCATTTTACCTGATGACTCATGAGCATTATATAATCATGAGTCATGCTAACTTGAATAAAGACAATGGTAAAGAGGGTAGAACATTATGGTATGAATCATAAAAGTCATATTTGGAATAATAGCCCATACTAATTAAAGGTTAACTATTAAGTAAAAAATATGATGTCAGGGGTCTTAACCATTTGGTATCGGTATACTTTAATGCTTGGTAAAATTGTACTTGAGAGAGGTGGGGTTTCTTAGATGCTGCTTAAAGGGTATTTCTTCAAACCCTATTAATTCAAATATATGTTATTTGCTTAGGTTTATGGTGTCCAACTAGGCTAGATGGGTTGCTTTAGCTACATGATTCCTTTATCATTTATGGTGTTGATATGGACTTCTTGATTATGTGGTCAAGAAACCCCAATAAAGTCATTAACAACCTAGAAAGTCAACAATCAAGTTTGATAGATCTCTGATCTATAGGTAACCCTATATTTAAAAATCGATGTTATTGGAAGAAAAAAACTTGAATCCAAAGATAACATCATATCTAAGAACCCTAAGTACACAAATAATGACGCAAAGCTAATTAATTTTTAGCCACAAACAAATAAAAAGAAGACTCGTAATTTACTTAAACTTGTTGCCTACATTTGCAACTAAAAAAACATAAAATAGTCTTCTCGAATTAACCCTAATGGATTTTATTGGGTTGCAAGTTAATGGGTTTAAACTAGTAAATCATCTAACATAAGTCATATAATGAAATAAAGTACTAAAACAAACCCAAATTATAAACAATTATTTAACATCAAGTAATCAAGTAAAATAGGATAATAAAAACAAATTCTTCATGATGAAATTCCTCCATGTAGACTAAATCTCTAATTTTTGCACATTCTAGCAAGATTATAGTCATGAATTTCATTCTCTCTCGTCTAAATAAATTATTGGGCCTGCCATATATGGAAAAAAATCTTGAGATGTCTAGTTATCATCTCAACTTTAATCTTAGAAAAGTTCTACATATAACCACACATATATCCTAAACAATACATGAAGGTCTAATATAGCATATTTGACAAGATTCATCTAGTAGCTTTGACCATTTGTCTAATATAACATATTTGACAAGATTCATCTAGTAGCTTTGATCATTTTAAAAATATGTTTTAAAACTTTATTTGACCTAAAAATCAACTAGAATATAGTTCCATTTCTATAGTATATTCATGTAAAATGTTAATTTAGTCCGATATACAGTTTAAGACATATATCTAATCTCACAAAACTAGTTAGCAAACATTTTAAGGTTAAATCTGGATCTAATTTGGTTTATATCATCGCTCTATTTAAAAAAATATTTGACCTTCAATTTGTATCATGGAAAACATAAATAAATAAATAAACTTGAACAATGCACAGTGAATTAATTCACTCTGCACTGTTCACATATTATGTGAACAATCAACGCCTGCTATGAAAGAGACAACGGTAGGAAGTCACTTGGTGGAGTCTGTTGGTGACAGGGAAGGTCTGGTTGGTGTCTAGTTGAGAGCCGGAGATGGAGTGGAGGTCGATGCTGGCTGGAAGAAAAAGAAACAATTATTGTTGGTGGCTGTTGTCACTGCGTGGAGAGAATGTTGAATTAGGTTTTGACAGTATTGGAAAGTTGATCTCACTCTTTATTATACAGGTGACTAACTATATATAGTCACTCTCAAGATTACAGAAAACGGACTAAGTGATTCACATGCGAATCACGTGCTAATTGCACTATACCAGAAATACAAACTACTAACAGAAAGTGAACCAACTGTAACTAAGTAATCAACCGATATTATATTGCAACATTCACTCCCCTGAACTGAAGACACTGCTCTGTTATTGTCTTCAGTTCAACTGCGAATCTTCACACATTCCCATCATAGCACGCAGCTTTTCAAACACTACTCTTGTCAATGGTTTGGTCATAATATCTGCCAACTGTTCTTGAGTGCGACAGTGCATCAAAGTTACTACTCCATCTTGAGTTAAATCACGAAGGAAGTGAAATCGAACATCGATATGTTTACTTCTTCCGTGCATGACAGGATTTTTCGAGAGCTTAATGGTGGAACTATTATCACAGTACACAATTGTAGTTCCAGTAGAAGCATGATCCAGCATTGCCAACACCCTTTTCAGCCAAACAGCCTGACATGCACAAGAGGCAGCTGCGACGAATTCCGCTTCAGTGGTAGAAAGAGTAACAATAGGCTGCTTCTTCGATGACCAAGATACAACTCCTGAACTTAACATAAACAAGAAACCCGAAGTACTCTTCCTATCTTCCAAATCTCCTGCGTAATCACTATCAGTATAAGCAAGAAGTTCATTATTACCATTGTGCTTATAAAAAATACCATACGAAATGGTTCCTTTGATGTAACGCAGAACCCTCTTCACAGCTCCAAGATGCAACTCCGTGGGATGAGCCAAGTGTCTACTGAGGTTACTAACCACAAACATAATATCAGGCCTGGTTGATGTTAAATACATCAAACAACCTATCATCTGCATGTATTGATTAGTATCTACTGCTATACCAACAGGGTCAGTAATCAACTTCACACCTGGAACAATAGGGTTATAGACAGCATTGCATTCAGCCATGTTAAACCTTACCAAAACTTCCTGAGCATACTTCTTCTGACAAACAAAGATACCATCAACTCTTTGCACCACTTCTAGCCCCAGAAAGTACCTCATCCTTCCCAAATCTGTCATGTCGAACTCTTTCATCATGGAGTGTTTAAAAGAGCTGAATAGACCTTCATCATTTCCAGTAAAGATGAGATCATCAACATAAAGGCATACAAGCAACAAAGAGGTCCCGTGTGGTTTCTTGATGAACAAGGTGTGCTCATATGGACATTTCTCAAATCCTTCCTTGAGAAAATAGGCCTCAATTCGACTGTACCATGCCCGTGGGGCCTGTTTCAAACCATACAAGGCCCTACGCAATCGATACACTTTGGATTCTGCACCTTTCACAACATACCCAGGAGGTTGCTCGACATATACCTCTTCATTTAGTTCACCATGAAGAAACGCGGACTTTACATCAAGCTGAAACAGACTCCACCCCTTCTGAGCAGCTAGAGCTAGTACAATCCGAATGGTATCCATGCGAGCCACAGGGGCAAACACCTCGGTATAATCCACTCCATGTTTTTGAGTGTATCCTTTAGCCACAAGACGAGCTTTGAACTTATCCACCTCTCCATGTTCATTCAATTTCGTCTTGTATATCCATTTTACCCCAACCACTGCTGCACCTTTAGGAAGATCCATGAGCTCCCATGTCTTGTTTTTCCTAATTGCTGCAATCTCAGACTCCATAGCACTCCTCCATTTACTACAACCAATTGCATCTTTAAAGGTTAGAGGGTCTGCATCAACAAGCAAGGCAAGATTGCCTTGATAATCTTCATCTGAGAAACCTTCACCACTGTCAAAATCACGAAGCCAGACTGATGGTTGTCTGGTGCGTGTCATAGCAGACCTGGAGCCTTCAGCCTCATGTGATTGATTTCCTTGAGCAACACTGGAACCTCCTTCAGCATATGGCAAGTTCTCAGCCACATTGAACTCAGCATTAGCAGCTTCATTTAACTCAGCATCAGCTGCTGCGTGTGCATTGAACTCAGCATTAGCAGCTTCATTTAACTCAGCATCAGCTGCTGCATGTGCAGAGTGATCTAGGACACCTGTTGTATCAGCTCTGGGGTTAGTGTGCTCGGGAATATCCACCTCATCAGTTGGCTCCTCTTCATTAATATCCCCCCACTCAAGAGATGCTTGAATTGCATCATTGTAGTCTGCACTCCACGGCCAACTTTCTTCTTCTTTACAAATGACATCCCTGCTTATAATGATCCTTTGAGCAATTGGATCATAAAGACGATATGCCTTTGCCCCTTCACTAATTCCCAACAGCACACACTTCAAACTTTTATCATCCAGTTTAGTTCGTTTATTGTCTGGGACGTGAGCATACGAAACACATCCAAATACTCTAAAATGAGCAACGGAAAGGCTTACTCCCACTCCATGCCTCCTCTGGTGTCTTATTTCTGACTGCAAGAGTAGGGCTCCGGTTTAGAACATGAACTGCCCAATTGACAGCCTCGGGCCAGAAGGTTTTAGGGACTTTTCTACTGGTAAGGAGGCTGCGAACCATGTTCATAATTGTCCGATTTTTTCTCTCTGCCACCCCGTTCTGCTGGGGTGTGTAAGCCGCAGTGAGTTGACGTTTGATCCCATGGAGTTCACAAAACTCAGCAAACTCATTTGAATTGAACTCCCCACCTCTGTCAGTTCGGAGCCCTTTGATACTGATTCCAGTCTCCTTTTCAATCCTGGTTTTGAAGAGCTTAAACCTCTTGAATGTTTCGGACTTATCAGTCAACAAGAAGACCCACAGCTTCCTGCTGAAGTCATCTATGATAGTAAATAAGTACCTTAGATGACCATTAGAAACAGGAGAGATTGGGCCACACAAATCAGCATGAAGAAGCTGAAGTGGTTGAGATGCTCTCTAGACAGTTGCTCTTGGGAATGTACTTCGGTGATGCTTTCCAAGTACACAATCTTCACATACCATACTGCAATATTTTAGTTTAGGCAACCCATGAACCATCTCCTTTTGCAGTAGAGTCTGAAGTCCACCAAAACTTAAGTGACCATATCGGCAATGCCATAGATAATCCAGATTTTCTGCTGGAGTCATGAAGTATTTGTGATCATTCTGCTGAATTTTTGCAATGACAATAAACATTCGGTTGAGGGTCATCTCAGTCTCAATGATGAGACCTCTGTCAGAATGATACACTCTACATTTATTGTCTTTGAACAGGATTGCAAGCCCCTTTTCCTGCAATTGCCCAATGCTAAGCAGGTTATTCTTCAAATCAGGTATGTAAAACACCTCTGAGATGATCTGTGAACTGTTATTGATTTGAAGAAGGATCCTCCCCTTTCCTAGTACATCAATACTGGAATTGTCTCCTAGCTTGACTGTCCTGTGAAAGTTCTCATCTAATTCGGAGAAAAAACCTTTATGCCCAGACATATGGTTGCTACAACCAGAATCCAAAAACCAAGCTGTTTCATCTTGTGCTTTCTCAATATGAGCCATAAGCAGCATCTGCAGGGTGTTCTTGGTGATCATGACTCGATCAATATCCAAATCAATCACTTCTGTGTTCTTCATCTCTTCATGCAATTCTGTGGAAATCTCAACAGCATCCAGTTGATCATGAAATTCCATCTCATCTGTGCAACTCATTTGAGCTGCACAATCACCTTCATATGCACAAATTTCCTCATTTGCACAACTCAGTTGAGCTGCACAATTTTCAACAGTTTCACATTTCTTCTCATTAGCACAAATCATCTTATCTTCAGATTTTTCCTCATAAAAATCATCATCTGTGGACATGCAATCTGTGATTTCCAGTAAAGAGTCAAAGAACTCTATCTCTTCTACATCATCAACACATGCCGTGAGTAAGCGTTCATTCATATCCATCAAATTTCTAGATTGAATCATCTCTTCATCTTCAATACAAGCCATGAGTAACAGTGGTTCATCTGTTTCTGCATAATAAGCCTGTGACCGTGACCCTCCACCTCTAGTCTTTCTTGGACATTCATGTTGGAAATGTCCAAGATTGTGACAGTAATAACACTCCACAACAGACTTATTAAATCCTGACCTTCCACCAAAACTCTGTCTCCCACTGTTACGACCTCTTCCTCTGAAGTAGGTACTACTACGACCAGACTTGACTTCATTATAGTCATGGGTAGTTTTCAATGCTTGTTCTTCCACAACATGACTATACATCCTCTGCTCATGAACTACTAAGCTACTTTGCAGTTCATCAATTGACATTATATACAAGTCCTTAGACTCCTCAATTGAGCACACAACATAATCAAATTTCGACACCATAGAACGCAAAATTTTCTCAATAACTGTGATTTCTTTCATTTCTTCTCCAAGAAATCTCAATTTATTGGTAATAGTAAGTGTGCGAGAGAAATAGTCAGAGACATTCTCACCTTCCTTCATGTGTAGAATCTCAAACTCTTTGCGAAGAGCTTGCAGCTGCGCACGCTTCACTCGTGTGTTGCCTTGGAATTTTTTCTTCATAGAATCCCAAATTCCTTTAGAAGTTGCTTTGTCCAGTATTGTTTCCAGAATTGACCGATCAATTGCCTGGAATAGGTAATTTTTTGCTCGCAAATCCTTCAGCCGTTGATCTGCAATGACTTTCTGTTGCTCATTCATGAGATTTCCATCTTCTGCTGCTGCAGAAATTCCAGATTCCACTACCTGCCAGTATTCCTTTGATCGAAGGAAGTTCTCCATCAACATGCTCCAATGATCATAATGCCCTACAAATTTAGGGATTGCAGGTTGAACGAAGCTCTCACTTGCCATATGAGCGATAGAAATGCAAAGAGAACAAATGAGCTCTGATACCAAATGTTGAATTAGGTTTTGACAGTATTGGAAAGTTGATCTCACTCTTTATTATGCAGGTGACTAACTATATATAGTCACTCTCAAGATTACAGAAAACGGACTAAGTGATTCA
This sequence comes from Salix koriyanagi, assembly GCA_029228605.1. NCBI lineage: Eukaryota > Viridiplantae > Streptophyta > Magnoliopsida > Malpighiales > Salicaceae > Salix > Salix koriyanagi. The sequence goes on along the minus strand of CM055337.1, from coordinate 5,747,111 downwards.
CATGCGAATCACGTGCTAATTGCACTATACCAGAAATACAAACTACTAACAGAAAGTGAACCAACTGTAACTAAGTAATTAACCGATATTATATTGCAACAGAGAATGGTGCAAGTGTCGACGACAAGGAAGACTTATTAATGGTCGCTTACAGTGAGTTTCATGTTGTTACTGGTGCCCAAAGGAGCAGAATGGGTTGTTGGTGATGTCGAGAGGTGACTGTTGGTCGGCTAATAGGGAGGAGAAAACATGTTGAAGCTGCCAGTTGGGAAGAAAAAGAAGATAGAGTCGTAATAGGAAACTATTGTCAGTTACTAGAGGAGCTTCCGTCGCTGAGGAAGAGGAAGATGAAGGGGCTATTGATGGTGAAGAACGTGACTGCCCATTGGAGTGTTAAGATTTTGGTTGTCGGTGTAGAAGAGAAGGAATTGAAGTTGTCGAACAGAAAAGGATTGAGGTTGTTGGTGTTGAGGAAGGAGGAGTCGATGTCCTGCGGTGAGGAGGAGTCGATGTCCTGCGGTGATGGTAGACATATATTGTCACTATTTTTTCGTTAGTTTCTCCCCTTTTTACGTTTGTTTTTCTCTGTATTCCCTTTTCCTACCGAAATAAATGTAACATTGAGATTTGACATTTAGAGCCAACTTGATATTATGGTAGTGATTGCTTTTCAAAGTATATTTTGCTTAGAATACATTACAATAATACAGATTTTATTCATTTTTTAAAATATATTCTTAATATCATCACATCAAAACAATATGAAAACACAAAATAATTTTCAACAAGGAAAAGAATAAAAAGATTTTTTTTCAAAAAATGCTTTTGAAACAAATATGCTCTTACGATATATCCATGAAGGTGAATGATTAGATGCATGCATTCTATTTTTTGAAAAAATTATCAATATAATTTAAATACAAAATATGAATTGAATGAGTTTTATTTCCTAATAAAATCTTTAGCTTATTTAAAATACTGTTAATAGACTTTATTTGTTTATTATATATTTAATGTTTTAGTTGATTAATATACTCTATACTTTTACATGGATTCCACTGGAATCTCTCTTAAAATTTTAATTAAGAAAAAAACTATGATTTATAGTTTTTTATAAACTATTTTTTTTTAATTTCAATTATAAAATTATCAGAATATCAAACATACACTTATGTTACTTTAATAATTTATTGATATTATGGTTAAATTTCAAGAGAAGGAAAACTCGTAATTATCCACGAAGTTAGTTTGATTTTCTATATCTTACTAACTGAACTTATAAAAAAAATATTGGAAAAAGGCTTGAATTAATTTCATAATCCCTTGATAAGTTTTGACAATTGTTTTATATTTTATATTTTATATCAACTGAAAAAATATTTTAGAAAACACTTTGTATAATTCTAAAGTTTAGTTTAATCATATTCCTTACTATATGTTTGATATAAGGATATACCGTGAAAAATCATCCTTATAATATTCTTTCTCCATGTATGATAAACAATTTAAATGAAATGGAAGTTTTAAAATGGTTAACATTTAATTTAAAAAAGAAGGTTAAATGTTAGTATGAGAAAAGATGAGTAAAATAAGGAGTAAAGGATTTTTTAGGGAAAATGTTGGATTTTGTGCATTTTTCTTTTTTCATAAAAATTTACTTTCATTTATGTTCTTTTTTAAGGACAGTGCTAGCAATGTTACGATATCTGGAAAAGAGAATAATATTTTTCCTTCGTATAACACAAAAGGGTATATTTGTCCATGAACTATCATGAACTTCTCAAATGAAATATCTTTTCAATTAGGTTCTCATTTATTAAGCAATTCTCAGTTATCTCTCTCAAATTCGATGTGTTATCAACCCATAACATTAAATGTTTAAATAATAAAACAATGTAATTTTGGTACAAATTTCAATTTTATAATCACCCACTGGGTATTTCACCTGTTACATCATAATTAAATTAAATTTACCTCTTCATCTTCATAAAAAAAAGAGAAGAAGAAGCAAGCCATATTTTATTTTTAATTTTTTTTATTAATATATATATAATATTGATATTATTTGACTTTAACAAATTAAGTAATATCACGTAATACAAAAATTATAAATCAGCCCCTCTTTTTTTAACACCCTTGTGAAAATCAAAACCCAACAAGACCAATAAATTCTCAAAAAATCAGTCAAGTATGGGCCCACCAAAAGTATAATTCTCTGCCGCTTGTTCAACATGGAAATCACTTGCACATCTGTATACAGTCCGGATATTCACACACAAGAAAATCTCCAAAGCCTCATTCCGACCTTTCGTTTCTTTAATGTCCATTTGCTGCAAGATCCATGTCCCTCTCTTCCAAATACCCAAACTGCCCCCATGCTCCTCCACATCTTTCCTCTTACAACGGCTATACAAAAAGGGCAAAATGTGGAACTAGATAAACCATAGAGAGCGACCCCACCCAGGGTCTCTTTTTATTCCCAACGCATTTCGCTGTCGGACATTTTCCAATACGTGTCCTCCCTCGTCTTTTCACAACATTACCCCCCCATCTTCAAGCTCAGATTTCTCTCCCCTGGAGTTTTTTTCTTCTCTTCTCCTGCTCCTGCTTTTATTTTCCTAATCCTCTGTCTTAAACGAAATCTCAGCTTCTTGAATGATTGTTAGCCAGAATATTGCAATTTTTATATTTCAAGGCGTTGAAGAGTTCCTTCCTCCTCATAAGGTAAGCTTTTCAAGGATGAAATCGGTTTTCGATCAAGTTTCCTTTGTTTGGTTTTGTTTCCTGCTTCCTCATATCTGATATGGTAGGTTCGCAGTCAGTATTTAGTTGCTGCTGTTTTGGAAAGCAAGGGCTGGTGCTTTTGATAGTTTCCGTTGGTTTGATCGTGGGATCACCGGAAGTGTCTGAACTTGTTTTGTGTTTGTTTCAAGCTTGTCTATCTTTCATTTTTTTGTTGATTTCCTTTTCTTTTTTCCTATTTAAAATCATCCTTTGATGCATCTCTCCCTCTCTCTCTGTTTTTTCTCTCTTCGAGCTCTGTTTTATCATTCTTTCTAAGCTCAAGGTATTGCTGCTGTCTAAACTCTTTTGTTTTTCTTTTTTGGTTTCTCTGATGACTTCAAGCACAGGGACGGCCGTATGTATTTATTTATTGTCAATTTTGAGGCATTTTTTGCCCCCCTCTTCCTAATAACGTGTCTTTATATAATTTTTTTTATATATATATATATATCTGGGTTTAATTGCAGGGTTTAGTCTCTTTTAGACGTTGAAGGGGTCGGTGTCCCTTGTGTTTTCTTGAGGCGTACGTCCCTATGAAGAGAATTTGACAAAGTCTCGCACGATTCTTAAGGTATATGGTAATTTCTCGTGATACTTTCATCAGGGCTTTGTAGCCACGTAGTATTTATTCCGTTATGATTGACCCAAACAGGCTTTAACTTTGAGTTATGATATGATGATTGTTTTCCTTGCTAAGCTAATGCAAGCGCACGTGCTTTGTGATTTCTGGTGTTCGTGTACACGTGCTTGCCACGTTGATAGCATCACTGATCATGCACGTGCCTCGCATATCCGTTTGTTTATTATGCACTCGTCTCTTGTGTGTGTGTGTGGGGGGGGGGATAATTAGATACAACGGTGTCGTATTTGTCTCTCTTACAAGAACATAAATCCTACACAAAAACTAATTTGTGTCCCACCCTTTTTATGTCAGAGGGAGGAGGTACATCTCGGACATTCTGAACAATGATCCATTGCTTGTCCTCTATTTATTATCTCTTTTTGTGGATTTAAGATTTAGCTCCGCAGGTTTAGGGGCTCCCCAGAACCAGAAATTACTCGAGATATTTGGGACTTGAGAAACCCTCAGCATAGCTAATATTTTGAGATACCTCGTATTGAACAATACTTGCCTGTCTTACCTTATCATAGCTATTAATTTCAAGAAATTGGAAAAATAAATGACCCAAAATTCTGGATTTTGGATCAGAAATGTAGCACCTTATACTGTCAAACAATAACGATCCTCATATCACATAAGCCAAACGAAACGGATGTGTATTTCGTGTAAGATCTTAAGGACTATGACTACTATGTAATGGATTGCACACCCACTTTGTCATAAACTTGATCATTGGCGACTCTAACTTCACTGTTATGGAGCCAATCGGTGGTAATTTGTTGGATTATATCAACTGATGCAATGGTTCTATGTGATGTAAAGGTGTGCTTCATTGACAAAATTAATACTCATATATCATTTACAAATTAGCTTTATTGATAGGTAAATATTTCTGGTGTATTATGGTTGTCAATGAGTTGGTAATTGATCCATTTGTTGACAATACTTGCTTGTCTTCTTTTCCATTGAGAAGGAAATTCATTCATTTTTTTTTTCCAGTTCTTGCAAAACAAAATATTGCTTGTTCTGTTTAAATTATCAAGGCTTTCTAGTTAAGCCAAAAGTATCTCATGCTGTGGTTCGTAATTCATCAATTCTTTTTTAGGGAATTTTTGCTTGCGCATCTGCACTTAATTTGCATGCTGAAAAAAGACTGATGGACCTTTACTGGGTAAATGAAATTGTACAAAGTCATTATCTATGCAAAATAAATTATTTTGCGGTGATTTCATGAACATGGAGTTCAATGGATGGAATCTGAAAGTAGTTTGGTGTGTACATGAAATAACTCCCAAAGCTCGTAAATTTACCATATGCTAGCATCTCTGTGATTGTGAATTTCAATGTGTTGCTGCTATTACTTGGAAGAACAGCTCCGTCCGTTCTTCTTAGACATGGCAGTTGCTTTTTATCAGTCTGATATCTTTTTGTTTCGAATGAAGACATGATTGTTCCAAGTGTAGCCTAAACAAATGCTGTGTGATACGATCCAAAGGGTCTAGTGCCAATTGGAGGAGGATAGGATTCCAAGATATTTTGAAAGGATTAATTGTATTATAATAGTTTAAGAAAATGGTCATCCCGCCCATGTTGAATTGAATAGTAGGTGTCACCTGACCTGAATAAGAAAAGAAATGGAATAACCACAAAATAACGAAGAACATGGGAAAGTGCCATCAATTTGTTAATTCCCCATGTGCTCTCTCAACCAGATTCCTTCTGCATAAATTATCCTTTCCTGCCGAGATGTCTGGTTTACAAATTGACAAGCATGTAAGGCTTTCAACTTGTCTTTTTGAGCGAGTCCTTGAATTGGCTGCTGCTCCTGCTCTTCTCTCCACCAGCTTTTTTTTTCCCGCGTTAAAAGTCTGCCTCCTTTATTCTTTCAATAGGAAAGCAGAGTGGTAACTCTTAAAGGTAAAAGAAGAAACAAAATGAAATTCTATCCTCTCCATTAATGGCCTCGATATAGGTGCCGAAGTATTTGCTTCAACCTACTTCAACACACTTCTCTTCACCTTCATCATCCCATATCTTTTTTGCACTCGACATTTTTTCCCGTCTGATCTGTAATCGCTTAAGTTCCATTATTTGATCTTCTTACCATCACTGCAATTGTCCTTATTTTCGATAATTTCTGCAGATGGATTCAGTGAAACCATCCGCCGTGACTCCAAAGAAGAGTAAATTTGCACGCACTGTAGCCAAAGTTCTTCATCTTCGATCAGCAAGTGGGATTGCTCCTGTTGACGGGGTTCAGAAAGTTGTGACCCAGGATAAGGTCAAGGATGGTAAGCATCGACGTAAAAGCACAGCTAGCCGGCCTCAACCATACGACATTAATGATAAAGATGAAGATAAAAAAAGCTTGGCCTTGGAAGTACACGTTGCCAAACTGTTTGCTAGCTTATCATCTGTAAAAGCTGCATATGCCCAGTTACAGCATGCCCAGTCTCCTTATGATGCTGATGGGATTCAAGGAGCTGACCAGTTGGTGGTTTCTGAGTTGAAGAATCTGTCTGATTTGAAGCAGTGCTACATAAAAAAACAGTTTGATCCTTCTCCTGATACCGCTCTGGTTTTGGCTGACATTCAGGAGCAGAAGAGTCTTTCGAAGATCTATGAGATAATGGGGAAAAAATTGGAGTCTCAGTTGAGGCTCAAGGAGTCGGAGATCATGTATCTGAGAGAAAAAATGGAAGAATCTAATAGGCAAAACCGTTTACTCGAGAAGAGGTTAAATCAAAGTGGACATTTATCTATGCCTGACAATCTACGGCAATCAGGCTTAAATCCCACCCATTTCATTACAGTTCGACGACATACAGACAAGTCCATTCGAAGCTTTGTCAGGTTGATGATCGATGAGATGAAATCTGCTGGTTGGGATCTAGATGCCGCTGCCAAATCTATTGTATCCGATGTGGCCTACTGGAGACCAGATGACAAATGTTTTGCCTTCGAAAGCTTTGTTAGCAGAGAGATGTTCGATGGTTTCCATCTGCCTAATTTCTCCCTCCTGGAAGAATCTCTACCAGAGAAAAAGAATCAGCAACAGGTGTTTTTCAGGAGATTCACTGAAATGAAATCAGCGAAAGCAACTGAATACATTACCCACAAGCCCAAATCACCATTTGCAAGCTTTTGTCGTGCCAAGTATTTGCAACTCGTTCATCCCCAGATGGAAACGTCCTTTCTAGGCAATCTGAGCCACAGAAGCCTCGTGAATTCTGGTGAATTTCCTGACACTAGTTTTTTTGCCACATTTGTTGAAATGGCTAGGCGGGTCTGGCTTCTACACTGCCTGGCCTTTTCTTTCGACCCAGAAGCCTCAATCTTTCAAGTCCGTAAAGGGTGTCGTTTCTCTGAAGTTTACATGGAATGTGTTGCCGAAGACGCGCTTCTTTCCTCAGAAAATGTACCGGAAGCTGATCCACCAGTGGCATTCACTGTAGTTCCTGGGTTTAGGATTGGTAAAACTGTTATACAGTGCCAGGTCTACCTCTCCCAGCTCCAGACCAAGGTGAGCCGTTGATTGAAACTTGAGCACGGCCCACAACATCGAAGAATGAACTGGGGCAGGCCACTATCATGATTATGATTATTTTGAGTAAAAATCTGAAGATTCCCTCCTTGCCGAGGGTTTGTCGTGGTGGGGTTTTGGAATGGATGCATAGTCTCTCATGGCCGTTTTTTTGAATGGAGAAAGCGCGTGGGCCGTAGTTAGGAAAGAACCTTTGGATCTCTTTTTTCAATCCTCGAAACAATTTTGTTAATATTAGGCCATTGACAGAAGGATTGCTTAGCTGTGTTTCTCCCTATGCTCTTGATGCTTTCAATGTACATGGAAATATTTAAGAATAATATAAATGTGGATTTTATATTGCTTGCTTGCAAGTCATTTTCTGGTTCTTCACTGGAAAATTGGCAATTCCAACAACGAAAAAAAGAGTTGGGGTAGAGGAAATTCGTTGATTATACTCGGATCTCTTCATCTATTATCTTCTAGCTCAAATCTAAAACCACGTTGTCAAAGATTTGTCTCGACCTCCATGTAAAACATTTGACGAGTCTTCTTTTTTATATAAAAAAATAATATTTTTTAAAATTAAAATAACAATATATTCAATCGATTTTGGTTTTGTGTTTAACCGGTTAGTTTTATGATCCGAGTCATAAATTTTATCAGGTTTGCTATTCTTTTTTTAGAAGCATCATGTTTTTACTTAACTATATAATAGCAAAAATATATGCTTGCAAAATTGAACGTCAACTAAAAAATTGAGATGTTTTTTGAAATTGTGATAAACCTGAAAAAAAAAAAGAAACAAATTATGAAACCTAAATTAAAATAAACCAATTGTAATGTGGGTAGATGAAATAAAAGAATAAAAAAATAAAAAATCAACAAAAAAAACTATTGTTGAAGGATAAAATTAAGATAAAATAAACCAAAAAATGATAAAAAAAACCAAGCCACACATATGCCCATAATAGAAAAAAAAAAACACAAGCATGTCTTGGACTTGAATCCTAAGCCCATGACTTTTGTTATTCCTTGGGAGTGGAGACGGGTCATACGCTTCTATTTTGGTTTTTTAAGTAGGTGATATATTGCCCGTAGTAAAAGTGGTCTGTCTAGAATATGTTTACCACTTGTTTATTTGTGTGTCAAAATACCTATTTTCAAACTATTTTCATTAAAAAACACATCAAAAACATGAAAACCTTCTTTAATCACTAATCAACCCTAAAAGCACCTAAAAATCACAAGAAAATAAATGAAAATCAAGTGTATAAGAAAAAAAATAAAATTGTGTCAGATCTATTTTGACACGCGTATTTAGAGAGAAAAACCCCATCAAACTTTTTCGAGTCAAATGGAACCCATTGATGAAAAAAGTAACAAGTCTCATTGATGAAAAATTGATTATTCAACAGCTTTCCATCTCCTTTGCTATTTTCAAAGAACTTTCTCTTTCTCTTATCAAGTGAAGCACTTAAACGTAAAGAAAATGAATTTTTAGATTGATATATAAATTGCGAAAAACAAAGGGATTGAGAGCATGAAAACAGGAAGTAGGTGGACTCAAAAATACATTTTTCATCGAATTTGAGAAAATGGATTCTGAAATTAAATATAAAATGCTATAAATGAAAAAAAATAAGTAGTGAGTGGATACAATGATTTTCCTAGTTTTTTTAGGAATGCTTGAGACAGCGATGAAGATTGTTTTTCAAAATAATTTTTATTTGAAAATTTCATTTAAATAATATATTTTTAAATAATTTTTAACATGAACACATTAAAATAATCTAAAAATATTAAAAAAAAATAATTTAAAGCAAAGAAAAAAACAGATATTTTTTCAAAAGTGATGTTCAGATAGAAAATAAAAAGAAGTTAGTATATTAATTACTATATTGTATAGTTACTCGCTTAAAGCTCTGGATAAAGTAGCTTTTTGTCAGCTTCTTCTCGCAGTGACCTTTTTCTCTCTATGTTTGCCTCGATTGCAAATTCTCCATCCTCCCAAGATTACCTTGAATCTTTCAAGGCTGTCGTTCCCTTTTTTTCCCTGGTGTATGAAAATTGAAACTCTCCTCTGGAGAAGGGCAATACAGTAATCTCAAATGTATACTTCGAAGTGCACAACCTTAATTGGATAGTGTATCATCGACAGGACGGTTTGTCTGTCGAGAAATTGCTTGGGTCCCCAGCAACAAATGTCTGTTAACGATGTGGCCCGTTCATCTTCTCACCCAATCCACAGGTGGAGAAGGATGGAAGAAATCGGCATTCATGTGAGGTAGTGCGAACAATCCACAGAAGGGTCCATGTTTTTGTCTCCACAGCACTGTAGCACGTGAATCTGTTGAATAAATCTGTTGGCAGGCTTGGAGTTAGGGTTAGACTCATATTTGGAAATGGAATTGTTTGGTGTGCAAATTCATCATTGACATTACTCATTATAGTTTGGTGTTGCTCCTTCCAAAGCAAAACAGCAGAGGTGTCAAATTCAAGCCTTGTCTTTCTCAACTCGTTGCTGATAAGCTCAAAAACTGAAAAGCACCATCAATTCTTCCTTTTTAAAGCTGGCTGTAAATATTTGTGAAAAAAAAAAAAAATTCACCCGCAAAATGGAACTCAGGTTAGAGATATTTTGAGGACAATTTTCACACATTTTTCTTTTATTCTAGATAAAGACAAAATCACCCGCAAGCTCATTCTCAACAAGAGAAGGACTGCACCCTTGCTGCTCCTATGATTCTATTAACGAATTGTTCTTACAATGCTTTTATAATATACATGTGAGATCAATGTTTTGTTAGAAAGGAAAATCAGTACAAGAGAAGGACTGCATCCTTGCTGCTCCTATGATTCTATTAACGAATTGTTCTTACAATGCTTTTATAATATACATGTGAGATCAATGTTTTGTTAGAAAGGAAAATCAGTACAGAGCAAGTTGAGCTCATTACAGGAATAGTGTCTGGGTTTGAATTCTCTAAACGTACATTAGAGGAACACGTTTATGGGAGTCTTCGAGCTCCTCCTGATGCGAACCTCGTGATCACGTGGTCACGCAATCCACAATCAAGAATGAGATCTGATCCTGAAAAGACAAAATAGGTCTGATATGATAGGAGTGTGATACAATGGAAACCTGCTCCAAGACACCAGCACTATTGGAATGAGTATAATGACCCCACGAAACCAGTTAATCTTCGATAAGTCGGATTCAGTTCGTTTAAGAACTAAAGAATGCAAGAATCACTCTCACACATAAACTGAAAAGTTCAGAATTAAAATTAATCAATGAGCTAACATGAGTTTAAATAGTCTTTTAAAAACTAACCCTAATGGACCTCTTATGTGGACTTAAAAGATGTCCACTCAAAACTGATCCAAAATCCTAAATTGAAAAGCCCATGCCTTAATCCAAGCAAGCCTTGGATCGCAGCTGAAATCAAAGTCTTAATTAAACCCAAACAAGCCTTGGGTTATAGCTAACAAAATTAAGTAAAGCACATAAAGCTTTTTTTTATAGTCTTCCATCAAGCCCTTCCAAGTTGTAGTAGGATTCTTTTGGCTCATTTGCTGTCCTCACTTCATGGCCCAAATAAAGTTGGGCTGGACCACTCCTGCACATAGATAAGATGTACTAGGGTCTCCTCTTGATACTTCAACAGTCCTTGCAATTCTAACTTGATTGACACCTTTAAAACCACTAATCAAGCCCTTGAACATATAATAAGTACTTGTTGGTGTTTCTAGGCCGGTTCGCATCACCCCCACAACTTGCTTCTTTTGCCTTTTCTTTGCCATGCAAAGCTTGTCTGTAACTTATATCCGCACGCAGCATACTCACATCAGACATCTGAAACTATTTTCTCAGATGCTTTTTTTCTTGAGTTCTGCTCCCATTAATATCTTCATCCTCATTTGATTTTATGCTGAGTGGACATTCTTTTGCCGTGCACTTCGTCCTTGTATAATTAATTAGCTTCCTTTTTTTACTAACTTGAATAAAAACGATGAGCAAAGGTTGTGCAATGCAACTCGGCGTGGTGCGCTGTTTTAGAATTATTTTAAAAATAATTTGATTTTTTTTATTTTATTTTTTATATTAATTTAATTAATTGTTTTTTTTTTTTTTTTAGATTATTTATTGGTATCAAAAATATTTTTTAAAAATAATAAAAATATCATTTTGATATATTTTTAATTTTTAAATAAAAAATACTTTAAAAAAACAATCTAAACAACACTCCTAAACCAAAAATTTGTTCCTCGGATTCCATCATAGATCGATTTCTATAAAGTGGAGACAAGTGGCATGGAAGGAGTAGAATTGCTTTAGCCAACCAAGGTACTGTTTAGGTTGGTTTCCATTAAGCTTTCCATCAGGGGGTGATCATATTCGGTTCCTTTCAGTTTTTACTTCTAGAAACAACCAAATCAAAATTATAACTAATAAATAAAAAAAAAGCCGAAACCGAACCGATTCCAGTTCTTTTTATGCTGCTGTTGTATCTATACATGTTAGAAGATATTGCTGTAATTGACTAATTGCTTTTATATGTCGATGAATTAGGCAAGGGAATGTCAAATAAGAGTCAAGAGTAGTGTATGCATGGCATTGAAGCTATCTAGACCGTATATTATACATTTGCATTTGTACATAATTATTAGATAAAGCGTGGTTTTATGGTGATGGTCCAACGACCCAAAAACTAAGCCGGAGTTGGGCTACGGCCCTTTTCTGTGCAGTCAATAAGGTGGGCTGGAGGCCCCGAAACTAGCCCGGCCAGCTTGTTTTCCAGTCGAAAGATTGGACCAAAAGACCCAACCATCTAAATGAAAAAACATAAAAAGAGAGAGAGAGACGGGGAGAGAAAAAGAAAAAAAAAAAAAAGAGTGGAAGAATAGAACATTTGACTGATCAGACCACGCGCCGAGACAAATTCAATGCTAGTGGTAATAAAAATTATACTATTTTGGTTTTTTTTTTATATGTTTTTATGGTTTTTTTACAGGCTTTTAATGGGCTATTTAATGGTCTTATAATTGATGTTATTATTGTTTGATTTTCTTATAAGATTACAACGTATTTTTATTTTTTTTTGCCACTGAATACTTGTTTATATTAAATTGTTAGTATTAATCTTGTATTTTTTTTTTTGTCTTCCTAATAGTATTATTTTGTTTTGTTTGGGTGAGCAAGAGTTACAAGAGTTTAATTAAAACATATCAATGAGTTAAAATTTAAACTACAAAGCATTGCCTTCAAAAGGCTTAAAAAGAAACAAGTGACATTGTCATGAAAAACTCCAAGCTAAAAATAAATTTTCATTGTGCATATCATCTCAATCAAAAAAAGAACATCAAGAACATTGTACTTTTATTCCTTAATATTATTGATATCAAAACCTGAAATTCAATATATAGAATTATAACATTATAAATTAAATTAGGTGTAAATATAAAAAAATATTATTTTTACCATTCATTTTCAATAAATACCTTGAATTTTGAATTGATTATCATCCATTACTAGATATAACTTGCCATCAAATTCTACAAAATAAAATATTAGACATGTTAGATTGAAAATACATTAATAAATAAATTATAAAATAAAAGGTGTAAGTTTATAAGAAAAATTACCCGATTCAAGGTTTTTGTAGGTTTCATAATCATTAATGAAGGTTCTAATTTTGGGTGGAATTGATCCATGATGTAACCAATCTTGACAATAAATAGGTGCTTAAACTGTTGCTGAAGATTAAAAAAAACTTCAAAATTGGTCTAGTATACGACTGTCTGTGCTAAAGGCTGGTTTAGAAGCCACTATAAATATAAGAATAACTAGAACTTGTTGTGCAACATTTGAAAGTATCTTATATTTTAAAGCATTACTCTTTCACTAATCTAAAATTTCCAATATATCCTCATTAGGATCCTTATAACCATCAAACAAATACCTCTCAACCCCATTTCTATTTTACATACTATTTTCCTCTTGTAAATGCTTTTGAATTGAGCTGGAGTATTAATATCTACCTCCATGTCATCAATAATATTAACATTATGTTTATACCTATTATCACCCACCACTTTATCAACTTTCAAAATAAAACATATACAAGTTTACCAATTTCTCTTTCACCTTATTTGTTAGAAATTGTGTTTTTTCATTATCATATAACTCACCAAAACAAAATTTCACATATTTTAACTTGAGACGTGGATCTAAAACATTAGCAACATATAAAAATAACTTTGATTTACTTCACAACCCCAATACTTCTCAAACTTTAACATCATGTTCATCGTCATTCCACTTTAATGATTATCTCTACTTTTACACAATTACAACAAGTTTGTATGCATGTAAATCAATTCATTGAAGAAAAAATTTGATGTCATATGCAATGAGTTAGAAAATCTCAATGTAATCATATAAAAGATATTTAAGAACTTTATTACAGCTCTATCATTTTTCCAATCCTCCAAACTCGGTGGCCTTATATTTTTTTTATTTCCCTTTGAATCAGCCTCCAAAAAGTAAATTATATACCTAGGCTAACTTTCACCCACCTTCACAATCATCTTTTCAATTTTTTCACCACTTTTAACAGAAGATTAGTTTAATTCCATAGAGTTGCAACATTCAATCATAATGATTTCTTAAATTCTACATGCAACTTTTCTGCACACTTCTTAAATGCAAGTTATCTAAAAGGTGAAGCTTGCAAACCTAATTGCATTTTGAATCTTAACAACTGAAACAATTATTTAAAGCCATCACACATAATGAGATTTATAATTTTGCACAACATCTAACATGTAAATGCTCATTTAACAATATATTAGTTGGGCAATCTAACATTATATTTTTCTAATATGAAATATTCACATTATTAGAGCTTGCATTATCTATTGTCACAATCAAAAGTTTATTAATCCCCAAGTCCAACAAATAATTTTCAATAACTTGACTAATTATCTCACCCATATGATTGAAAACTTGACAAAAACATGAGAATTCTTTTATGCAAATTCCACTCACTATCAATCCAATGAGCTATTAAGGACATGTAGTTAATATTTTGGATTAATGTCCATGTATCTCATACAAGTATAAACGTTGACCCCTAAGAGTTGTCTTTAATCTTTCTTTCTCTTCAACATACAATTTTAAACAATCTCTCATAACAGTGAAACAATATGGAATGTCAAATCTAGGTTGCAAGGTCCTAAAAAATAATTTAAATCCCTTACCCTATACAAAATTAAAAGGCAACTCATTAATTATATTGTTTTTTGCTAGTGTTTCTATATATTTATTATAATTATAACCTCTTGCTTCAAGAGTGCCTATTTTCTGGTCTCACAATTTATCCTCCTCTTTTTTAGGTTTTAATACCAGAAATTTTTACTTTTTATCAACTATAAAAGGAATTTTTTTGCATAATCTTAAATGACTCACATATTATTTGTTCTATTAAGAACGATATGACATACATAATCCTTTCCACAATAACTACATCAGCTCTAAGAGTTTTTGGATCACCATAAAGTTTTGTAAAGTGATCCCATATTTGTGACTTTTTTCTATCATCAATATTTTTTTTCTTAATGTAAGGATTTGGGGTTGTTTACCTTTGTCATTTGTGGCAGATCTTGTAGTTAATAATGGGGTAGTGTTTGAAGTTGGGACAATAGTTGATGTTGGGGTATTGCCAGTTGATGAATCATTTTTTTTTATTTGTAAGGTATTCCATTTGTAATTACCAAATAAAAATATGTTAATAATAATAATAATAATAATAATTTATATGAGATTTAAATAAAAAAGAAGAAGAAAAACCACATTCTTCACTGTGCATTGCATTTTCATCCCTCCTTTTCCATTCATCCTTTTAATATTGAAAGTATAATTACAAAATCACTTTATTTCAAATCACTTATAGAAATCAAATCAAATAATCTAAGGTAGAAATAAATGATTGGGTTAGAAACAACCTATAAAAGTGAAAACCCCAAATGCATTTTAGAATCAATCACTTGTTCCAGCATATTATATATATATATATAGAATAAATGATAATGTGTTGGATGGAACATAACTCTTGAAGTTAATATTCCACAACATTAAATTTAAGTGCTCAAGAAATTAGCAAAGAGTTAGTAAGAGAATATTGAACATGCTAGAGCTAATTTATATGTTACAGAACATAAAGCATTTATCTTACCAATGATGTTTTAGTACCTTGATAAAATCTCTACTACTAGCCTCATGAAGGCAACTTGATTAAATTATTATAAAAAATCTATATCTAGGTGTTAGAGATACAACTTTGTTGGCTGGCATGTAGGGCCTAGGAGATGTATAGAAACGTTACCATCCAAATCCATGGGCTCATGATCTAAAACAATAACTTTTATATAAAAACAAATTTAAAATGTTGCAAGAACAAAAGGCTATATAGCACCACAATACCACCAAATGCTCAAATTTATAGACAAATATGACATATATAGTTTTTGAAATAGTTTTGGAAAGGTGTTTAGGGTATTGATGATGGGAAAGCTTCCATCTGATGAGTTTTTTCAGCACTCGTGAAATGAGTTTAGTCAAGTGGATGAGAAATATAACTACATTAGAGAATCCAAGTCAAGCTATTGATCCAAAGATGATAGGTAATGAGCTAGAGGAGCAAATGCTGTTGGTTCTTAAAATTGCTTGCTTCAGTACTATTGATGACCCAAAACAGAGGCCAAATAGTAAGGATGTTAAGTACATGCTGTTGTAAAAGTTATTATTGATGACCCAAAACAGATGCCAAATAGTAAGGATGTTAAGTACATGCTGTTGTAAAAGTTATAAAAGGTATTTCAAAAGTCTATCCCACATTGGTAAAACACAATTTACCTTGTGCATGCAAAGAGTATATAGGACTTACTATCATATTAGAAAAAGAAAACTTTCATCAAGTGTTTATATAATAAAACTTGAGATGAGATAGTAACCAACAAAGAAAGTAGAGTGAGCTCGCGCATATAAAAATGAGTCGAGTAAGAGAAAAACCTCTAATTTACCCCCCGGGCACAAGGCAACGTCTATACTCTCTAAAATTTTGTTTTATAAAATATTTTTTAACGATCCTTAAACTAAATAAATTAAATTTGTAACCATTGAAAATTTATTTTTAATAGTTACAAATTTTAAAACATTTTCCATTTATTTTTTCTAGCTATAATTTTCACCATAATTTAATTTTCTAACAAATATATTTTAAATTATTATATCAACCATTTTAATTTCATAATAAAATTAAATATGAGTGTTACATCATGGTTGCCTACAAGTACCATTTAGTTTTTTCAAAGAAGTGAACCCGAAATACTTTTCTCTTCTACTCATTTACTAGTGTTTATTTTCTTTCTAGATTGTTTTTGTATTGCCCTTTTCTATTGAGGAAGAATTTGTTGAATCCTAGATGGTACCCTGCTGTTTGGAAAATATCCTTAAAGACAGTGCATAAGCACGCCTCAAGTTTTCTGCTTCCGTTCCTTACATTCATTTATTTCACAAAACATGCTATCACAAATCAAACATTAGTTGAGCATGGAAGGCAAGGATGGGTAAGAAATCAAGAATAATGTTGTTTAATAATATCTTTCAAATTTGTATTAAGAATTATCAACAAGATTATATCCAAGGAGGCTCATAAAATATTTTTCAATCTCATTATTTGTCTACACACATAAATTAAGTCTGAATTGCATATAATATATATGAAACATTTTGGCTAGTTCATTCTTATATCAAAGTCCGCCATAAATCTTCTGACCTATCCCAAACAAGAGGCCGCCACAATCATTTCTCTTTAGTATACTTAGAAAAGGTGTTCATTATACATGGATATGACTTATACACACAAAGTAGAACACTAAGGATAGAAGCGGTAAGCCCTTATTATAGATAATCAAGAAACACACAACAATTGGATAGGAATTCAACCGAGAATTAAAAGATAAGGAATTTTAAACACATTAATCAACAAAACAGTGATTAAAACTTAGAGTTTGAAGACATTAAAAGATTGAACTGAACAAAAAAGAACAATGCTATTCAAATTAGAATCAATAGAATAACCGGGGATGTGATAGCTAAAATGACCATACAAAATATGCTCAATATTATTGTTTGTATGTTTAGTGTTAAAGGAAGGGGACAACTATTATCTACTGCTAGTGCTACGGGTTAGAAATTGAGATATAAACTATAAACTATAAACTATAAAGTATTTTTATGTAGACTTCAGGATGCAGGTAATTTTTTAATTTCAACCGGTTCAATTCAGTTATACTTTTTCAATTTTAGTCTAATGAAACTGAGACCAAAAGTTTATTAAAATATTCTAATTAGTTTTTGTAATAATGTGTTTTTTTCAATAGTTTTTTCTCTCTCGGTTTTCAGTTTTTTTGCTGACCCCTACTCTCCAATGAACACTTGAAAAAAAAACTTATTTATGCAAATATAAAAAAAATCACACTATTTATTGTTAATGCACATTTTTTTGGAACAAACTGATTTAAAGTCATGTGTTTATCACAGGAAAAGCCATCCATCTAACCACTTTCATATGTCATATATTTATCATAACCAAACTTTAAGCACACTTCCAATATAAGCATTAACAAAACAAAATCTTTCCATAACGAAACACCTAAAAGTATGTGTGTAAATATGTGAATTCTTTTTTTATATATCATTTTTCACGTGTGGATTTTTAATAAATCCATCAAATCTATATGTTCAAGTATGTTTATCAAACATAAGTCCTATTTTAATATTATAATTAAAATTTAGATCTTCAAATCTACTAATCTATTTCCTCTCTTTTATTTGTAAGTTTATGTCTAGTTCACAAATTTAGTGAATTTACTTCACACAACAAAATAATAATTAGTGAACAATAAAAGTTTAATTTTAGAGTTTTCCTTTTCCCGTTTGTGTGTGCATTATCGATAATGTTCAAGAGAAAAATAAAGGATTTTTTGTTGTTGTTTACCTCTTGCTAAGGAAATACTTAAGTTTATTTTAAAACATTCCAATTGATATAAATAAAACCTTACCAATTCCGCTGCTTTTCACTCGATTTCCCCCTTGTTGCTAAAGTGTCCCACATTTAGTAATAAAATAATATCTCAGGTTAACAATGTTTAGTAAACCAAAAGATTTTATTGGTGTAAAATAAATAAATAAATAAATAAACATAATTCCTTGTCCTTGAATGCCGTGCATGTGTTGATGAAAATGATATAATCAGCCGTATCAACAAAATGTTTCCACCACTATTTTATTTCATGTTTTCCATCAACATAAGAATTAATGACTCCATTATGTAATTTAGAAACCCAAAATATACAAACAATGAATTAACAGTGAAAACCCTAAAATTGATAGTATTTCAAAGAGATACAATGACATCTTTATACTTGCAACACTCTAAACACAACTGACATAAACTACAACACTAGATAAATTAGTTTTCTTACCTCTTTCACTGTTCATATAAATAATAATAGAGATAATGCTTTTTTTTAAAAAAAAATTAATTCTACATCTATTATTTTTTATACATGTTTTTCTCTTTTCATTCAATGCTTTTTAGCTTTTATCCGTCATTTTTTTCTTTTAATATTTTTTTTAATTTTGATCTACTTATCATAAATTATTTAGGTTTGTTATCTATAAATTTACCACAATAAAAAACAAACATTCTGATATTTGGTTAATACTTATTTTTTACAGGCATTTATTTTTGTTATTATATCATTAAATAAACTTTTTTTTTAATAAGATTACAAGTTTTTTAAGCCAAGTCACAAAACCAATGTCATTACAGTAACTTATAATCTTAATATTAAAAAAATATCATATTGAGATATTTTTGTAGTCAAACTATACTTTTACCTGTCATCGAGCTTAGCTTTGAGTCCTCTAAGTTATTGGATCACACATGAGCAACTTTTATGTTTGGTAATTTTAAAATAGAGCTAGACAATTAGTTGAGTCCGGAAGTTTAATGATTGACTCACTGGATAAGTTTAATAACAAAGCCAAATAGTTCACCTTTTTTTTTTTTAATTCCATCTTTAATTTTTCTTTTAATTTCATCTTTCAATATTTGACTGATTTTTGATAAAGTTCATATATATATGTACTCTTTATACTTAGTTTTTTTAAGGAAAATTGGATTTAAAAGGACTTATGATTGTGTTTTCCAGTTGCAGATTTTCGAAGCAGCTTCTTGGTTTTGTACAAAAATACAACTTTTCAAAGGAGTTTTTTTTTGTGCAAGACATTGGAGATTGAAGCTAAGACCCTAACAAAAATTTTATATTTTTTTCTAGAATTTTTGGAACAACCAATGAGAACAACATTTCAAGTTAAAGTCAGCAAAAACTGTAATCCCGTCAGATTTGAGTCACTCTGCAAAAAAAGAGAGTTTGAAGGATTTCCTGATTTTTTCTCAAGACCTGCGATATATGGCTGGAAAGATAAGATAAAGATGTAAAAGTCTCATATTGTTTCTGAATTTTATGGAAAGAGGAACGACCCCAAACAAATCTGCAAAAAGCTGACATAGTGTCGAAGTCAAAGGAGGAAAAAAGAGCAATTATTCACACACTACAAAGTTATGTTTTATTAAGGCTTTTTTGTATTACTTGGTGCCTATGGGAGTCTAATGGGGATTGGAATAGGGGTTTGGTACATTATTTAAGGATGCGAAAATAAACTAAGAGGGAACAAAGAGGAGGAGGAGAATTAAGGATAAAGGAAGACTAAAGAAATTTGGCAAAAGTTATATCATTTCTTCTTGATGTCTTTGCTCATGCTGAATGCTATGACTATCCGTGACTAAGTTTCCTTTACTAGGTCATGATACAACCCTAATATGATAATTTAGTTCTCTTATTTTCCATATCTATTGATTTTCGCTTGTTGTTGGATTTTTAATCACTATGCTAATGAACTCAATTGATATTCTTGATGTTTGAACATCATCTAGACTTTAATTAAGTTAATTTGATTAAAATTAAAGTATATACCATACTTAATTTGAGGATTGCTTCTTGTGATTAAGATTTACAATTTGTTTAGGGTAAATACCATACTCTTAGGTTTTACATACCTATTTGAGGTTTTCACGAATCTTAATGAGTTTCTATGTGTTGATATATGACTTAAATACCATAAGCAAATTGCATATATGATTATACGAGTTGGCCCAAATAGAGAGTTCATGTAAAAGGAAACTTAAGCAGCGATACCAATTGGATAATTAATAAGTAGGTTAATAAGAGGCTAGATCAGATTATTAGTGGTGAATTCACTGTCCTAGTGCTTTTATCAATTTGAATTTCTCACCTTGGTGTTATGTGACCTTCTACTTATTTGTCATTTAATTTTGTTGAGTTAGCTCATTAAACTTTCTCTTAAAAACCCCTTTTGTGTTTACGTGAGTATGCTATGTGTTTAATTTCTTATTTATTGTTGTGAAAATATTTTATGAAGTAAATTGGGTTAGGCTAATTGGAAGTTGAATTCAGTTTTCATGGGAATGACCTCATATTTCTCATACTTAATTACAATTGACCTTGTGTACTTGTGAGTATAATTTGTGTTTAGACTAATCGTTATAACATCTATTTTGCAAGTAGTCTAAATTAAACATGTTTTTGACGTCGTTGTCAGGGACTGTCATTGTCAACTCCAATATAGTTCAAGCTTAATTTTAGTTTTTTTTTCTTTATTTTTTAATTAATTTTATTTTACCGAAAGATTGGCTGATTATTGAATGGTTTTGTGTTTCTGGTTTATTAGATTCAGTTGACTATATGACTGGTAGACAATCTCAAGATCAAGATCTCATACCGTTTGATCCGGAGACTAAGAAACAATTAGGAAATAGAAAGAAAAATACCTTGTGCACTTAAGAGTATAATTTGTGTTTAGACTAATCGCTATAACATCCATTTTGCAAGTAGTCTAAATTAAACATGGTTTTGGTGTCCTTGCTAGGGACTGTCATTGTCAACTCCGGTTTAGTTCAAGCTTAATTTATTTATTTTTTTCATTTTGTTGTCAAAAAATAATATTCAAAGAATTTTTCATTCTTCGATTATGTTGGGAATTTCCAAACTTTTTGTAACTTTTTGATGAAATGGTTGTGAAATCACCAACAAAAATGCTAATGGAATGGACCTCTCTATCAATTATTTTGTTGGTGCTTTCAATTTTTTTTTTGGTTAGTTATTGTTATCCCTTACAAAACATATTTAAACCAACAATTGCTTACATTAAACCCACAACCATAAAAACACTTGGAGAATTATTGAAATATTGACCACATCTCCAAAAAAACAGAAGAACATTATCCAAAAAATATAGATATAATGCATTATAACTCATTAACAAATATCTTAGACAATTTTGATTTTATTATACAATGAAACATCACATCTAAATTAATTCAGCACTTATTAATTATAATCTCTCTTTATTTTCTGTATTGTTATGTTCAACATCATCTTTTTAGTTGAATTCATGGCTGTCCTCGTTATCTTTATTTATTTCTGTACATCCACTACTACTCAATATTACATTTAATGCATATATTATTAGTGACATGAAAATTTGGATTTTGTAACTCGATAGATGGAGCAACTCAGTATGGATCTAAATCACTCATCCGTCTGAAAGACACCATCTCCCTCAATTACTTTATAGTCACCATCTTCAACAACTTGGATATGACTTATAGGTTTGGTTCTTAAAACCAATCAACTCTATTATGATTCTTTATAAAAGAAGGAATGTTATGTATAATACACTTGTTGACATTGTTTGGAATAAAAATAAAAATATAGTTGATTTTGCAAAGTCTACCTCTTTTATTTAGTTAAAGCAAACCATGATGAGAATCTATTCTAACTATTTTATTGATATCACACCAATAACATTTAAATAAAATACATTGTATCTTACAACCTATTATATTGTAATTCAATAAACTTTTATAACTTGTCATAATAATAAAATTTGAACTCATTGAAATTAGAATATTTTACATAACTCACATTTTTATCGGTCTTTGTACCCCTTCAATTCCTATTATAACACCAAACCTTCCTTTCAAGACTCAAAGATAGGGATTTGAATCTACTAATGATGAAAAGAAAATGACAACATAAATTAGCCATGATTTCTTCAATTATAATATATTTATGTACCCATTGAATAAAATTGACAAGACATAATTGGCACCCATTGAATTACCCTTTATTTCTTCAATTTTAATGTAACTAAGTCACAAAATCAAACTTGATTTCATCAAATAAAAAATAAAATTAATTTCTCATAAATCCCAAACAAACCCTAGCATACAATCATGCATTAATGCAATAAAATTATTGAGGTAAAAGTTGTAAATCGCTTAAATATAATTGTGTTATAAAAAAATGGATGGGTTTAATAACTTGCTAGGGTGACACTAAACAAAAAATGGAACAAAAAGAAGAATGTTGATGCAGGATTTGCAAAAAGGCTTCCAAACTTTTAAAGAGATTTGAAGAGGGGATGATTGTGTTTTTAGGAAATAAAAATATAAAAAATGAGAGGAATAGAGAATTTTTGAGCTATAAAATATTAAAAAAAATCAATCAGTGGTTCTGTTGGCATTACTAATGTGTTAAATTACCAATAATATTGTCGACAAAATCTTAATTGATTTTTTATTTTATTTTTTCTATCCCATCGCTGTGGTTCTGTTGGCATTACTAATGTGTTAAATTACCAATAATATTGTCAACAAAATCTTAATTGATTTTTTATTTTATTTTTTCTATCCCATCGCTATTTCCATCAACCAATGCTAAATATTTCATCATTATTTTAGTTGAAATATTCCATTGTTATTTCTATGGAGATTTGTTTTTATTGGTGTTTTGATTTGTATTTGTTAATTTCTGGAAATGTATATAATTATATTTATTATTAAATAATGAATCCATTACTAATTAAATTTACTCTTAACTGAATTTCTAACACACACAAAACATCAAACTATTTACAAGTAGTTTTTATTTCCATGTCAAACAATTAAAAACAACATATTTTACTAGAAAATATTAATTAACCTATTTACAAAAATAAAGTGATGTCTTATTGTTTATTGTGCAATGTACACTTGTACACAATTCAGTATATATTTACTATCTATATAAAGTGGTCTTTTAGCACTACTTATTATTTATAATGTAATGTTAGCATAAATAATTCATATTCATGTAGAGGAATTTTATGGACATCACAGTAAATATAGTTTTTTATGTTTCATTTCAATTCCCTTTTTGTTTTGTTTTTGATCAGGTAAGATTTAGTCAAGAAATGTGGGAGAAAATGAGGAGAGATAAAGGAAGGAAAGAGAAAATGATCAAGACAATGATTTTAGTTAAAAATAGAATAAATAGGACCTTCATGATTACTAAATTGGAAAATTGAGATTAAAGTTTTGTTTCAAAACTTTGATTTATTTTCACATAACTTAAAATGGATCAACCATCAAACTCATTTATGGGCTTGAGTTTTCTGAAAATGGAGTTTGGACGTTTTGGGCTTTACTTTTATGCAAATCATGAAATTTATAAATTTTAATGCAATGGATTTCAAAACGTGGTTCTGCATTTTATTCTCTTTGATATATATATATATATATATATATATATATATATATATATATATATATATATATATATATATATATTAAGAAACCAACGAAAAATTCAACTTGTTATGGTTTCAAAAGTTTGAAATCAATTAAAATCATATTTGTTCAACCAACACTAATTGAACTAACTATATATGTAAAAGAAGTATAAAAATAGAATTTTATTCAAACCCTAAACCACTACCAACAACTGCAGTTACACCCTTTTCTCTCTGCTTCTTCACAAAATCTCATATATTATACCATATATTAAAAAATACAGAATACACTGTTCACTGTGAGTGTTTTAACTATGGATTACAATAGTAGCTTTGGGTTGGTTTACCATATACTAAAAGAGATTAGGCATACACTGTTCATTATGAGTGTTTTCAATGTGGATTACAATAATAGCTTTGGGTCGGTTTGATTCCGAGTGTCTGGGTCACAAGGTTTGTTGATTTTTTTTTATCATTTTTGCACAGTAAAGTAACATTTATACCCTCTAATAAGACAAAATCCAAGAGTTATCGGGGTGGGGGTGTCACGGTAATTTCACATTTCTGGGTCACGATTCATTCCATTTTTTTATATTATTTATATAGTGAAATAATCATTCTACTTCCTAATAAGACAAAAACTGAGGGTTACCAGAGGGGGTACTATGGTAATTGCACATTACATTGAACAATAAAATAACCCTTTTAGCCTCAAATAGGAAAAAAACCAAGGGTTGCCTGCGAGGGTGTTTCAGATATTTAACATTTTTTGAAAATATCTAAATACTTATCTGCCCCCAATAAGACAAAATATAAGAGTTTGGTTTAGGGATGTTTAAGTAATTTATTATTTTTTTAAATTATTTTCCTGCGGACACTGTGGGCACGTCACTCATACGCGCCCACGTTTTTCTTTGTGATGCTCCAGTTGAACGACACATGCAGTGTTTCCAATGGTAGAAAATATCCATCCGGCATCTCAATGGATTTACCACCATTTCCTCTTCCTCATGGTGTGTCACGTGGCGTCAAACGGTGGCCGGAGATGTGACGAGCTCAATTGAATTTTTTTTTCCCTTTTCTCTCTCCTAAAGCTAAACTATACGACAACCATCTAGTTTTATGGTTATTTCATTTCAGTCCTTGATCTTTAATTGCGTTGTATGGTTCTTATTTCTGTTATGTAAGTTTTGATTTGTTTCAATTGTGTCATTCGATTGAAATTGATCATATATTATGTTTTTATTTCATTCCTTATTCTTTTAATTTTGAGTTTAGTTTTAAATCCCTTAACATTTTCGGTACATACGATTTGATTTTTTTATTTTTTTCCTTTGATTGAAATTGATAATATATTAGTTTTCATTTCGTCCCTTATACTTTGAATTTTTATTTTAATTCCTTTATTTTTTTTTAAATTTATGAAATAGTCTCTATTTTTTCCATGTTTATATATGTGTGCTCTTAGCTTTGGTTTTTAATTTTTAATATTTTCTCTTTTGTTGGGTAGTGTTGAAAAAAAATGTTCTTAATTTTTAGTATGTGTTTATGATCATTTGAAAATTGAGATTTCTTATTTTTTTCCTTTATTCTTTCTTTAGGTGTTTTTTATTATTTTTTTTTTCACATCAAATGATTTTTTTAGATAATATTTTTTTTTATCATATTTGTTTTTCTCTTTTGTTAAAGTTCTTAGGCTCTTTTTATTCTTTGATTTAAATTTCCCCCCATTACTAATGCAACAACAACAACAACAACAACAACAACAACAATTTTTTTTTGCTTCCTCTTTTGTTAATGTTTTGAGTTTTTTTTCCTTGGGGTTATTTAATAATTTTTATTGTTTTAACAATAATAGTAATGATATTTTTAGATGTTATAACTTCGATGTTGGTGTTGTTATAATATAATATATTGATGTGTTTCAATATATCAAACCTTTCATGTATAAATGTTATATTTTATTTTTGAACTACCAAAACCTATTAATTGTTTTCATCCCAACAATTATAAAAATTATTTACTCAGTCTGTAGCGTAGTACAGACAATTTAGCTACTTCCAAACCTATATCTCATGTTATGATAAGTTACCACCCTTCATTTTTGCTCTCTACCTATTTTCATCTCTTAAGAACCTTAAATGAAACCACCTAAACCTTAAACAATATTTCTCCTATCCGTTCTCCTCCTATTAGATATTAAACACTTCATCACTTGTAAGTGCAACCTTTCCCTTTTTGGTATGTTAATATATTTTAGTTTTAAACACTGATTTTAACTTTTGTTTATTTATTTTATAGACTTCTTAGTAGGTTACCTTGATGATGAGAGCACAACATTAAGAAACTAGAAAATGGATTAACAATAGAGAAATTTAGATTACTTCATGTAAACAAAATTTATTGCTTTAGAAAAAAAATATTAAAGAGTATTGTAGTCTTTATATGAATATGAAGATTTCGTAAAGACTTAATATATGTAATTTAAATAAATTAAATGAAGGACTTATAATAAATGAATTTAGTGTAAAATCTGGTTTTGGACATTATGGGTTTTTGTATGAGGTTTTCTACAAATTTTTAAAAAGTACAAGTAAATAATTTAGAGTTTAGTTATATACCAATAAATATAATAATTTTTTACCTTATATATTTTTTTAGATGCTTTAATCCTTACATATTATTGGATTATAAATTTAGATTGCTATTGTTATTTATTTGAAATGGATAATTAGGAGAATGCTACAAAAAAACCAAACCATTCACTAATTCAACTTTTAGTTCTGTCTCTAGTACACATACTATAGGTAATAATCATTCACCCTTTAGATCTAATAAAAGAAAAACATTATAAAATTAGGTTCACTTTGAAAAACTTGAAGCTAATTCTGAAACACATAAGAGTACATGTAAGTATTATGGAAAAGACTATTGTCATGCTATATTTAATGGATGGGACAAGTAACATGTGTAGTTATT
Organism: Salix koriyanagi; assembly: GCA_029228605.1. Lineage (NCBI taxonomy): Eukaryota > Viridiplantae > Streptophyta > Magnoliopsida > Malpighiales > Salicaceae > Salix > Salix koriyanagi. The sequence continues at coordinate 5,720,435 of CM055337.1, read as the reverse complement.
TAAGTTTATAAAAAATGTTGTTTTCTGTTATAGATTGGAATAAAAAAGTTCTAGTTTTAGAATCTAAGCCTAGAATAGAGAAGGATTAGATGATAGAGGGGAATTTTATCATTGTTAAGTTAATAGATTATAATTATAATGGGTACAAGAGAGGAAAAGGAAAAATGGTTATACTTGATGAGTTTCCTATTAACTCTATGGAAAATCAAAGATTTAAATCATTTTTATTGATTAATACAACCTATATTTGATATACATTCTTGTTTGAATATTTGGAAAGACTATTTGGAATAAAAAAAAACAATGGACACTTGAACATCTATCCAAAATATTAACTATATATGACTAACTAGTTATTGAATTGATAATGGCTGGAATTGTATAAAATAATTTTAAGTTTTTTTCAATTTTCTAATCATAAAGGTGAAACAATTGGTAAAGGTATTGAAAGTTGTTGTTATAGTAGATAAAAAAAAGCTCTAATAATTTGTCTATTACATATTTGAAAAGAATGACAATAAGAAACTAATATCTTGGAAAATTAAAACATGCATATTAGAAGTTGTGCATATATTTTTAATATTATTATATGTGAGGGCTTGAAAGATATGATTGACTCAATGATTAAGATTTAATATGTAGTTAGATTTGTAAGTATTATCCTCCTAGGCAACTTACATTTAACAAGTGCATGAAGAAGTTGAAAATAAAGAGTAAAACATTAGTGTATTGGATGTTTTAACTTAATGAAATTCAATATATATGATGTTAGAAGTTGCTAAGAATTTTGATGTAGTCTTTGTGATGTTATAATAAACCAATCGTAGATATTTGAGTTACTTTATAGAGGTTGATTAAAAAAACTCTAGCCTTTTGAGGTTAATTAAAAACTTTTGAGGTTTCACACAATTTTAGGACTCATACCACTATTTAAAATGAGCAAATATATATATATATATATATATATATATATTTGTGATATGTTGGTTTCACAATTCAAATCATAATATAAGAAATGACGTGGAAATAAAAAAGAGATTAAAAGGTATTTATCTGATGGTTAAGAGAATTTTAATAATTCTAAGTGATGTGATCCAACTATCAAAGGATCCATTAGAGGTCCAGTTGGTCTAGTTACTAGGCTTAGGGCTAAGAAGTTCAAAGAAGCTTTTAATGGACATCTTCTAAGGTGGACTTCAAGAGTACTTGTAATAATAAAAACCAAGCCTTGATTAATCTGATTCATGTTCAAGAGGGGCTTGTTGGTGGATCCAAGACCATTGCACAAGGATTGGTAGAAGAAGACTAAATTCGGTCAGTTTGACCTTTCGTTATGCTTTTAGTCATAAATAGATCTAAAAATCTAATTTTGATGTGATTTTAATTGGGATAAAAACTATACTTCCATACCTTTCCAACAGTATATGACATGCCTTCTAATTCATTAAGACAAAAGAGAACCATCCATTTTAAGTTGGGCCTTGTTGCTGCCAAACAGAATGCAGAAACAATAAACTTGTTTTATTTAATTAGTTGGGCTATCAAACTTTAATTATTTTGAGAGGAGAAATTTTTTGGGTTTTAGATTTGTTTATTTTAATTACTTTGGGCTAGTTTTAGCTTGGGTTAATTATTATTTAAAATGGGTTTATGTGAGGCCCATTAGAGAAACTAGAGTTTTGGCTTAGAGTATAAATACTCTTTAGAAATAATGTTAGGGCAACTTTTTGGACAATATTTTCCAGCATTGTAGACGACTTTGGTGCCTCTTTTTTGGTTCTTGATTGAAATTTCAACTCTTCAAAAAATTGATCATTCTTTGTTGTGAATTTATACTTCATTTGCTCGTCTCCAGGTGTAGGTGTTGTGATCGAGTTGGTTTATAGTCTTGTTGCCTTGGAGCAAGTCTTGCATTGTGATACGCTCATTCAAATCTCAACAAACTTGGGTTAGATTGATCTTGGAGTCGCGAATACCCTTAAATTTTGATAGGGTTCACATTAGTTGGTATGAAAGTCGATCTAATCACCGGTTATATCCTTTAATTTGAGTCTTTATTGTTTCTTGATAGATTAGGCCACCTATATATATATATATATATATATATATATATATATAAAGGGATCTTACTTTTATTGCTTTGATGAACACTTAATCATAAGTTAGTGCTCTTTTTTTTATGCTTCCTTATCAAAATCAGCACGCACATCTAAGTTGATTTTTGTTTTGTTCTTGCCGAATAAATACATATACATATATACATATATATAAAAAATAAGGCTTGATCTTGAAATCTTGATTGCTGCCGCACAAAAAAAAGAAAAAAAAATCAATTTTCTTGTTTTGGACGAATACATGCTTGAGAAAACCTTGATCATTGGGAAACTGGTTAGTCTTGATTCATGAATTGTTTAGAAGTCTTGTTTGTGGTTCTTGAAAATTTGGGTAGTTTAGTTGATTTTGATGAATTTTCTTGAATCAAATCCTTAGTTCTTGATAATTTGCAATTGTTTAGCTCTTTTTTCTGATTTTTTTTTCATTCTTCAAATCATCATATTATTCGTACAAATATGTATTGCTATTCTTGAATTTGTCATCGAGTTTTATTTTGTTAGTTTCATAATTTCTTACTTCTAGAGTTTACATCAAATTTATAAATTCATTGCATAGTTGGTTGCTTTTTTTCCTAAGTGGAACAAGGCATAGGGAGCATATTCGAGTGAAAAGCCTATAACTTTGTGTGAAACTCGAGTGTGAGGTGTTATTTTTATTGCTAACTATTTTCATGCAGATTTTATAAAAAATAATGCCTTCTAATAGTGTGCCACAGAAGAACGGTGAAATCCAAGAACATGGGATTTCGAGAATACAACAACAGATGGAATTTATGTTTGGTGAGCTGATGAATAGGATTGAAAAATTAGAGACTAGGTCTGATGGAGGACGTAGTAAGAGGGGTAGAGAAGCTAGGAAGGATGAGAGTGTTACTGGAAACTCTGCAGATGAAAGTCGAGGATGATCTTAACCATGGTGGTGGGTTCTGTACACATAAGGGAGAGAGGTATGAGAATCAGCCAAGGAGGGGACATATTCAACCACATAGGGATTTTGAGCATAGAGGGGATTTTGATGATTTGGGAGGTATAGACCGAAATTTGGGTAGTATTAAGTTAAAAATCCCAGCCTTTAAGGGAAAAACTTATCAAGAAGCTTATTTAGATTAGGAAAAAAAGGTGGAGATGATTTTTGACATCCATAATAAGTACTCTGAAGAAAAGAAGGTTAAGATATCTGTTGTGGAGTTTACTAACTATGCCATGGTTGGTGGGGGAGATTGGTGGTTAAAAGAAGAAGGAATAGAGAAAGACCAGTTAACACATGGGAGGAGTTGAAAACAATATTGAAGAAGAGGTATGTTTCTAAACATTATTATCTTGTTTAATCGTTTACAAATGATTACACTGGGTATAATAAGAGTGTGGAGGAGTATTACAAACAAGTAGAGATGGCTATGATTAGAGCTAATGTTAATGAAGATGAAGAAGTTATTATGTCTAGGTTTTATAATGGCTTGAATAAAGACATAGCTAATGTTGTGGAATTGCAATCATATGCTGATTTGGAGGAGTTAGTACACTTAACCATTAAGGTTGAAGGACAAATGAAAAGGAAGGGTAAACATGATTTAGAGCTTATAAGAGGTATTTGTCGAGTTGGAAGATGAATTATAAGAGAGAGGGTAGTGCGTCATCGAAGCCTTTGGTGACTTTAAAACTTGTTGAACCTAACTCCATGAAGAAGCAGGTTTCAGCCAATGATCAAAAACTTAAAGGAGAAGTTCAATCGAAGTGTAATCGTGATATAGAGTGTTTCAACTGTCAAGGATTGGGACACTGTGCATCAGAATGTGCAAATCATCAGGTTATTCTAAGGGATGATGGACAAATTGTGTCCACTAGTGAGGAGTCTGAGTGTAATGACATGCCCTCACATGAGGATGCTAGTGATTTAGAGTATGCTGTTGGTGATAAAGTTTTGGTGGTTAGAAGGTCACTTAGTATTCAGACTAAGGAGGATGTGGAGCAACAAAGGGAGAACATCTTCCATACTAGATGCCTAATCAACGATAAGGTATGTAGTATGATCATTGATAGTGGTAGTTGTACTAATTTTGCTAGTGTTACTTTGGTTAGAAAGTTGAGATTGAATACCATAAAGCATGAGAGGCTTTATCAACTTCAATGGTTGAATGAATATGGTGTTGCTAAGGTGAATTGACAGGTGATGATTTCTTTTTCAGTAGGAAAATATAAGGATGAAGTTTTATATGATTGTGCCTATGCATGCTACTCATCTGTTACTAAAGGCCTTGACAATTTGATAGAAAAGCCAAGCACGATGGGTTTAAGAACAGGTATTCATTAGAGAAGGATGGAAGGATTTATACATTTTCCCCACTCTCACCAAAGCAAGTGTATGAGGATCAAATTCAATTGAAGAAGGGTTATGAGGAAGAGTAACATGTTTCGGCCAAAATAGAGGAACACAAAGAGTTGGCCAAAATAGAAAAACAAGTTGAACAACATGGTGAGGATGTGAGGAAGAGAGAAAACAAAGTGAGCCATGAGCTAAAAACAAAAGGGAACAAAGTTTCGGCCCTTAGGACATTAGGGGAGGGTCATGGCCAAGAACAAAAAAATGAAAAGAAGGCTGAGAGTGGAGAGAAGAAAGAAAGGGTGAGAAAAGAAGAGTGTGTAGAAAAAGTGGGGAAATACCTTAATTTATTTGCAAAATCTAATGATCTTAAACATGCCTATCTTTCTGACTTGCCTATGATTTTACTTGTGTATAAGGAGGCATTCTTTAACTCAGTTGATTTAGATTCTTGTGTTCCTAATGTTGTTAAAGTTCTTTTGCAGGAATTTGAAGATGTCTTTCCGAATGATATTCCTAGTGGTTTGCCTCCAATTGGAGGTATTGAGTATCAAATTGATTTGTTCCATGAGCATCTATACCAAATAGGCCGGCTTATAGGAGCAATCCTAAAGAGACTAAGGAACTTCAAAGGCAAGTGGGGGAGTTGATGTCGAAAGGGTACATTCGAGAGAGCATAAGTCCTTGTGCAGTTCCCATACTTTTTGTTCCAAAAAAGGACAAAAGTTGGTGAATGTGTATGGATTGTCGAGCCATCAATAACATCACTGTAAAGTATAGACATCCCATTTCTAGATTAGATGATATGCTGGATGAATTACATGGTTCTAAATTATATTTGAAAATTGATTTGAAAAGTGATTATCATCAAATTAGGATGAAAGAAGAGGATGAATGGAAAACTTCTTTTAAAACTAAAATGGTTTGTATGAGTGGTTAGTTGTGCCTTTTGGACTTACTAATGCACCTAGTACTTTTATGAGATTGATGAATCATGTGTTGCGTGCTTTTATTGGTAAGTTTGTAGTCGTTTACTTTGATGATATCTTGATTATAGTAAGGATATTGATGTGCATATAAGTTACTTAAGACAAGTTCTTGATGTACTTAGAAAAGAGTCTTTATATGCTAATTTGAAAAAGTGACTTTTGCATGGATAGGATTGTTTTTCTTGGATATATGGTTAGTGTAAAAGATATAGAAATGGATGAGGCTAAGGTAAGGTTATTCAAGAATGGCCTACACCAAAATCCATAACAAACGTTAGGAGTTTTTCATCGTTTGACTAGTTTTTATAGGAGATTTGTCAAAGACTTCAGTAAGATAACCTCTCCATTGACTGAAATTGTTAAGAAAACCGTGGGTTTCAAGTGAGGAGAAGAACAAGAAGATGCTTTTAGCTTGTTAAAATCAAAGTTGATTTCGGCACCTTTACTATCTTTACCTGATTTTAATAAAGCTTTTGAGATTGAATGTGATACTTCAGGAATAGGTATTGGAGCCATTTTAATGCAAGAAAAATGGCCTATCGCTTACTTTAGTGAGAAACTCAATGGTACAACTCTTAACTATCCTACTTATGATAAAGAATTGTATGCAGTCATGCAGGCTTCGAAGACTTGGCAATATTATTTGTGGCCCCGAGAGTTTGTCATACATACTGATCACCAATCGTTGAAACATTTGAAGGGTCAAGGTAAGTTAAGTAGGAGACATGCTAAATGAGTTGAGTTTATTGAAACTTTTCCATATATGATTAAATACAATCAAGGTCAGGAAAGTGTGGTCATGATGCCTTGTCACGAAGGTATGTTCCTCTTAATACTCTTAGTATTAAATTTCTAGGTTTTTGAGTATATTAAGGAGTTGTGTCTTGATGATCATGATTTCGGTGCTATATATGACACATGCAAGGTTTCAACCAAAGATAAATATTTTAGGCATGATGGATTTTCGTTTAAGAAAAATAAGTTTTGTGTTCCTAATTGTTCTTTACGTGAATTGCTTATGAGGGAAGCACATGGAGGAAGTTTAATAGGGCATTTTGAAATTACTAAAAGTTTGGAGGTTCTGCATGAGCACTTTTATTGGCCTAATATGAAAAAAGATGTGCAAAGAATGTAAAGGTGCATAACATGTAGACAAACTAAGTCTAGGGTAATGCCTCATGGATTATACACACCTTTGCCTGTTCCCAAGGAACCTTGGGTCTACCAGGTCTAAGAAAGGGAGAGATTCTATATTTATTGTTATGGATGGATTTTCTAAGATGACACATTTCATTGCTTTCTGTAAAACAAATGATGCAATAAATATAACTGACCTATTCTTTAAAAAGGTCATTCGGCTACATGGTCTCCCTAGGAGCATTGTATCCGATCGAGACATTAAGTTTTTGAGTTACTTTTGGAAGATTTTTGTGGGGTAAGTTAGGAACTAAACTTTTATATTTTACAAGTTGTCATCCATAAACAGATGGTCAAACTGAAGTTGTTAACCAAACTTTGATTCAAAGGGCTGTCATTCAAAAGAATCTTAAAAATTGGAAGATTGTTTGTCATTCATTGAGTTTGCATATAATTATAGTGTGCATTCTAGTACTGATCATTCCCCATTTGATATTGTTAATGGCTTTAACCCTTTGACACCATTAGATTTGATTCCTTTGTCTGTTGATGAAAGGGTTTGTCTTGATGGTAATCAAAAAGCACATGTGATAAAAGACCTCCATGCAAAGATTTGATAACAAATAGAAAAGAAAAATGAATAATATGCAAACAAAGACAATAGGGGATGAAAATTAGTGAGATTTGAACCAGATGATTGAGTTTGAGTGCATATGAGGAAAGAAAGGTTTCCTGAACAAAGAAGATCAAAGTTCATGCTTCAAGGAGATGGTTCTTATCAGATCATATAAAGGATTAATGATAATGCCTACAAAGTGGATCTACTAGGTAAATATGGTATTAGTGCTACATTCAATGTTTCTGATCTTTCTTCATTTGATGTAGGTAATTATTCGAGGTCCAATCCTTTTGAGGAGCAAGGGGTTGATGCAATCCAACCATCAAAGGATCCATTAGAGATTTAGTTGGTCCAGTTACTAGGCTTAGGGCTAAGAAGTTCAAAGAAGCTTTCAATGGACTTCTTCTAAGGTGGACTTCAAGAGGATTTGTAATAATAAAAAGCAAGCCTTGATTAATCTGATTCATGTTCAAGAGGGGCTTGTTGGTGGATCCAAAACCATTCAACAAGGATTGGTAGAAGAAGACTAAATTCAGATAGTTTGACCTTTCATTACTCTTTTAGTCATAATTGGATCTATAGATCGAATTTTAATGTGATTCTAATTAGGATGAAAACTATACTTCCATACCTTTCCAAGGGTATATGGCATGTCTTCTAATTTCATTAAGACAAGAAAGAACCATCTATTTTAAGTTGGGTCTTGTTGCTTCCAAACAAAATGTGGAAACAACAAACTTGTTTTATTTAATTAGTTGGGCTATCAAACTTTAATTAATTTGAGAGGAGACAATTTGTTTGGGTTTTAGATTTGTTTATTTTAATTACATTGGGCTAGTTTTAGCTTGGGTTAATTATTATTTAAAATGGGTTTGTGTGAGGCCCATTAGGGAAACTAGAGTTTTGACTTGGAGTATAAATACTCTTTAGGAATAATGTTAGGGAAACTTTTTGGATAATATTTTCCAGCATTGTAGCTGACTTTGGATGCTCCTTCTTGGTTCTTGATTGAACTTTCAACTTTTCAAAGAATTGACTATTCTAAAGTTTTGACTTGGAGGCCCATTAGGGAAACTAGAGTTTTGACTTGGAGTATAAATACTCTTTAGGAATAATGTTAGGGAAACTTTTTGGACAATATTTTCCAGCATTATAGCTGACTTTGGTTTCTCTTTCTTGGTTCTTGATTGAACTTTCAACTCTTCAAAGAATTGACTATTCTTTGTTGTGAATTTATACTTCCTTTACTTGTCTCCAGGTGTAGGCGTTGTTATCGAGTTGGTTTATAGTCTTGTTGTCTTGGAGCAAGTCTTCCATTGTGATAGGATCATTCAAATCTCAACAAACTTGGGTTAGATTAATCTTGGGGTCACGAATACCCTTAAATTCTGCTAGGGTTCGCATCACTAAGTTAGATATTTGAGGTAGGTGGAGGTGTATTTATATGAAATATAATATTATTTCTGGAATGTTGCAACATGTATTAGCTATCTTGGTGTTTATAATTGTTTATAAACCTACCTTTAGCACTAAAAACCATATACTAAACCTATTTGAAAGCTTCTTATCTCTATCAACAATTCTAGCACTTGTTTGTTGTCAAAACTTGTTGCATTTAACACCAATACCAATTGGCATTAAAGCCTTTATAAATTATATTGAAAATCATACTATGACTGAGTTAGATAATTTGTATTATAAACTTAATATTACTTATTTTATATTATGATTTCCTAAAACATGTCAAATTCACGAGTTTGTAAAAATTTGGTGAAAGTTTACAAATTGAAAATAATTGTAGTTAGTATCAATGATATTCATGTAATGTCAGAATATAATTGTTTTGGCCATCTAACTACCTTACCTTGATTTCAAATCGTTTATTTTTTTATTGTTGAACAATATTCTCTATATGAAGTTTTTTTCTAGCATTGTCAAATCTTTTGATGGTAAATCACTAATATGTTGCAAATATTTTTTTATAGCATTGATCTTGAGGGTTGCATAAATTTTTTAGAATGTTGATTAGTGTCTTATTGTATATATTCAATGTTGTTGTTGCTTGAATTTTTTTGCTTCATTTTAGTATTTTTTATATTGGTATTTATTCATAATACTTTATCTACCATTAATGTGGTTGCATTTTTTGTTGCTGCTATTGCTAACTTGTTTGACCCTTGTTGTTGAAATTTTTATTGCTAATTTATTTTATTTCCGAACTTGTTGTTTTTGGTGTTCTTATTATCGTAGAATGATTATAAACTATAGATTTCTTGATCTTGTTGGTGTCTTTGTTTTCTTAGAAAAACAAGTTCATACTCTCTAATATATCGAATGACAAGTTCAAATAATCATTTGCTCTTATATTTTCTATGCCTACATAATGAATAGACAAGGCAACTACATGTTTAAATAATACTAATACAAAATTTTGATAAAAAATATTAAAACAAATAATTAAATGACCTGGTTTAGATGGAACTCATCAATGTTGTATATATAGTGATTATTTGTAGCTTAAATTTAAATTTGTATTAGAAATTTAAATATACAAATTCTATCCAATCCTGACATAATCTTTAGTGATTATGAGATATCTTTGCATGGTCTTTATAATTGTAAGATATAGGATAATTTATAATCATCATGATATTCAAGACTATGATTCTGAGACATCCCATATGATATTTGTGATATGTCATCATTTGATTTAGAGGAATGTTGGATATCTTATTGTGATCTTAATGATTTTTAGGATTGTGGGATATCTTATTGTGATCATGGTATTTATGATTGACTTGCATAGCATCTTTCTTCAAGATAGTGGTGAGCTATAAGCTTGACATGTAGAATAAAAACTTGAAAGAAAGTAAGGGTCTTGGTTAAAAAACAAGTCAATCATGTTCTTATTAAAGTTTTTTTTTTTAATAAAATGATAATCCATTTTAATTTGTTTTACCTTACATGAAAAACTAGGTTGGATAGTAAGACAAAAGTGATAATATGATCAACCCAAATTCAAAGTGTTGTATTAAGGGTGATACAAAGTTCTTCATAGAGTATACAAACACAATAAAGCTATACAGTCATGACAACACATTTCTTAGTTGCCCAAGAAACTAAATAAGGACCAAGGTATACATCATTATAGTGGTTAAATTATGATTATTTAGGCTCTCTATATAATTAGAATCCATTAAATTGTAAGAAGTCTTTGGTATAATGTAAAAAAAATCTATTTTAAATATTGAAAAACTCATTTAGCAATAACAAGATAATCAATAGTAGGTGAATGGAGAAATTAACACAACCTATATACAATGTCTGGTCAACTTAAGATACAGTATTGAAGGGCAATTCCATGGACATGATTGTCGACTACATATTTATATGGAGGGAAAAGAATATGCGATTGGGAAAAAGATAATGTTGGTCTTGTATGAACTTAAATGATATGTTTTTCTTTGAACTGAATCATTTTGAATTTATGTTGTGGTGGACAAATTGACTACTTGATAAGGTTTTTTTTTTTTTTTTGTATTAATGTTACTCAATTTGTTTTTAATTTCACGTTTATGCATTTTGCTTATTTTCTTTCTCATTATAAACCCTGTTTTTCTATTCACTTACTTGCCAAATAAAATATTCTATCGAGTAAAACTCTTTGAAAACACAATAATTTTAGAAATTTCCTCGGTTTTGCATCTGACTTCACTAATCCTTATAAGCACCATCATTACTGAAAAACAAATTGTCTTTCGGACCTTGTATCTATATAATTTCCTTTTCAACACTATTACACGCAACCTCATAAATGTTTTAGCATATGTTTATTTAAGATTATGCATTCTCTCACTTGAAATTCGAAAGAAGAGAGCCACACATGTGGTTAATATATTATACTATTCAAAAAACTAAGCCATGTGGGATAAACATTGTAGTAGAAGATAGATAAATATGAATTGTAATAGTGTAATTATTATTTTTCCTTCAGTGCATAAAATTTAACTCTTGAATTCAGGAGTATTTTCACATTTTCCCCTTCCCTGTTTGCATTTTCTCATTGTTTTAGGGTGTTTTCATCTTCACATTATTTTTTAAACAACAAGCAAAAAAACAAAAGAATATCAAAGGTGTTTTCAGTTTTTCAAACATTGCATAGTGAATTAACAACTTATGCTCAGATAGGACAAAAATAATAGGATGACGATGAGGGTATTTTTGGTGTTGGGTGAATATTGCAACTACTGAATTACCCTCACAAACAATAAGAACAGACGACTAGAGCAGGGGGTATATTGATATTTTGATTCCAGGTTTTTTGCATTATTATTGCCTGATCGGGGGGTGATTAGGTAATTCAAAATTTCTTTATTATTATTTTTTATGGGATACTACAGGCGTATCGGCATGACGTGCCGACTCTTTTGACCCATACATGCCTTTCAGGCGACGCGTTCTATGTCTTGCAGCTAGAGAAAATGCCGACCGTTGTGTCTCTGGATGCGCCACCATGTCCTCATCCACAAGGTGGTGCAGGTATTGACGAACGGTGATCGGGTTGTTTTCGTTGATCGCTTTTGTTATAAGATTGAAATTGATTATTTTAGTCCTTATTCTTTTATTTTTTAATTTCGTTTTAGTTCCTTTGTTTTTTTTTTTGCAATCCTTCTTGGACAATCTTTATTTTTTGTTTGTGCTTGTGTGTCTATGCTTTTAATTTTGGTTTTGTTGTCATTTGTTTTTGTTCAGTTTTGTCTTGAAACTTTAATTTATGTTAGTAGTCATTTTAAATTTGATATTTCTTATTTTTTCCCTTTGATATTTTTTATTTTTTATTTTTTTTATTTGTTCTTCAAATCAAATGATTTATTATATTCATAATAAATATCTATTTATTTATTTATTTTCAATTTTGCTATTAAATAATTTTTATTATTTGGACAGTAATGATGATGATAATCTTCACTGTTATAGACATAATAATAATAGTTATGTCATAATAGATTTTCAATGATTTTTTTTTGTCTTTTTATAAGTAATAATCAACAACTTATTTTTATTGTTTAGTATTTGGAAGTGTTTACATAATTTATATTTTACTGTTTTGTTTGATTTACATTAAATTATCACATAATTTAATCCTAATACAATGAATTTAATGATTCAGGTATCAAAAACTTCTTATGTTTTTAATGACGATGATAATTTTATGGTCGTGATTTCATTAAAATCTGTTAAATAAATAAATTTATATCAATTTAAAATTCATATATTTTACTAGAAACTTGTGCTTTACAAAAAATATGAATAAATTTATTATTTTGCCTAAATAGCATTATAAAAAAATTTCATACACTTAATTGTTTTTGTTGAAAAAAATATGGTACTGTCTACATTTATTTTGATTCTTTTTATTTTGTGTTTTCTTAAATTTTTTAGATTTTTGTTTTATTTCTTCAAGATAATTTTGTGATTTTCATTGTTTAGACAATAATAATAATAATAATAATAATAATAATAATAATAATAATAATAATTTTAGTGATTGTTGTTTTATGATTGTTTTCTTCCTGGCTCTTCTGTTACAGTTTTTATTCTTCAGGACAATTTAATAATTTTTATAATCATTTTAAATTTGATATTTTTTCCCTTTGTTGGTTTTTATTATTATTTTATTTATTCTTCAAATCAAATGTTTTTTATGCTAATAATATTTAGTTTGGTTTTGTTATTTATTTTGGTTCCTTATTTGCTTTTTTGTTAAAAAAATTGGTCTTTTATTTTAAACTTCAAGATTATTTTATGGTTTTCATTCTTTACACAATAATACTAATAATAATCATTGTGATTGTTTTTTTATAAATGTTTTTCTTGCTTGCTCTTCTACTACAATGTTTTTATTCTTTGAGACAATTTAATAATTTTATTATAATCTAAATGATTGTAATAATTATATTCATAATGAGGATAATACTAATTTTGTTTTTGTTCCTTTAATTTTGTGTTTTAATTATTTTTATTTATTATTCCAATCAAATAATTTTCTTTTATGTTGCGATTATTTTTTTGTGTTTTGTCTTCAATCATAATAATAACAATGAGAATAATAATTCAAATAATAATTCAAATAATTTATCATTCAATGTTGTATTTATTAAGAATTAAGTTTTGTACCATCTTTATATATAATATTTAAAATCTAATATCCCAACTTAATGATATCTTATTTCCTTAAAATAATATTGCTTAACATTATTATTAAACACAAAAAGTTGTCTTGTAATTAGTGTTTTTAACATTACTTAACAAAAAGCATGAAAATGTTAATTATCTTGCCCACATATAGCATTATATAAAAAAAACTCATATTATTAACATTTTTTATCCATTTCAAAAAATTAGTTATGACTGAGATGAAACACAATACAAGTGACTCGTTATCTATAAAGCTAAAAGAGGTCACAGTTTCAAGCAGCGTTTTACACTGTTCATCTAGACTTAGAGAATTATGGATTGGAATAGTGAAATTATATATTATTATTATTATTATTGTTGTATACTAGGACTGAACAAAGAAATCACTTGGCCGAGTGGTTAAGGCGTGTGCTTGCTGGTTTCATCGCGAGAGTTTGAATATCTCAAGCAACGAAAATTATTTTAGATCCCATGGTTTTAAACTGTTCATTACTATTTGAAAAGGTTTTTTCCTCTTTTTTTTTTTTTTTTCTAATCCAGCTTTTTTTTTTTTTTTATTGTTGTTTGAAAAGGTGCCTTTCCTTTTTTTTTTTTTTAATTTGGCTTCCTTTTTTTTGTTTATAACCGGATGTCCAAAACAGCTTACGCGCACCACGACTAATTTTCGGACCCACTTTTTTTTTACATTTTTTTTTCTATTTTTTTCCCCACTTATACATTTTTTTTTTATAATCGGGGTGTTCGGGCTAGCTTACACGTACCACGACTATTATTATTTTATTAAGAAAAAAGCTAGATCAACTCAGTGTTTTACTTGATTTTCATTGTTCATTATTGTTTAAAAAAGTGTTTTTTCTCTCTTGTTTTGTTTATAATTGGGGTGTTCGGAGCAGCTTACATGCACCATTTTCCTTTTTTTTTCCACGTATACATTTTTTCGATATCAAAGTTTTGATTTATTTCAATTTTGTCCTTTAAATGAAATTTATTATACATGTGTTTTTCATTTTGGCTCTCGTAATTTTAATCTTGGATTAATTCCTTTATTTTTTTGTAGATATTTTTTAAATGATTCCTATTTTTGTCTATGTTTATATGTACATACTCTTAGTTTTTGTTTTTAATCTTTATTATTTCCACTATTATTAAGATTTTTTTTATGTGATGTTTAAATTTTAATTTGTGTTGATGATCATTTAAAATTTGATATTAATTATTTTTCTCTTTGTTTTTTTATTTTTTATTTTTATTTATTCTTAAATTCAAATAATTGTTTAAAATCTAATAATATTTATTTTTGTTTTGTGATTTATTTTGTTTTTTATTTTTTTTATTAATATTATTAGGTGTTGAAATTTCTAATTATTATGATAAGGTATTCAAAATAATGATAAGGATTATTTGTAAGTTTTTTTTCTTATAAATATGTGAGGCTAATTATATATTTTGATGTTTATTTAATATTAACGTCTTAAAATCCAAACACACACAGACACACACACACATAATAAAAATGACCTAGGTTTTTTTGAAAAACAAATATTAAAATATTAATATCATTGTTCTGAAATACTTTTAATATAATATGAGGAATAAATCTATTTAATTAAAAAAATAATTTATTTTTTTCTAACAATAATTATGGTGTCATCGATAGTATGAGGAGGAATAATTAGAATATGAAATTATTTATAATAATATTTATAATGACAACTACAATAATTATGACAATTTAACAATCATGATTATAACAATAAGAATAATAATCAAGATAATTCATTAATCGATATTGTTTTTGTTAAAAATTGACTTACACCTTTTTCTTAATGTATTATATATCATATCTAATATTACATGAATAAAAAATATACAAAGCTATACATAGACAAAATAGGTGAAAACAAATCATCAAATTATCTACAAATTAAAAATATTTGAGTCTATTGCCCTGTGCTTCGTCGTAGACAAGATCAAATTTTATAACATGTCAAAAAATATTAATAGTTCTTGATTTTTTTAATAATGCTATACATTAGAGCGAAATAATCAATCTACAAGACTTTCAATTATTTAGTTTTTTAATATATTTATTTTTATTATAGATAATGCATTGAAAATAATTTGAAAGATTATTTTAAAGGTTTTTTTATCTAAAAAATAATTATATATTATGCTATTTGTTCAATATTAACGCATTAAAAAATATAACAAATAATTAATAACTGAAGATTAAATATTTTATGCATAAGAGAAGGTTTTACTTTCATTTCACACCACCAAAGGTTAACTTACTCTATTTTTTAGCCAAAACTACATTTAATATAAAGATAAATTCTACTAAAAATTAAAAGTTAAAACTAAGAGTATAGACACATGATGCGACCATATTATTTGATAGTTTAATCCATATTTACCTAGTGTTTTGCATATGTTTTGTGTATAAAATGCCTTGATATTCTTTGTTTTATATTTTGAAGGCATTTTTGGATGAAAAATGCAAAAAGGAGGTAATTGGAGTTGATTGACATATTTGACTTTCAGTCGGTGTTTTATGCAGAGTGGAAGCTCTAGAGATCGAAATGAAGTAATTCCAGTGACAATCAAAAGCTAACATCCATAAATTTATGTAAAGCTAAGGAAAAAGAAATAAAATAAGGAAGATCATGGAAATCGCAGCCTTCAAAGTCAAATCTTGCAATATGCTGATATCGACCTTTGTCCAATCCAACTTCAATATCTCGAGCTAAAGAAGTCCGATTGATGCAAACTCAATTGTCGTGGATTAAGGACTCAAAGACCTATAAACTCTCCAAATTTCAGATCAAAGCAATGTGATTTGAAGGAGATATGAATTTTACAAGGGACAATTAAATTCTGTCAACTTAAGGAAGGACTATTTTGTAAAATAGACACTAGGGTTTCTAAACATATATAAAGTAGGAGAGGAGCAAGGAAGTGGCGACCAGCACCAAAGAAAACACAAATCTTCCTCCTCCAAACCCTAAATCATATTTTCTTCCATCTTTTTATTTCACTGTTCAATAAACATGCAAGACTAGACTCTTTTGCTTGGTTGCAAGGACACGGAAACCTTCAGATTTCAAGAACTATGAGATCTATTTTTACCTCAATTTTTCAGTTTATATGATGAATATGTTTGTTCTCCTATGCTTATTTTCCTATGATTATTTATTTAATTGCTAAGAGCGGACTCAAAGTTATTATTGTAGACAATCGATTGCTAAGTTTGATATCAAAACCGGAGTTGTGGTATATGAACTTATGAAGCAACTAAGTTAATAATTGTAGCGAATCTATGTTATTAATCTTAGGGAGAACATTCAATCGAACTAAAGATATATCTAAGGGACAATTATGTTTCTTAATTGATCAATTTATCTAGATTTTAATGCTGCCATTGAATCAAATTACTAGTGCGGACACTGTAGTTGTTTGATGGTTCGGGTAAGTTATACGGCGGATCCGTTAACGAACCAATTTTAAGAAGAGATAAATATTCAGAATATAAATTGATGTGTCATTTCCATGATCAGTTCTGATTTCTGTAGGTGGATGTTGATTTGCGACCAAGATTTGCTTAATTGATAAATTTCAGTTTTATATAATTTTCGCTTAGTTTGCCTAGAAAACTTCCAACCCCCCCCCCAAATTGCATAACATATAGCACGAAAATCTGAACTAAATCGTCCTTGTGGGATCGACCCCTTGCTTGCTCTATACTATCTTGTTTGATTTGTTTTAAGCTAGGATAATTAATTTGTGCAACTACGACATCGCAACAACACATAAATACAAACAAATTATTTAGAGTTATACTAAAATTACTGAAAAAATAAATGGATCAAAATTAAATCAAGAAATAAAATAATTAATTATTTTTTCATTGCAACACTTTAATTGGTTTAATTTAATAATTAGGTTAAAATTATTTACATATTTTGTTTTTTTTTTAGCCCATATAGTTTTAATTCTTTATTTTAATTTTTTTATTTGTTAGATATATTTTTAAATAGTTTCTATTTTTGTCCATGTTTATATATATATATGCTCTTAATTTTGGTTTTTAATTCTAATTATTTTCTCTTTTGTTTAGGTTTTATTTTTTAGAAAAATTTAATTCTTGGATTTTAAGTTATTTTTGTTAAGAAATTACTTTTACAATATTTCTATATAATATATTTCAGATCTAACATTACGTAAAAAAAAAAAAAAAAAAGGCAACATATAAATAAAATATGTAGACAAATTTGTCCAAGTTATCTACAATTAAAAAAATATATAAACCACTTTTCTGCGTTTGATTACAATGTTCTTTTTAGAAGAAAAAAACCCTATTTCTAATAAATTTTATCTATTATAATTTTATTAATTAAATAATTACAGCACGTAAAAAAATAATTAATTTTTTATATAGAAAAAAGCACAGTGCAACGCGTTAAAGCTACCTCATATTATCTAATATCTGTCGCGGTCCAGTTTATTTTTTTGGATTTTCTCATGACTTCTGCTGAAGGACACAGAAAAGTAAGGGCCTAGGAGTTCAGTTGTGGGCAATAAAAGAATGATAATGAATAATAAGAGGTAATTCCCTGTCGAGGGCATTGGTTTGTAGAGGGATATGGCATGAATCTTAAGGTGTGATGGGTGAAAAAAAGAGATTAGGTTTTTTATTTAAGTAGAAACAAACTTGTGATTGATTAATGAGTACCTCTCAAGGCTTCATGATTATGATTATAAAGGCTATGGTTAGATAATAATGAGACATATAGCTATTCATTTTGAAGTATAAGATTGAGTTGTTTTATGTTTCTAATTAATTAAATTTTTTATTTTAATTAATTATAAAATAGAATTTTCTATATCATGTCTTGGAAAAGAAAGATGAGACATCCAATATATTTTGTTTATGATAAACCAAGATTTTTCAATAATTATCACATTGACTTTATGTCTCTTTAGCTTATTGGTTTTATAAAGCCTCACTTCCAACATATATAACATTGAAAGTTGAAATTAAGAAGAAGAAAAACTAAGATTAACATGTAACAGACAAAAGAAAACGTATTATACAATTATTAAAACAACTTAATATTTAAAGACTAAATTAAAATTAAAAAAAAAAGACAAAGCACTACTATAATTAATAGTGTTTTATGGGCATGTTTAAACTGATTTAGCTACATCTTTTAATAATTTATAAATAATAATATAAGATTCTCATAAGAAAAATAAGAAAAAGAAAATAAAATCTTCCAAAGTTGGACTATATATGTACATGACAAAATAAAATCTACTATGCATAGAATTTGGCAACCTACTTAAAGGTTAATTGGATAACTTTCATATACCAATTGCCACTCTTCTCCTTTATATGGTGTATTTAATCTACACATTCTATGTTGCCTAGTCTATTATAACCCAATTCTGGATTATTCCTAAAATTTAATCGAAATAAAAATAAAAATAAAATAAAGAAATTGTCGTGCTGGAAAAATGAAGTTGAAAATTTTTAACAAATTTGAGAGCTTGATCGTACCACTATTATGCTCAGAAATGAAGGAAAATACAGATTCAATGATAAAATAAATGATTATCGGATAAATCAACATAGAAATTAAGTCGAAAGATATAATTATATTTTTAATAGGGCAATTTAATTTAATCATGGGCCAAATTAAAGTTAATTATGTTTAGGAATTAATTTAGGGTCCAATTAAAGGATTTAATTAAGTGCAAGGACTTCATTATTGGTCAAATTAATTTTATTAAGGTTTTAATTGGTGAAAACTTAAGTTTGAGAGCCTAATTCGAGTTAAATTGAGAAGATTAGAACTTTCAAAGACCAAATATAATTTTTAACAAGTCAATTGGTTGAAATTGGAGGTGAAATACAAAAAAATAAAGTTTTTGGGTCAATTAGGAATAAAATTGAAGAAATTTGAGATTTAGTGGCTCTATTGAAGTTTGACTAGGGATAAAGTAGAACAATCATAAGATAAAGAACCTAATTGAACTTTCTCTAGTCGCTATTAATTCTCTTCCCTAAAATTCTGACAAGAATCTTGTTTTAGTATCAACTTTATAGGTGCATTTAATGCGTTTATCCTCATTAAATTTGACAAAACATGCACGAAAGTACTCATGTGATTCTCTAAATACTAGGGTATAGACCGTTATGGATGATTAACACCATACATGTGGTGGTTCATCCCCACAGTTGACAACTTAGATAGCCTGCTGCAGTTGTCAAATCTGACAATTTATAACAACTTTGAGTCAATGGTTGGGATGGTTCTGATTTGGACCAATGACTTAAATTTAAACCATGTATGGAAAAAATTACCTCTTCCACCAGTTATAAATAGAAGTGAAATCCAAGGCATGAGGAGGGGAGAAATTGAAAGCCAAAATTCAGGAAAAAAACCCAGCCCTTTGTTTTTTCTGACCACCATTGCAACCATTTCCGTCACCAACACATCCCATAGCCACCAAAAGCGTATCCTCTATATTGTGGAGCAACCTAAAATTGGTCTTCTCCCTTTTCTCCCTTCTCTTCCTCTCCGTGACTACAATTGTCATAATTTCCTGGATTTTTTCTAGTCAACTCAAGCCACCAACGAGGTTCCTTTTCACATTACACTACTCCATGACAAGTAACAACCACCTTCATTTTCTTCACCTTCATCCCTATTCATGTAATACGTGAACACTAGAGAGTGAATGAATCCACTCTGCATTGTTCACTTGATTGCTGTTTTTTTGCTTTTCCCAAGAAAAATAGAAAACTTAAGAAAAAGAATTATATTTCAAGCTTTTTGTGACTTTACCATATGTTTTTCTATCACATTTTGCTCAATATTAGTCTATAGATCTACATTTAAATATACGGACTTGGTATAAAAATATGATTTTTCTCTGAAATTTTCAAAAAAATCTTATTAGATAAATATAAAAAATGTTGTCTTTTCTTGCATACGGCCGAATCCTAAAAACTTTCTATGCATATTTTCACAAAAAACTAAAATGCATTTTTTTTCACATATTTTAAAATGGAAATGGAAATGGATATCCTAACTGATTTATGATTATCCATTAAAGTTCGACTAAAATATTAAAAATCTTTCATCAAGAGTTTTGTTAATTTTTTTTAGTTGTAGACTTTAATATTTGTGGTGAAAAACTATATTATAAAGTAGACCAATAGATATCAAATTACAATAAGTACAGTGCTAAAATTTAAACTTAAAAGCAGTTAGGTTTTCAACCCAATGGTGTCTAGATTGCTTTGAGTTTGACTGATTGCTAAACTCAAATGTTTTGAGCTTCACATGTGCACTAAACCTAGATTGCTCTGGATTTGGGTTGATTGTCAAACTCAGGTAACCTATATTTTTGTAAGTTTGAATGATTGTCAAACCCAAGTGTTTTAGGCCTAAAACATTCACCAAACCTATATTCCCTTTACAAGGACGTGTTTTGTGATGGAGCATGTCAACCCAACATGCCCAGAAATGCAGAGAAATTGTACCAATATATTTTTGTAAACATATATAAAGATATACAAATAAAATTTTAGTTAATTAGTAGCCCTTTAATCTTCGCAATACACTAATATGCAAAGACTTTATTTAATTTCCCAATTCGAGTAGAGTGGTGAGTTTTGTCATATAAAAAAAGGGTGTAAGCTGGAAAAAAATGCAAAATAAATAAAAATATGTTTATTGACCAAAAGAAGCTCATTAAAAAAAATACCAAAGAATTTATACTTAGATTATAAGTGATTTAGAATACCATACCATAATTTGTAAAAAAAATTCCTGGCTTTGTGAAATCCAAGAAAAGTGAATCTATTTTTAAAATTTGTAAAGTGGTTATAAGTTATTTGGAAAGTGGGAGCTTGAGGCTTTCCCATCGTTATTTGTTATCATGGGATAAAATTAACCATTACCATAGGGCTTAAAAACCCTCTAATGAAGAGTGGTTCTCATGATTTTTTTAAGGGGCATGAGAAGCATTCACTAAGCAGTGGTGGTTGAATGATACTGCTATATGGGCTTGTGTTTGGCTAACATGTCATAATATAGGTTTGGTAAACATGTTAGACCCAAAACCATTAGACTTGACTATTAGCCAAACCTAAGGTGATTTGTGTCTAACAAACGAGCCAGATCCATGACATTCGGGTTTGACAATCAACAAAACCAAAGCTATATACGTCTAAAAAATATGTTAAACTCAAAAAACTATGGTTCTACCATTGTGTCAGATCCTAGATCACCTAGATTAAAAGTACTGTAGACATGATAAACTATTACATTAGAGATACTGATTTCCCTACATTCATAGATGTTTAGAAGATGTCTTAAACGACCCACCATACTTATCATCTTATTAGTTATATGTAAAAAATGTTTGTCCCTTATTAATATAATCAAGAACAAAGAACTTTTAATGATGTAGTAGGTGGCCTAGTGGTAAGGGTTTACAACTAGATGATAAACTGTTACATTAGAGATACTGATTTCCCTACATTCATAGATGTTTAGAAGATGTCTTAAACGACCCACCATACTTATCATCTTATTAGTGATATGTAAAAAATGTTTGTCCCTTATTAATATATTCAAGAACAAAGAACTTTTAATCATCTAGTAGGTGGCCTAGTGGTAAGGGTTTACAACTAAGGGTTTGCTCCCCCTGTTGTTTCATGTTCGAGTCCTGTGGTTGCTAATATGATGGTCATTGGAGGCTCACAAGGTCGTTAACTTCAGGGATCGTGAGATTAGTCGATGTACACGCAAGCTGACCCGAACATCCACGTTAATAAAAAAAAAACTTTCCAGTCATTTATTTTCCTAAAAACAATGTTTAAGGGTTATAAATACTCCTTGAACTACTAAAGTTAAAAGTTCAGAATTTCTTCTATACTAAATAATTTGCATATATTTCATAGATTTAAAATCTTAATTTTTTTTTTAAATATTTTTGTTCATATAATTTAAAGATTATTTTAAAGGTTTTTTCTCTTAAAAATAATTATATATTATGCCATTTGTTCAATATTAACGCATTAAAAAATATAACAAATAACTAACAACTGAAGATTAACTATACATGCATAAGAGAAGGTTTTACTTTCATTTCACACCACCAAAGGTTAACTTACTCTATTTTTTAACCAAGGCTACATTTAATATAAAGATAAATTCTACTAAAAATTAAAAGTCAAAACTAAGAGTATAGACACATAAATACAAACAAATTATTTAGAGTTATACCAAAATTACAGAAAAAATAAATGGATCCAAACTAAATCAAGAAATAAAAGAATTAATTATTTTTTCATTGCAACACTTTTAATTGGTTTAATTTAATCCTTTGGTTAAAATTATTTACATATTTGTTTTTATTTCGGCCCATATAGTTTTAATTCTTTATTTTAATTTTATTATTTGTTAGATATATTTTTAAATAGTTTCTATTTTTGTCCATGTTTATATATATATATATATATATATATATATATATATATGCTCTTAATTTTGATTTTTAATTCTAATTATTTTCTTTTGTTTAGGTTTTATTTTTAGAAAAATTTAATTCTTGGATTTTAAGTTATTTTTGTTAAGAAATTACTTTTACAATATTTTTATATTTAATATTTCAGATCTAATGTTACGTAAAAAAAAGAGGCAACACATAAATAAAATGGGCAGACAAATTTGTCCAAGTTATCTACAATTAAAAAATATACGAACCACTTTTCTTCGTTTCGATTACAATGTTCTTTTTAGGAGAAAAAACGCTATTTCTAATAAATTTTATCTATTATAATTTCACTAATTAAATAATTACAGAACATAAAAAATTAATCAATTTTTTATATAGAAAAAAAACACAGTACAACGCGCGTTAAAGCTACCTCGTATTATCTAGAGCCCGTTTGGCACCGCAGCCAAACCGCTGTTTTGCTGAAATTCTTTTTTTTTTTCATTTTAAATGAATATATCATTTTAATATATTTCAGCACGAAAAATATTTTGAAAAGCTACCGCAACTGCTCTCCCAAACAGACTCTAGTAATCTTGCACGTTGAACTTTCGCCATGGAGGGCAGGTCGATGTGTCGCAGTCGTTGGTTTATTTTTTTTCCCAACACACGGAATCAACTTTACTGCTAGATTCAGCGGTCCAGTTACTCGTATTATCTAATCTTGCACGTTGAACTTTTGCCATGGAGGGCAGGGCGATCTGTCGCCGTCCATGGTTTATTTTTTTTCCCATTTTACGGAATCTGCTTTACAGCTAGATTGATGTTTAGGAGCCCAGAGTCTTTCGATGGCGCATTACGAAGGTGTTGTGCAACATTGATTGATCATGCATGCATCTGCAAGGACGGGCGGGTCCTCGGGATTTTTTTTATCTTCTCATTTAAAAAGGTAGGTCCAATAAAACTCAGAATGCATAACATGTTAAAATATAGAGTAAGTCAATAAGTAAACCCAAAAGTTTTATAAATCATTTATAGAAGTAAAATAACATACATTGCAGAATGTTAATTAGAAAAAATAAATTAAATTTAGTTTTTAGTTTCAAAAATACTCAAAACATTGTAAAATTAAGATGCCCATTTTTTTAATTTAATTAGAAGAAACTTAATTTTATATATTGATGTGATATATTATCTTAAGATATGATGGGTGAAAAAAATAGATTAGGATGTTATATTTCTTTACTTTAAGTAGAAACAAACTTGTGATTGATTAATGAGTACCACTCAAGGCTTCATGATTATGATTATTAAGGCTATGGTTAGATAATAATGAGACATATAGCTTAAACGATGAGTTGTTTTATGTTTCTAATTAATTAACTTTTTTATTTTAATTAATTATAAAATAAAATTTTCTATGTCATGTCTTGGAAAAGAAAGATGAGACATCCAATATATTTTGTTTATGATAAACCAAGATTTTTCAATAATTATCACATTGACTTTATGGCTCTTTAGCTTATTGGTTTTATAAAGCCTCACTTCCAACATATATAACATTGAAAGTTGAAATTAAGAAGAAGAAAAACTAAGATTGACATGTAACAGACAAAAGAAAACGTATTATACAATTATTAAAACAACTTAATATTTAAAGACTAAATTAAAATTAAAAAAAAAAGACAAAGCACTACTATAATTAATAGTGTTTTATGGGCATGTTTAAACTGATTTAGCTACATCTTTTAATAATTTATAAATAATAATATAAGATTCTCATAAGAAAAATAAGAAAAAGAAAATAAAATCTTCCAAAGTTGGACTATATATTTACATGACAAAATAAAATCTACTATGCATAGAATTTGGCAACCTACTTAAAGGTTAATTGGATAACTTTCATATACCAATTGCCACTCTTCTCCTTTATATGGTGTATTTAATCTACAACGTGAATAAAACATTCTATGTTGCCTAGTCTGTTATAACTCATTTATGGATTATTCCCAAAATTTAATCAAAATAAAAATAAAAATAAAAAAATAAAGAAAATGGCGTGGTGGAAAAATGAAGTTGGAAAATTTTAACAGATTCGAGAATCTGATTGTACCTCTATTGTGCTCAGAAATGAAGGAAAATGCAGATTCAAGGATAAAATAAATGATTATCGGATAAATCAAAATAGAAATTAAGTCAAAAGATATAATTATATTTTTAATAGGGTAATTTGATTTAATCATGGGTCATATTAAGTTAATTATGTTTAAGAATTAATTTAGGGTCCAATTAAAGGATTTAATTAACTGCAAGGACTTTATTATACTTTAAATTGGTCAAATTAATTTTATTAAGGTTTTAATTGGGGAAAACTTAAGTTTGAGAGCCTAATTCGGGTTAAATTGAGAAGATTAGAACTTTCAAAGACCAAATATAATTTTTAACAAGTCAATTGGTTGAAATTGGAGGTGAAATACAAGAAAAACAAAGTTTTGGGGCCAATTAGGAATAAAATTGAAGAAATTTGAGATTTAGGGGCTTTATTGAATTTTGACTAAGGATAAAGTAGAACAATCATAAGATAAAAGACCTAATTGAACTTTCTCTAGTCACTATTAATTTTCTTTCCCAAAATTCTGCCTAAAATCTTGTTTTAGTACCAACTTTATAGGTGCATTTAATACGTTTATCCTTCATTAAATTTGACAAAATATGCACGAAAGTACTCATGTGATTCTCTATATACTAGGGTATGGACCGTTATGGATGATTAACACCATACATGCGGTGGTTCATCCCCAAAGTTGACAGCTTAGATAGCTTGTTGTAGTTGTCAAATTTGACTATTTATAACATCTTTGAGCCAATAGTTGGGATGGTTCTAATTTGAACCAATGACTTAAATTTAACCAATGTATGGAAAAGATTACCTCTTCCACCAGTTATAAATAGAGGTGAAATCCAAGGCACGAGGAGGGGAGAAATTGGAAGCCAAAATTCAGGAAAAAAACCTAGCCCTTTTCTTTTTCTGACCACCATTGCCACCATTTCTGTCACCAACACACATCCCATAGCCACCAAAAAAGTATCCTCTACATTGTGGAGCAACATAAAATTGGTCTTCTCCCTTCTCTTCCTCCCTGGTGACTGCAATTGTTATAATATTTTGGATTTTTTCTAGTCAACTCAAGCCACCAGCGGAGGTTCCTTTTCACATTAGACTACTCCACGATAGGTAACAACCACCTCCATTTTCTTCTCCTTCATCCCTATTCATGTAATACGTGAACACTACAGAGTGAATGAATTCACTCTGCATTATTCACTTGATTGCTGTTTTTTTTTGTTTTTCCCAAGAAAAAAATAGAAAACTTAAGAAAAAGAATTATATTTCAAGCTTTTTGTGACTTTACCATATGTTTTTCTATCACATTTTGCTCAATATTAGTCTATAGATCTACATTTAAGTATACAGACTTGGTATAAAAATATTATTTTTCTCTGAAATTTTCAAAAAAATCTTTTTTGATAAATATAAAAAATATATTTTCTTTTCATGCATACGACCGAATCCTAAGAACTTTCTATGCATATTTTCACAAAAAACTAAAAATGCATTTTTTCTCATATTTTAAATTGGAAATAGAAATGGATATCCTAACCGATTTATGATTATCCGTTAAAGTTCAACTAAAATATTAAAAATCTTTCATCAAGAATTTTGTTCATTTTTTTTAGTTGTAGACTTTAATATTTGTGGTGAAAAACTATATTGTAAAGTAGACCATTAGATATCAAAGTACAATAAATACAATGCTAAAATTTAAACTTAAGAGCAGTTAGGTTTTCAACCCAATGATGTCTAGATTGGTTTGAGTTTGATTGATTGCTAAACTCAAATGTTTTGAGCTTCACATGTGCACTAAACCTAGATTGCTCTGGATTTGGTTGATTGTCAAATTCAGGTAACCTATATTTTTGTAAGTTTGAATGATTGTCAAACCCAAGTGTTTTAGGCCTAAAACATTCACCAAACCTATATTCCCTTTACAAGGACGTGTTTTGTGATGGAGCATGTCAACCCAACATGCCCAGAAATGCAGAGAAATTGTACCAATATATTTTTGTAAACATATATAAAGATATACTAATAAAATTTTAGTTATTTAGTAACCCCCTAATCTTTGCAATACAATAATATGCAAAGACTTTATTTAATTTCCCAATTCAAGTAGAGTGGTGAGTTTTGTCATATAAAAAAGGGGTGTAAGCTGGAAAAAATGCAAAATAAATAAAAATATGTTTATTGACCAAAAGAAGCTCATTAAAAAAAATACCAAAGAATCTATACTTAGATTATAAGTGATTTAGAATACAATACCATAATTTATAAAAATATTCCGGCTTTGTGAAATCCAAGAAAAGTGAATCTATTTTTAGAATTTGTAAAGTGGTTATAAGTTATTTGGAAAGTGGGAGCTTGAGGTTTTCCCATTGTTATCATGGGATAAAAATAACCATTACCATAAAGCCCTTTAATGAAGAGTGGTTCTCATGATTTTTTTAAGGGGCATAAGAAGCATTCACTAAAGAGTGGTGGTTGAACGATACTGCTATATGGCCTTGTGTTTGGCTAACATGTCATAATATAGGTTTGGTAAACATGTTAGACCCAAAACCATTAGACTTGACTATTAGCCAAACCTAAGGTGATTTGTGTCTAACGAATGAGCCAGATCCATGACATTTGAGTTTGACAATCAACAAAACCAAAGCGATATACGTCTAAAATATATGTTAAACTCAAAACACTTTGGTTCTTCCATTGTGTCAGATCCTAGATCACCTAGATTAAAAGTATTGTAGACATGATAAACTGTTACAGTAGAGATACTGATTTCCCTACATTCATAGATGTGTAAAAGATGTCTTAAACGACCCACCGTACTTATCATCTTATTAGTGATATGTAAAAAATGTTTGTCCCTTATTAATATAATCAAGAACAAAGAACTTTTAATCATCTAGTAGGTGGCCTATTGGTAAGGGTTTACAACTAAGAGATCTACTCCTCCTGTGGTTTCATGTTCGAGTCCTGTGATTGCTAATATGATGGTCATTGGAGGCTTACAAGGTCGTTAACTTCAGGGATCGTGAGATTAGTCGATATACACGCAAGCTGACCCGGACATCCACGTTAATAAAAAAAGAACAAAAAACTTTCCAGTCATTTATTTTCCTAAAAACAATGTTTAAGGGTTATAAATACTCCTTGAACTACTAAAGTTAAAAATTCAGAATTTCTTCTATACTAAATAATTTGCATATATTTCATAGATTTAAAATCTTAATTTTTAAAAAAAAATATTTTTCTTCATTGAATTTAAAGTTTTTTAAGTTGTTTACTGTTTTTCCTATGAAAATATCAGCTTTATCATTAAAAATATTAGCTTGTGTAACCATGCCTATTAAAAATTTATCTGAAACGGGAAAAGCATGCTTGAATAACTAGTAAGAATCTAAAAAACTATATAGATATTGAATGCCATCTAATCCGAACCACAGCCTCTCTTTTCTCCTCTCTCCTACTTCCAGCCTCTCTTTTCTCCTCTCTCCTACTTCCAGCCTCACTGTAATGTCTACGTTATCTTTCGGTCTCTTCTTTCCAAAACCACAGCAAGTTACCAAAGTCAAAAGGCTGAATCCGCCATACGTCCCTAGGGTTTCATGCAAAACAACAGATGATGATGCACAGAACCCTGCCACGAGAAGAGACGTCCTCATTGGTCTAGGAGGCCTGTATAGTGCAACCAATCTTCCTGA
Source organism: Salix koriyanagi (assembly GCA_029228605.1). Lineage (NCBI taxonomy): Eukaryota > Viridiplantae > Streptophyta > Magnoliopsida > Malpighiales > Salicaceae > Salix > Salix koriyanagi. Next base: position 5,691,725 of record CM055337.1, on the reverse strand, counting down.
CCGAACTGCCAATGCTAAGCCAATCTCCCCTCCAGACCTGACCAATTGCGAGTTAGTGGATCTTCCAAACCTCGAAAACCCAACAAACTGTTGCCCTCCACTATCCAAAAAGATCATAGACTTCAGACCCCCTTCTCCATTCTCCCCGCTACGCACTAGGCGTGCGGCCCATTTAGTTGATGAAGACTTCGTAGCTAAATATGCTGAAGCCATTTCCTTAATGAAAAGTCTCCCCGAAGATGATCCACGTAGCTTCTATCAGCAAGCCAATGTACATTGTGCCTACTGCGATGATGCCTACGAGCAAGTGGGTTTTCCAAAATTAGAACTTGATGTTCATTTCTGTTGGCTCTTCTTTCCTTGGCACAGATACTATCTTTACTTCTATGAAAGAATCTTGGGAAAACTGATTAATGACCCAACTTTTGCTCTGCCTTTCTGGAACTGGGATTCCCCTAGTGGTATGCAAATGCCTTACATCTTCACCGACCCTAAATCTCCACTCTATGACCAGTTCCGCGACCAGAATCACCAACCTCCTACATTGCTTGATCTTGATTATGCAGCGGGAGACCCGAACCCCACAAACGCAAATCAATTATACTCTAGTAATCTTAGAGTGATGTACAGGCAAATGGTGTCTGGGGCAGCAAAACCAACACTCTTTTTTGGAAAACCATACCGTGCTGGTGACGATTCTCGTCCTGGAGCTGGGACGATTGAGAGCTCCCCTCACAATAATATTCACAGATGGACCGGTGATCCAACTCAAGAAAATACCGAAGACATGGGCAATTTTTACTCAGCTGCGAGAGATCCAATATTTTTCTGTCATCACTCAAATGTTGACCGGATGTGGACGATATGGAAGACTATACCTGGAGGAATTAGGAGGGATATCAGCGATCGTGATTGGCTTAATTCAGAGTTTCTATTCTACAATGAGAATGCAGAGCTTGTTCGTTGTAAGGTGAGAGATTGTCTTGACAACAGAAGGCTGAGGTATACCTATCAAAATGTTGAAATTCCTTGGCTAAAATCAAGACCAGTTCCAAGAAGGTTGGGAAAGAAAGTAGCTGAAACAAAAACTGCAATAACACCGATCACTGCATTCCCTTTAGTCTTAGACAAAACCATAGTTACTGCAGTTTCAAGACCAAAGAAATCAAGAAGCAAGAAAGAGAAAGAAGAGGAAGATGAAGTTTTAGTGATAGAAGGGATAGAATACGACAGAGGACAATTCGTGAAGTTTGACGTGTTCATAAATGATGATGACCTTGAGATACCTTCTACACCAGAAAATACAGAGTTTGCTGGGAGCTTTGTTAATGTATCTCATAAGCATGCGAAGAAGTCCAAGACAAGATTGATATTGGGGATTACAGAATTGTTGGAAGACTTAGAAACTGATGGTGATGATAGCATTGTGGTGGCTTTGGTGCCCAGGTCCAATAGTGTTAGTGATCCTGTTGTAATCGCTGACGTTAAGATTGAGTTTGTTAAAGAATAATGATTATCAGGGACATCTTTTTTTGCTTTTCCTTCAGGAGATCGATGTATGTCCTTCACTGTTTGTCTAGTTGACTTGCTGCTTAATATCATGCGCGTTTAAGTCAACTCAGTACTTTTTTGTTTAACAATCTACAATTTAAGTCATTGATTTTTTTTTTAAAAAAAAATATTCATCTCTAGATCATCAATGTTGTTGTTTATCAAAAAACTGTTATTTATGAAATCATAAAAAATTCAAATTGGAATCGTGTGTCTTCTGATGAGGTGTCTAGGTTTTACCGGTTCATGGTCTCCAACAAAAACAAGTCCCCTGTCATTATAGGATCCCTCCTATATTTAAGTCAATAAATTACACGAGAGAAAAAAAGTTTTATCTAATATACTAAAAGAGATCAGGGTCAGTTACTATAGCATGGGAGGAGAATTACTGTGGATTATAATACTATTGCTCAGTTTTGGGGTCGGTTTGGTTCGTTCGGTTTGCCGGTTCACTGATTTTTTTGTTTTTACACAGTAAAATAATGATTTTGTCCCTTGAAAAAGACAAAAACAGGTGTTGGCTGGAGGGGTGCCACTGTAATTGCACATTTTCGGTCCGGTTGGTCTGATTTATGTAACCAGTTTATTGAATTTTTTATATTTCTTTGCACAGTAAAATAACCTTTCTGACCCTCGAAAAAAACAAATCAGCTATGTCCGGGAGGGGTGCCACAGGTATATCACTCTTTTTTTAAAAAATGGCTAAATATGGATATGTCCTCCAATAAGATAAAATTGAAGAGTTGATTGCAATAGTGTTGAGGTAATTGACCATATTTGTTTATTATTTTTCTTGGATTACTGTTGGCGCGAGTCGATCACACGGCCGACAGCATTCGACCTCAAGCCCTCTTCGGGAGTCGCGTTCGGTGTCATCCGTTGTCCAAAATTGGTCATCTTGTGTCTTCGTTGATGCGACGTTGTGTTTTCTTCTTAATGGTGTGATGCATGTCATACAAAGATGGATGGCGATGAGCCAGTGAACAATTGAACGTGTTTCCCCCTTTTCTCTATTCTTTAGCCTAAACTACACGTCAGCCCCCAGTTTTATTGTTTTTTTCATTTCAGTCCCTTCTCTTTGAATTGTGTTGTATGGTCCTTAATTTTGTTATGTATGTTTTGATTTGTTTCAATGGTGTCCTTCGATTGAAATTGATTATATATTAAATATGCATTTCAGTCCTTATTCTTTTAATTTCTGGATTGCTTTTAAATCCCTTAATATTTTCGGTATAGAAGATTTTATTTTTTCAATTTTGTCCTTCAATTGAAATTGATAATATATTTGAATTTTATTTCAGCCCTTATACTGTTAATTTTTTATTTTAATTCCTTTATTTTTTTAATATTTCTTAAATAGTCCCTATTTATGTCCATGTTTATATATATGTGCTTTTAGCTTTGGTTTTTAATTTCTCTTATTTTCTCTTTTGTTGAGGTAACATTTTTTTTGAAAAAATCTGCTCTTAAATTTTAGTTTGTATTTGTAATCATTTGAAAATTGATATTTTTATTTTTTTTCGTTGTTCTTTCTTTTGCTTGTTTTTTATTATTTTTTATTTATTTATTTTCACGTCAAATGATTTTTTTAGCTAATAATTTTATTTTATTTTATTTCATTTTTTGTCTGCTCTTTTGTTAAAGTTATTGGCTTTTTTTTCTTAGATTGAATTTTTTCCCATTATTAACGCAATAATAATAATAATTTTAGTTTTTTTTCTTCCTTCCTCTTTTGTAAATGTTTTCAATTTTTTTTCGGGATAATTTAATAATTTTATTTTTTTAGCAGTAATAGTAATGATATTTTTAGATGTTAAGCCTTCAATGTTGTTGTTGTTATAATAGGGTGTGTTAATGTGTTTCATTATATCAAACCTTGCAAGTAAAGATATTATATTTTATTTTTGAACTAGCAAAATATATTAATTGTTTCAATCCCAACAATTATAAAAATTATTTACTCAGCCTACAAAGTCATGTGGGCAATTAACTAGTAATAACTAGAAGAACATTGGAGAGTATGGTCATGTGTGTGTTGTTTTATGATATTGTATGACCTTGTTTTGCCTTTTGTAGACATGTGTCTTGGTAACTTGGTGACCTGAGCTATTTATACACCTTGAACATGTAAAATCACCTCATAGAACATGGAGTTGTAGACATATATAGGAAGTTAGGCGTCATAACGTTGGCCCCGTAAATGATCAACGAGGAAGGTTGGCGTCGTACTCATAAGATATTTATCATACTAACAAGGCATGCACCATACTTAGTTATTATCGAGAAAAATAGATCCAAACTTACTTATGACATGTTGCAATGTTATATTATGGTGTGTGCCAATGTTAGGCTCATTAGGAATTTACGCAAGATCGGGACTCAACCTAAGGTTTATTATTGATTCAATGCCATTAATTAAGTAGATAGGAAGTCCACTTGGGAGAAAGAGCATTAATGGATAGGGCACTCAACTTGGGTGAATGAGCATCAGTAGATAGGGATTTTAACTAAGTGAAGGCCTTTTAACGGACAAGACAATGTGTAATGTAAAAAGGTTGTTTAAATGAATAGGTTTATCCTTTTTTTGTTGGCATTATCATTTGTCATCCCCACCCCAATAATAATAATAATAATATGATGATGATGTTTTAAGCTTTTATGTATGAATAATTAACCAATAGGTTGTTTAGGGAAAGAAAACACTTATTGTATTATGCATGTTATGTTGCTTCTCGTGGCTTTTATTTCCCTGTCTACATATCCTCACTCTTTGTATTAATGAGTTATGCATGAGAGATGAGAGTTATAACATTCTAGGGAGATTGAGTTATTTGTTCCTATTAGGGTAAAAATCATTTTCAATTGAGGTGAAGATGCTTTATAATCATGAAAACACTATTATAAAGGAAAAATTATGCCAATGGAATGGAGGATTAATGCAGAAATTACCACGATGAATGTTTAAAGAGTTTTTATTTGGATAATTTCTTGGGAATATAAAGATTTTGCATGAAGATTTCATTGGAGACATGAATATTTTTGTTTTAAAATTTTTATTTTAGAGATATAGAGATACAAAATACCATGGAAAAGAACATATTGAGACTACTTTGATAGATAATATACATTAAAAGTTAAAGAAGTCTCTTAGATAAGTGGAGATACAATCCTTGGAAACTATATTATTCTAGACAATGTATTGAGGGATGTGTTGATTTCGTACTCTTTTTGTTCAAGTTACATTTTTGTCCTTACAAACTATTTGATATAACTCCTGACAATCAATCTTTATATCTTATATTTCAGAGTATAATTGTCTTTGATGTCATGCTCGTTAACATGTTCAAAGAAACAAGATTTATTGGGGTTTTTTTATGTTTGTATTGCTCTCTATAAGTGAGGGATATTGCATGAATTCTTTTTTCTTAATTCTTTATGGATCCTTTATTTTCTTTTTAGACATGCTAGAATGCTAGAAGATCAATGGTGTTTGAGAGATTTTACTTTTTGTTTCTAGAATAAGGGTGTTTTTGCTTGGTCATACTCACTTCTCTTACTTGAATGTGGGTTTTCATCACTTATTTCACTTTGAGGAGTATAAGCGAGGAGAGTATACAATCATTTCCACATAGAATAGTTATAGAGTCAACTAATCAAGTTTTTAGTAGAAATAGGTTCAAATACTTTCCACATCAAAGATTTTCTATTTAATCCTTTGGTGTTATGCTTTAGTGATTTACTTTCTTAGTGTTTGATTCCTAAAAGCTCAATTATATTTTTGTTAGCTAGTATACTTATGATAAAGCAAGAGATAAGTTTGGAACAAAAAGTACAAACTTTAAGGTTGAAGTCAATAACCAAACTATATCTAAGCATATTTGTATGTGATACAAGTTCCAAATTGCTTTGTAAGTTTAGTATGAGCTCTCTTGGGTCTAAAGCAATCAGTATACCTATGGTGGGGAGGTTAGTTACCCTCTCATGTCTTGTGTTTATAAGTAGTTAGGAAAAAAAACTTTTAAATGATGTGTGAAGCGGGAATGAACTAGATGTTTATTTGGTATTCCATAAACAACATTATTAGAGTAATAAGAACTTCTAATTTGATTTGAACTTAACATAAATACTTATTAGGATAAGGTATCCAAGTTTGGTTATTCCATATTCCACTATATCAAACAAGTTCTTTTCATGATAAGGGACCCTATAATGCTTAAATTAGTAGGCTCTAAGAGGGAAAGAAAATATAATAACAAGAATAAGAATGTACAAGAGTCTATATAATTAATACATGTTGTGTTGTGTCATGTTTGTCTTTTTCTACCTTGTCTAGATGTGTGTTAATTATCTAATGACCTAAGGTATTTATAGACCTCTATCATATGAAATCACCACATGAAGTGTAATGCTGTAAATATACATAAAAGTTTGGCAGTATGTCTTTTGGTGGGAAAGGTTAGTTACCCTACCATGTCCTAGTGTTTCTATGTTATTAGAATAAAAAGAACTTTTTTGGTGATATATAAAAAAACAATGAGTTATACTTTTATTTTATTTTCCATAAATAGTGTCATTAAAGCCATAAGAACTTTATGTTGGATTTGAGCTTTCCATGGATGCATCTTAGGATGAGGTATTTAGGTTAAGCCATTCTATATTCCCTTAAGAAAAACAAGTCCCTATCAAAATAAAGTAGCATCTAATTCGTAAGTTAGTAAATTATAAGAGAGAAAGAAAATATAATAACAAAAATGAGAATGTAGAAGAGTGTATGTGATTTTCATGTGTTATGTTGTTTTGTGGTCTTAGATGACATTTTTTTGTCTTACCTTGTGTTGACATGTGTTTTGTTATCTAATGATTTCAGGTTCGTATACACCTTAATCATATGAAATCACCTTATGGAGCATAGAGTTGTAGATATATAATGCAAGAGGTTTGTTACCCTCCCATATCCTAGTGTTTCTAAGATTTTAACATAAAAATAACTTTTGGATGATGTGTGAAATAAGAATGAACTAGATTTTTGTTTGATTTCTCCCAAACAACATTATTGAAGTTGTAAAATTAAGGCTATCCATGAATTCATCTTAAACTAAAGTATTTAGGCTTGGCAATTCCACTTTCCAATATAAAAATAAGCCCATATTAGTATAAGAGACCCTCCAATATTGAAGTTAGTAAATGTTAGGAAGGAAGGAAAGTATAACAAAAAGAATGAGAATGTAAAAAAAAGTATGTGATTGTTATGTGTTGTTTTATTTTGTGGTCTTTCATGGTCATTTTTTTCTTTATATAGAGATGTGTTCTGCTATTTGATGACTCAAGGTATTTATACATCTCGATTGCATAAAATATCTTCATAGAGCATAGGGTTGTAGTTATACAATAACGTTTGGCATCACAACCATTGGTGGAAAAAGATGGTGCACGCAAGTGATTGACGAGAAAGCTTAGCATTTTACTAATAAGATGTACAACATACTTATATAGATATAGGCTAGATAGCTAGCTACCACAACAAACTCTAGGATGTTGCAACACTACATTATGGTATGGGCCAACGATTTGCATTAGAAATTTGTGTCAAATTGAAACTCAATTTGTGGTTTATTATTTGGCCAAGGCCAATAACTTAGTGGACAAATTGTTAGTTTAGGTGAAGACTTGTTAGTAGATAAAGTGACATGTAGAAGAGGTCATTTAAAGAAAAGAGTGGTATGTTTAGGTGAAGGACTATTGGCAAATCATATTGTCGTTAACAAACATGGGCTATAAAATAGAAAACCAACATTTTTTTCTTGGTCTAGGCACAATTAGACAACTCCATCCTTTTTTTGATTGGCACTACTAGTTTTTATCCAAAATTGTTATTTCACTAGGATGATTTTCTTACATTGGATAATAAAATTTAGCTTGATTTTGTAGCATATATTTTATATATCACTCACCTTTCCTTGGGAAATCAAAAGGTATTAAGGATAATATCAAATATTGTTCCAAAAAGCTTTTTTTTGGTAAAATAATTTTTATCATGTAATTTTATTTGTTTTCCTATTTTTTATTATTATAATGATTTTCTATTTTTTTTTCAATTTGAAGAGAATGCTTATTTTCTTTTTCCTATTCCATATCTCTAAGGTTTTCTTGTTCTTTCTATATAAAAGGTTGTAAAAGTTTTTTGGCAAGTGTGACATGAATGAATAAAATTAAATATTTCAAAAGTCTCCCATAGGTATAATGTTTTTAGTTGTTAAAGGTTTTGACTAAAATAAACCCCATTACCCTTCACTCTTATTTATTTTAGTTGGTATCAAACCTCAACAATTCATGATGGTTAGTTGTTTTGTGCTATTCAATAACCATGATTAGAAGAGGTGATTGTAGAATAGAACATGTTTAGCTAGGAAGAGATGAAAAGGTTCTTATAAGAAAAATAATATGTAAGAACCAATTTGTTGTTTCCATCTACTTTAGTTATTGTTACTAGAAATTATAGTGGTGGGACCCATGATGTAGCAACTTGCATAATGGTATTTTGTTGAGGACCTTTGATGGGGTGATACACATGAAAAAAATATTCATTATAGAAGGTAGTTTATGATTGAGGTATAAACTTAGAGACAAACTCCTACCAATACAAGGGAGGCTACAAGAGATTTTTTTTGAAAAATAAATATTTTTTAATTAATTTTTATTTTCCTATTTTTATTTTTCTATTCTGTATTATTTGAATGACGATATAAAGATCCAGAAACTCATAGTCAAATCAACTATTTTCAAGAAACCTAAATTCAAGATTATAATTGAGCTTGACACAATGATTACTTATACCAAGACTATAAAAACCAAACATCCACACAGCACCTATGAAGTGATATTAATTAGTATGTAAGATACAATAAAGCTTGATTCATTATTTGATAAGTCAAAGCAGTTTTATGAATAACCAAAACAAGGGAATATCCTCTCACACACATAATGAATATGCAACAACAATATATTCAACTTTTTTTTTAAATAATGTCTTACAATGTAATATTTACACTTGAAAAAAAACAAACCTAGTTTACCTAATTGGATAACATTAAGATAAATTAAAATAAAGTCCAAAGTATTTGAAATAAGGCCTAAAACATGAATAATAATAATAATAATAATAATAATAATAATAATAATAATAATAATAATAATAATTCTTAAAATTAATTCCAAGTTTTTGCATATGATAAAATAAGAAGAAACAAATGTTGAATGAAATCCTTAAAAAGGATTCTTGGTCGAATAAGCCATGGTGCTCTAAAACATATAAAATAATAATTATTCCTTGGCCTTATATGTTTCCGCACATAAGAAGGAATCCTCTTATAGCTTGGAGTTTGTAATATATATATGGAAAGAATTAAGTCTTTTATTAATAAAATTATTAGCCCATGAAATAGATTGATCAGGACGTTCTTATACATATATTAAATTCACTAAGGTGTTATCATCACTTGTTAAAGTGTAGCCTTCTCGAAACTTAACTTGGCCAAAAACTCTAAATAAACCTAATGAAAACATCTTTAAGTATAATGTTAGTTCATCATTTATGAACTTTTATAGTTTGGATAACATCTTCCCTTGTCGTATAAAAAATATTCAGGCTTCGAATCATCATTTACATTAGACATAAAGAGATCTTAAGTATTAAAAGTAGCACTAACATTATACTCTATTAATAAATTTACTTTGTAGGTGTTGTCATTAGTTCTTTCAAGAATTTGGACGGATCATCTCCTATCAGCACCATCTTATATCTTCTACCTTTAAGAAATATCTCATTGCATATATGCACCTAAACTCAATCACTTAATTCAAAGAACACTCTTTTTCTTTATTACATTGTTAGAAAAACTCTTTTTCTTTCCTTGTTAGCTTTGTATGCATATTAATTAAATTCCAAATTCTCGTATGCTTTGGAAACTTGGCTGAAATCAATTCAATATGATACAAGTTTTTCACATACTCAAATTATAAAAACTTATTATTCAGAGTTTTAAAAAATACATTTCATGGTAGTGCATCAACCACTATTTCTTCCTTATATTGCTTATATTTTATCATACATGACAGTGTTTTTATGAACTTGACCCATTTGGCATGCGAATGATTCCAAAACGTTAGCTCTTTAGATGTTTCAATTATTTATGATTTAAATGAATCATGAATTCTTTAGACCAAAAAATATTGTCACGTCTATAATACCCTCACTAAAGTGTAAAGATCCTTATCATAAGTTCAATAATTCATTGTTACATCACCACGCTTTTTGTTAAAATAAGCAATGAGTCATTTTTGTTCTACATTGAAGCAACTCCAGCATATATCCTTAAGACATCACTTTTGATCTCAAGAGTTTGTGTAAAGTAAAGTAATGATAATAATAATAATACAGTTGAAACCAACTTTTCCTTTCATAAATTAAATGTATAATCTTGTTTTTTACCCCATTTAAATCATAGACTTCTTAATAATTTAAGTTGAACATAGAGTGTTGAAATCTTTAATAAATCTCCTATAAGAACATTGAAATCTTTTATAGGTAGAATTTAAAAATTTGGTAATTGATTAACTTGCCTATTTAAATTCTTGTTATAGATCATAATATCATCAAAATAAACCATAAAATATCTACCTATAAAATTGCATAAATATGGTTCATTAATCTCATAAGAATGTTAGGTGTCTTAGTAAGCTAAAAAAATAATTTGATGTTTAGTTCCCCTAATAAGTGAACCACTAGGAATTTCATCAAGGAAAAATCTTTATAATCTTGCAATAAAGAAACACAATACTAGGAATACAAGGACTAAATTTTGTTAATATTTAAATATCCCTCCTTTTACACAAGTAAATTCGTATTCTTGATGTTATTTCTTTTTATATAAAATTAGTTTTTTTATTTTTATTTTCCAGCTATTTTTTTATCCTTTATTTTTTCTCTCATCTTCTCTTCTTTCTTCTCAATTGAAACCTTTTTTTTCTCCATCTATACCAAATATTTATCTCAATGTTCCTATTATCTTTATTATTCCTCACATGATTATTCTAAACTTTCAACTTTACGTTTCTTTTTAGCTTCAATTGATCATTATAAATTTGTGTAAAAGTCTTTTTTATCCTTTTCAGGAAACTATAAGTGTTTAAATCTATCATGTTTGTCCTTCCTATCAAATTTCTAAAGCCACCCCAACAATAAATGAGTAGAATATATAAAAACCGCATCACATAAAACTTCATCCTTATACTTTCCTACTAAAAAAGAAATAAAACCTATTTAGTAAATATTACTTCATCATTTAAATTTATAAGGTCTTTCATTCTTAATGGTGTTTCAATTAAAGCTTCTAATGACTATAGCAATAACAAAATTAGTTAACCTTTGACTATATTTAATCATATTAAATACCTTATAGTTATATGGCATGTAGTATGAAATATGTATCCAATTTTTTGCTCTATATTATCATCAATTTGAACATTAAGTAATACTCAAATCACCAAAGCATCAACATTAGCTAGACAATTAACATTACTATAATATTTAAGTGGTATAATATCTTCCTTTTTTAATATGTCACTTTCAAATACAATCTCCCCATGTTCTCTTATAACCATAACCATTTTGTCTGGACATTGTGAAGTTATATCTACGTTAGTCAAACACTTAATATCATAGTAAAGATTAGTAGAGTGTTGGTTTTACCTTGGACAACAGTGGTTAAATGCTTCTTTATAGCTTTAGGTGGTTTAGCTTTATTTTTGCACTGTATTTGGCTTTGATAAAGCAACCCCTTGTATTCTATAATTTGGCCTCTAAACTAAAAAAAAAAATAGCTTGAATTAACTTATTGGTGTGTACATTCATTTCTTTTCAATTGCCTGTGTACTTTGATAATCAAGTGAACCATGTTTGTTAACTCAACATAATATAGTAATCCTACCATATTAGTTATCTTTACGTTTAAATCATTTAAAAATCTTGTCATTGTAGCCTCTCTATCCTCTATAATGTTAGCTCTAATTATGAAAATCTCCATCTTGCTATGTTAGCCCTTTATACTCTTAGAATCTGGAGTCAAACTCTACATTATAACAATACCCAGGAACAAATCTCTTTCTCATTATTGTTTTTATCTCATTTTAAGTCTCTTTGGGTTTTTCCCCATTCCTTCACTCACCTAAAATAATTTGATCCCACAAAATATATCCTCACACACTCCCTCATGTTTTCATATTTAATAGATATCACTCCTTTTATAGTTCATATATTTTTTTGGCTTTTCACTATAATATTTATTTTTCACCTTTTATAACTCAATCAAGAAATTTAGTTACTTAAAAAAATAATTCATAAAGAATGAAAAGAGATTAACTTAGTAGCGTGATCCAATAATATATATATATATAAAGAAGCAATAAAAAACAACAAAAAAAAAACTATCAAACTACAAATACAAAAACACCATTAAAAGTGAATTCATGCAAAATATGAATGATATAAAGACAAAAATTATGAAATTAATCAAACTAATTAATAAGACTCAACAACACAAATTAGAAAAAAAAAACTATTTTTTTTACTTAAGCTAAAAATTAAGAAGGTAATAAAACATTAATACAAAACTACTTATTATAAATGTTTTTTGTAATTTTCATAAATAACCCAATAAATTATGTCTAAATAATCCCATAATCAAGAAACATCACAAAGATATCCCAAGAATCAATAATTGTTTCTTTTAATTGATTTGTTGAATTAAAAAATTGATGAAACCCTATTTTATGGGTAAACCCTTTTTTTTCCCTTTATTGATCTCTTTGCTTTTTTATATAGTTGAAATCAACAAGATCACAAATAATCTTTATTTTTTTTTACTTTTACATTGGTTTTAAATTATGAAAATGGTAAAATAATGTATAAACTAATAGATAAAGGGATATAACCTGATTTTAGAGTTCTGTTATGATACTAACCAAAGCAAATCTTGTCTAGGATTAAATGGTGAACAAGGTGTTCTATTAATAATAAGAAATATTTCAAGTAACTTATTTAAACACAATACAATATAATTAAAGTGTTTAAAGTAAAGAGTATATGGATATAAATTGCAAACTTGGTTTTTAATGTGGTTCGTGAAATCTACATTCACATCTCAAACACCAAACATGTCTTGAGTATTGTATTCTTTACCAATCTAAGCCAAATATTATAATTTCCTTCTTCAATCCTTACCAAGCCTCTTTTCACAACTTGAAGAAATATCAACTTCAAGATTTTTCACCTTGGTGATGTACCTCACCAATGACCAAGAACTTTTCACTTAAACTCTTGAAAAAATTTAATTTTTTGAAATATAAAAACACTCTCTCAAAGAGTAGATAAATACAATTCAAGCTTATACCTTTATAGTTTACTCAATAACATTTAGAATGTATAAAACATTTTAAGTGTGATGAGTGTGAGAATTTATATTTTTGTGCAAGAATATAAAGATTTTAATGCACAAATGAGTATGATTTAAGATTGATGATTTATTGTTTTTACTCTTGAAATAACTTGTATGTACAACACATACACACATTCAAAAAATTTACCTAATTCTGCAATTAGACAAGTATATACATATTTATAACAAAAAAAATAGATGATGATAGCTATAATTATTTCTCTAACAGCAAAAATGATCAACCAAACAGATTCTTAAAGTTAATCAATCGACCGGTTCCTACAAATTTCTAAGTGTTCATCACATATGAACAAGCAATTGAATGGTTTATTTGGTATAACCAAACAATTGACCAATTAATATAGAATTCTTGATTTATCATTTTTAATCTTGGTGAATCCTTAAAATTGTTTTATTGACCGTTTTTAAATAAATCCAAATTGGAGTTTATGCATTCATTTTAATTTTTTCTATCAAGTTGATCTAAATATTTACATTTAAGCACTAAAATAAAAACTTAAAAAATAAGTCTTCACTTGCTTTGTATCTTGGACTTGTTGATTTATTTCTTTATTCAATACCTAATGCTTGTTGATGAGATCTTCATATAATTTAACTTCATCCAAGCATATTATTAATCCATTATTATTTAATTTTTATTATCAAAATACATAAAATATTAATATATGACCCAAAGATCAACATATAAACATCCAATAAATCAATTAAATCAACCTTTTTCCAAGAAAGTTTAATTCAAGATTGTTATTGAGTTTGACACAATGATAATTTATACCAAGCATCAAGACTATAAAAAATAAACTTTTGCCCAACACCTTTGAAGACAATTGAATAAATAGTATAAAAGGTGTCATAAAGCTTGGTTAAATCTTTGATAAATAAAATGTAATTCAATGAATAACCAAAACAAGAGAATCTTCTCTCTCACATATAATGGTTATACAAAATTAATGTATTTAAATGATTTTTAAAATAATGTATTATAAAATATATTCATGTTTGAAATAAAATAAACCTTAGTTGATCTAATGGGATAACATCAACCCAAATTAAAACAAGATCTAAAGTATCTCAAATAAATCCCAAAACATGAAAGATAATATAAATAACAATTATTAAAATGTATACCAAGTTACAACAAATGATAGAATAAGAAGAAATAATTATTGAATGAAATCCTTACTCAAAAAAAATCTTTGGTTGAATAGCCTATGGTGTCACTCGTTGGGATCCAAAACAAATAAGAAAATAATTATTTCTTAGCCTCACATGTTTCCATATATGATAAGGAGTCTTCTTATAGTCTGGGATCCATAAAATATATAGAAAAAATAAGCCTTTAACTAGCAGATTTAATAGCCCAAGAAATAGATGGATCAAGACCCTCTTTATATATATATATATTGACTAAGGTTTTACCATAACCTATTACAATTATAGCCTTTATGAAATTTATTATGGCCTATATACTCTAAATAATCTCATTGAGCTTCTTATCCTTGATCTTATAATTGGTCCAACTGGAACTTCTAAGACGTCTTTTGGTGTAATTTTGGTCATATCACATAATTTTACAAGTTACGAGTTTTTAAGATTTAACCGTGTTTAGAAGGTTTGCTTGGGTTTGCTTAGTTTTTTTCTATTTTTAAGATGAGTTTTTTTTACCCTTTTTTTAGACTTTTTCTTTGTTATTTGTTCAGTTTGACTTTTATAGTGTTAATCTCATATTTATAGCAAAACAAATCAATTTCAAAGGTCAACGCGAGTTAACTTTTTCTATAAAAAATATTACTTATTTTTATTTTATTATTTAACATTTATGTGTTCAAAATTGATCTTGGTGCTTTTTTGTTTTTCTTTCAGGTGGCTTTGTTTTATTAATTTTTTATATGAGCTTATCTCAATCTTATATCTATTGTTACTGAGTTTGTTAGGTGACCTAGTTTAACTAGGTCTTTTCTTCTTGTTTTTGTTTTGTTTTGAACTTAAAACATTTGTTTTTTCAAACCTCGAATGGACACATTTTGGGTTTTTTTACTTTTTTTTATTTTTCTGCTACATGTTTTTACTAATATTATTTCAATTATTAATTTAGGTAATGACCTTAATCTTAATTTCTTACAATATTTTTTTATACTAAACAAAAGTTTATCAGCCCGAAGTGACTTGCAGAGACAAATCTATGTATACCAATATAAAGAAGAAGAATTGATTACCTTAAACAAAGAAATAGTTTTTCAACCCTAGTCACTAGGATGATCTAAAAGAGAGAGAGTAAAGTATGATTTTTTATGTGTAAAATAAGAGAATTGTTATAAAAAAGAAATAATTAACATATAAAAGCATAAACATTCAAAATATAATTAAAATAGACAAGAGATAATTACCTTTCTTATTATGAATTCTTCTATTTTTCCAAGTTCTTAGAATACAAGACAAATGGATTTATTTATAGGAGAAGGAAATGAACTCAAGGGTTATGGAAATCCAAGAGACTAAACTTAAGGGTCATAAACATTCAATACATATAAATATAGATTTATAACACTTCCTCTTAAATGATCATGTACATTAAAATTCAATAGAGGGCTTTATATAGATACTTCAAGATCCATATATGAATACTTTAGGATTCATCAAAACAATATCAAATTGCCTCATTAAAACCTTGCAAAGGAAAACCCAGTGGGAAAAAACCTAAGCGAAGGAAAAAGAGTACAATTGCATTGACTTCCCCTCAAAAGTATATGCCTTATGATAAATCTTTAAAATGATGCTTTCCAATATTATGGACAAGTTTCTTGAAAGTTGAGGCTGGTAAAGACTTTGTAAATAAGTCTGCTAAATTATCACTTGACCTTATTTGTTTGATATCAATTTCTCCTTTTTATTGGAGCTCATGAGTATAAAAGAACTTTGGTGAGATATGTTTTATTTTGTCTTCTTTAATAAAACCTCATCTGATTTGAGTGATGCAAGCAACATTATCTTCAAATAATATTGTGAGACTATTTTAAATGGATGACAATCCATATTTTTTCTTTATATGCTGGATAACTGGCATTCTTGACTTGCTTCATGTATCGTGATAATTTCTGAATGATTTGATAAAGTAGTCACCAATGTTTGTTTGACAAATCTCCAAGAAATTGCAGTACCGCCATAGGTAAATAGATAACTTGTTTGAGATCTCCCTTTGTGGGGATCAGAGAGATAACTTGCATTTGCATATCTAATCAATTATGAATTTTGATCCACAATAAAATAATCTTATTTTTGTTGTTCAGTAGAGATAGCAAAATATATGTTTAACTTTATTCTAGTGTCTTTTTGTTGGAGTGAAACTATATCTTGTCAATAAATTTACTACAAAAGCTATATTTGGTCTTGTATAATTTGCAAGATACATAAGTGCTCCAATAGTACTAAGATATGGTATTTCAGACCAAAAAATTCTTCGTCTTTTTCTAGAAAGTCAAAGAGGGGGTTTTTTCGCATCAAGTGATCAAACAACCATAGGTGTACTCAAAGGATGAGCATTGTCCATATAAAAATATTTTAGAACTTTTTCTATATACATTGATTGATGTACAAATATTCTATTTGAAAGATGTTTCAAGACAAAATTTTATCTTTCCAAGATCTTTCATTTCAAATTCATTTTGCAAATAGGTTATAGTTTTTGTGAGCTTTTCAGGAGTACCAATAATATTTAAATCATGAATATATATTACAATAATAGAAAATCCAAATATTGTTTTCTTAATAAAAATACACGAAGAAATCTCATCATTCTTAAGCCCCCCATTTCTAAGAGGTATTTATTAAGACGATAATACCACATCCAACCAGATTGTTTCAACACATATTTTTTTATAGTTTAATGGAATAAATATTTATGGGTTCATTACAAAAGGTTTCAAACATTGTAAATCCTTCAGGGATTTTCATGTGGATATCTTTATCTAATAATGCATATAAATATGTTTCAATTACATCCATTAAATGAATATCTAGAATTTCTTACACTACTAAACCAATAAAAAATATGAAAGTGATGTTATCCATAACTGGAGAATAAGGTTTCTCATAATCAATGTCAACTCTTTGTGAGAAACCTTGTGCAATAAGTCTTGCCTTATATCGTATAATCTCATTGTTTTCGTATTTTTTTCTAATAAAAACCCACTTATATTCAATAGGTATTTCACCTTTATGTGTATGAACTACATGTCCAAATACTTCATGTTATACAAGTGAGTTTACTCTATTTAAATTGCTTCTTTCCATATTGGCCAATCATTTCTATGTTGACATTCTTCAACAGTTTGTGATTCAAATTCATCATCACTTCTAGTGATGCCAAAAGCAACGTTAAATGCAAATACATTATTTATGATAATTTTATTTTGTTCTAAAATCTCTCTTGTATGAACATAGTTTATGGAGATTTCATTATTTTCAGGTATCTGGTTCTCTTTAGGAGGCCTCTCTTCAGGGTGATCAATATTAGAAAATGATTTGGGCGCATGATTTGATGTTTGTTTTGTGGGTGAGGACTCTCTACCAATATCATCATCTATTCGTTGGATTTTTTCTTTTTCTAGAATTTTTTATCTTTAGCATCAATAGGTCTATTGCGCTTCGGGCGGTTATAGATTCATTTGCTTCTATGTTGACTTTTTTCCTTCAGGGATTTCAATTCTAGATGAAGCATTTGTAGTAGGAATATGAGATTTAACTATCTTTTCACTACTAGTGAAAACATTTGGTAATTGAGTGACTCAATATTGAAAAAAAAAATGGAGTGAAAAACATCTGGAATTTTACAAAAAAAAACTGTGAAGATGAGTAGTTCACCCGATATTGAGATCATCTTTAGAAAAAAAGTGGAGTGAAACACTGAAGATAAGCAAGTCACCTGATCTTGAGCCCATTTTTTTTAATAAGCATTGAGCTTTTCTATTAAAAAATCTTAAGATTGGCTGCTCACCAAATATTGAGATAATTTCTAGAAAAAAACATGGAGTTTTTCTAAAAACATTACTGAAGATAAGTAAGTCTCCCGATCTTGAGACCAATTTTTGAAAAAATCATGGAGCTTTTCTAACAAAACCTTAAAATAAGCAAGTTACCTGATAGCACGATCATTTTTATGAAAAACATGGAGTTTTAAAAAAAACATTTTTAGAAAGAAAAAAAAAACATTGTTGATGAGCATTTCACCCGATATTGAAATCATCTTTAGAAAAAAAGTGGAGTTTTTCTAAAAACAATACTAAAGTCTGATAATTGGAGTTTCTTGGATCAAAATGAGATAACTCTGTGTTATTCCAAGTAACTTATTGACGTGCTTCAGGTACTGATTTTTCTTTCCCTAATGATGGGAAAATGTTCTCATCAAAATGGCAGTCTTCAAAACTTATCTTAAGAACATCATCAGTCAAAGGTTCAAGAAATCTAATAATAGAGTGAGAATCAAAACCAATTTAAATTCTTATTCTTCATTGTGGACCCATTTTAGTCCTTTATGGGGGTGCTACAAGCACATATACCGCACAACCAAAAGTGTGTGGATGAAATATATTTGGTGGTATACCATAAACAAGTTGTAAAGGAGAATAATTAAGTAAGCACTTGATCTAATTCTAACTAGCAATGCAACATGTAATATAATATGTCCCCAGATAGATATAGGCAATTTTGATTTCATAAGTAATGGTCTTGCAACTAATTGAAATCACTTTATAAATGATTATGCTAGACCATTTTGAGTATGTACATGAGCAACAAGGTGTTCCACATCAATTCCAATAGAAGTGCAAAAACTATCAAATGCTTGAGAAGTAAACTCACTAGTCGAATTTTCTTGATAGGATAATCAGGAAATTATGCTCGTAGTCTGATAATTTATGATATTAATCTAGCAAATGTAATATTTCGACTAGAAAGAAAACAAACATGTGACCATTTACTTAATGTATCAATCAATACCATAAAATATCTAAAAGGTCCACATAGTGGATGAATAGGCCCACATATATCTACTTGAATTCTTTCAAGAAAAGATGGTGATTCTATAAGAACCCTTGATGGAGATGGTTTGGTAATTAATTTACCTTGAGAACATGTAGCATATGGATTTTCACTTGGTAAAAGAATCTTCAAGTTCTTTAAAGGATGCCCATATGAATTCTCAATAATTTGTGTCATCATTATTGATCTTGGATGTCGAAACCGATCATGCCAAAGGATAAATTGTTTTGAGTTAGAACACTTCTAGTGTATCACAACGTTTGATTCAATAGATTACATGATCATATAATAAATTCCAGAGGTTCTCAAGAACAAGCTTCTAACCAGAAACACATGTAGTAATATAAAGATATATTTTTCTATCTTCATCTGTTGTTTCAATATGACAACCATTAACATGTATATTTTTAAAACTGAGTAAATTTCTTCTAGACTCAGGTGAATATAATGTATCATGCATCTTTGATGCTCAATCTTGTGTTATTTGGTAACACAATATTAGTTTTTCTAGAGCCTTTAATCACGTTTGTTAGACCTGATATTGTAGTAACATTAACTTTGGTTAATATCAAATACTCAAAGTATTTATTTTTCTTAAGAATTGTGTGCATTGTTGTACTGTCTACTAGACATAAATCTCTATCATGAAAAGTCATGTCACTATTCAAAATATAATCAAAATTTATTATTTAACTTCATCCAAATTAATAATGTTTATTGAAAATATAATAACATAAATATTTTAATACAAGTAAAAACTATTAATCATCTCTAATGATTCTGCCACTAAGCATGTTTTCTGTCTTATCTGAGTTTTCAAAGAAATCAGAAACATCAACATAAGTATTAACATCAACATAAGCATTATGATTTTCAGAATCATCTTTATAAATAAAATTAGTCTCAATTGTTTTTTATTTTAGAGAGATTTGATATAAATCTAAGATGTTATGGTGTATGAGAGGATAGCGACCAATGACCATGTATACCATACCTATGACACTTATCTTCCGGTTTATACAAATTTTTGGCCTTTTCTTGTATGAGTTCATTGTGTCTCCACTCATGGTGGTACAGTGTGTTGTTTTTAGAATGATTATCTCTTCTCCTTTTTCCATTTATTTTTTTCATACTTATATCCTTTAGTTCTTTCATGTCTTTTAGAAAGAAAAAAAAAGGTTCCATTCACTTCAGGGAATGACTTAGAACTTGTGGGATGAGATTGATGATTTTTCATCAAAAACTCATTATTTTGTTCAGCCACAAGAAGACATTAGATTAGTTCTGAGTATATTTTGAAATTACGCTCCCTATATTGTTGTTGTAGTACAATGTTTGAGGCATGAAAAGTAGATAATATTTTTTCTAACATGAAGACATGAAATTAGTCCCGGGTACCTTTTTAAATTACACTCTTTATATTGTTGTCGTAAGACAATGTTTGAGGCATGAAAGTAGAGAATGTTTTCTCTAACATTTGGTCTTCTGTGATATCTTCACCACACAATTTCAATTGTGAGCTGATTTTAAAAAGAATATAATTATATTCACTAATCGATTTAAAATCTTGCAACCTTAGTTGCAACCAATCATAACAAGCTTGAGGAAGTATGGTAAATTTTTAGTGGTCATATCTTTCATTTACATTTTACAATGTATTATTTTCTTCTTTAATGGTATCTCCAAGATTCATTTCTTGTAGATGAATCTCAGTGTCAATGATCCATGACAATAAATTATGTCTAAAGATATCAACAACAATAAATTCAAATCTCATCATATTTAACATTATCTTTATTTATAAAAACAAGAAATAACTTATTAAATAAAACCATGAATATAAAAGAAGAAAAATCAATCCTTTAAGACTTTTATTTATTTAACTTTAGAAATACTAGTTCTTCAGCAACTGTATTTAATTTATTTAATTCTTCAAGAACTTGTAATACTCATTCTTCAAGAACTATAAATCTCTTTCTATGAAGAAAATTGAAAGAAAAATTGCCAAAAATTACAATAATAAAAAGCAAAAATATTAAAATTGATATAAGCCACATAATAATCGTGTTGATAACGTGTTATAAAAAGAAAAAATAATTAATATATAAAAGTATAGACATTCAAAATATGATTAAAAAAACAAGAGATAAATATCTTTTCTATTATAAAAATTTTATGTTTCCAAATTCTTAAAATACAAGTAAAGTGGATCTATTTATAAGATAAGGAAATGATCTTGATGATCAACAAAATTCAAAAAACTAAATTAAAAAATTATAAACATTTAATACACATAATTATAAAATTATAACCTAAATCAAGACTTTCAAAGCTTATCGACTTTTACTTGACAAACTTCATTAATTCCATTCACAAAAATCATTAATTTCAAACACGTTTTTAAGTGGGTATCGAAGATTTGCAGATTTTTATGCAAAAGTCACTGTCAAACCTCTGTGTGTGAGAGAGTTTATTGTTTATTTATGCAAGAGTCACTGTCAAACCTCTGTGTGTGAGAGAGTTTATTGTTTATTTATGCAAGAGTCACTGTCAAACCTCTGTGTGTGAGAGAGTTTTTTGTTTATTTATGCCTTGAAAAAACAATGAATATTTATAGTAACGTCAAATTTTGTTGATTGATATTTTGGAAAGGAAAAAACAAAAAGAAAAAAAACAAACTCATTATTTTACTCCCTGTTCTCATGCGTGCACAGTACTTGCACGTGGTGCATCTCTTTTAAGCTGCAAAGAAGCTTAATAATACTTCCCTTCCTGTCCGCTCTCTAGATTTGGATCTTTTTTCGTAGAAAAAAAAAATGTGTCCAGGTCTTGAAGATTATGCTTATTAGTTGAGTGATACGAACACCAAAGATTTTCATTAATAAAATAAGAAAATAAAATATTTAAAAAATATTTCAAAGATGGTTTGTATTGGGATATACTAGTACATTATACTGAGCTCAGTCGTAGGCTAGATCATTTTTTAAAAAAAAACTTTATAAATAGCACTAAGACCTTGTGGATTTGTTTGACAATGTTATTAAATCTATGTAGGCAAATATGAGTTTTCAACCAAACAGTACAAGAGTTAACCTGATGTAATAAATTAAAAAAAAAAAAAAAAAAAAACTGGATGACCAGTATAAACATAGATCAACTTACAAAAAAAAAAGAAGAATTTTTCAAGATAATATTGAGATGGTGATGTAGGGGATGAATCTATCCTATGTGACTTTGTTCATAAATTTAATAGGGTTTAATATTTTTTTTTAAACAAAAAAAACAAGTTTTACTTAATTATATGATAGAAATTAGAAGCTCACAAAATTAAGTATTGATAATAAAATATATGTTTGTTTAAGACCATGATAATGATTATGTCTTCATGTTTAGCAACAATTCAAAATTAATAAATACATAAATAAAAAGTTGTCAACCCATTGCACAATAAGAAGTCAACAAACGCAAACATGGATGCTTCCAACAATTTATGAAGGGAGAAGTGGAAAGGGATCAGTTTAGCTCAAAGACATTCTTAAAATTTTAGAAGGTGCAAGAATAAAAAATAGCTGAACATAACAGATACCTTTCCATCAAGCTCGTTTGTAGTTAACTGGCAAAGAGCTTGTGCTTCTGATTCCAAGCATAATATAAATTATATTACGATGTCTTATCTAATATCTTAAGTTTTTAGATGAGATAATTTTTTAACATGATATCAGAGCTTTATTGACCCAGCGGTCACGAGTTCGAATCTCACAACCCCTATTCTATTTGATAAAAATCAAGCATAAAGTAATATGAACCTATGCAAGTTTCAAGTTCAAAAGGCTTTTCACTTAAGAGGGTGTGTTAGAGAATAATATAAATCATATTCTTAGATCTCACCTACCAGCTTAAATTCTTAGGTGAGATGATTTCTTGAAAATTGTCAATACTATAAAAAAAGGGAGGGGGGGACGATAAACAAGGGATCCAGATGTCCTGCTGCAAGCATGAATTTTAGTAACAAATAATCACATTTGATCAGGATAAACATAAACAGTATCCAACTGAAGGCAGTATGGATTATTCAATGAAGGAACTGGTGAATAACATCTTGTTCTTAAAATTCAAATTGATAGCTATCACGGGAGAAAAAACATTTTCATAAAAGTGGGCACTAGTCAGACCAGAAGAGGCACAATCAGAAGCATTTGAAAAGGAGGAGACTGCAACTTTCAGATGATGTGGGAGAAACACAGGTGAAATGCTTTTTTGTCAAAAATAGATCAAATTGAGGCTAAAAAAGCATAATTCTTCATTGAAACTTTGTAAAATATATACAAGAAAATCATATCTCGGCATTTAAGTGTGTGAGATATTATAGGCTACTGTTTAGGAATTAATACAGCTTAAATATTCTAAATATAGTATTTGCTAATTTACAGCTTCTGTTAACACTCCCCCAAGTTGGTGAGTAGATATCATGTCATGTCAGAAATACATTTTTAACAGCCTTGGTTAGCTAGCTTGATTACTAGTTAGGGTTGAGTAAAGCTTCTATTTATACTTTCACGAGCTGTATGCCCGCGCGATGCGCCGGGTTTTTTTATCTATGTAGAAAATTGATTGTTTTAGATGTATTGTATTTTGTTATTTTAATATTTAATTAGTTAAATTATAATTGATAAAATCTGTATAATTGAAATGGAAAGTGGTTCGTATATTTTGTAATTGTAGATAACATCGGCAAATTTTTTTTTTTTATGAGTTGCATTTTTTCCTCTGTAATATTAGATCTGGCACATTATAAATAAAAATATTATAATATTTTTTTCCATAAATAAACCTATATTTTTTGCGTGCTATAATTAGTTATATTAATGTTTAATAACTGAAATTGCAATAGATTAAAGTATGCTTGCCCGCACATTGCGTTAGGGTTTTTTCTATGTAGAAAACTAATTGATTTTTTAAATGCTGTAATTAGTTGTTGAAAGATTTAATTATTAATACTATAATAGATAAAATATGTAACATATAAATTAGCCTGACATATTTAACAGAAAACAAAACCAACAAATTTTTTTTTTATGTGTTGTAATTAGTTAATTTAATATTTAATTAATGAAATTGTAATAGATAAAGTTTGCAAGAAATTTTTTTCCCTTAAAATGAACAGTGTAATCGAAATTCAGGGGAAGTCGTCCATATATTTTTTAATTGTAGATAACTTGGATAAATTTTCCTACCTATTTTGTTTGTAAGCTACATTTCTCCCCGGTAATATCAGATTTGAAATGAGTTATTTAAATATTTAATTGGTGAGGCCATAATTATTGTTAGATAAAAGAATTCTATAATTTTTAATTTGATAAGATTTATTACTCATGTTATTATATTAAAATTAATTTAGAGCAATAACAGTATTTTTCCTCCAAAAAAACCTAGGTTCAATATTAATTTTAAAATTATCACCAATAAAAATTAAAATATAAATATATTAAAAAAACTGAATAACTGTGGAAATTATAAAAATTGGTGAGATCATAATTATTGTCTGGAAAAAAAAATTAATTTTATAAGATTTATGACTCATATTATTATATTAAAATTATTAACAATGATAGTATTTTTTTTCTAAAAAATCAAGGTTGTATATATATATATATATATATATATAAATATCAATCTTAAAATGATAATCAACGCAAATTAAAATGCAAAAAAAATTTAATAAAAGTGGAAAATAATAAGAACTGGTGAGACCATATTTATTGTAAAAAAAAACTCCATAATTTTTTTATTTTATAAGAATTATTACTCATATTATTATATTAAAAGTATATATATATCAATCTTAAAATGATCATTAACGCAAATTAAAATGTAAAAAAAAAATTAATAACAGTGGCAATAATAAGAACTGGTGAGACCATATTTATTGTAAAAAAAAACTCCATAATTTTTTTATTTTATAAGATTTATTACTCATATTATTATATTAAAAGTATTTAAGAGCAATGATAGTAAAATTAAATAAATATCAAAGAATATAATTAGTCTGACATATTTAGAAGAAAATAAAACTAATAAATAATCATTATCATTATTTTGAATGTCTTATCAATAATAATATCAAATTATGTGACTTGAAGGGGAAAAAGATAAATTATAATAATTATTAATTTTTAAATGATTACCAGCACACGAAAAAATTTGAACATTAAGTAAAAAACTTAATAACATTATAAATGAATATAATTTGAAAATAGGAACTAATAGCATGTATATATAAATATGGAAAGAAATATATAAAAAAAAATAAAGGAATTAAAAGTATCATTGATAAAATTAAGAACGAACATATATAATAAATATAATTTGAAGGACAAAATTGAAATAAATCCAAGCATGGATACTAATGAAATTAAAAGATTTGAAAGAAAACCGGAAATTAAAAGAATTAGGACCGAAATGAAACTTTAATTTATACTTAATTTGCATGGAAGGATAACATTGAAATAAATCAAAACTTTGAGACTTTAAAAAATATGGATTCCAGACCAATTTCCGAAATTCAAAGTCTGAGGACCGAAATGAAACTACAATATATATTTAATTTCAATTGAAGGACGAAATTGAAAGAAATCAAAACCTATATAATAACAATAAGGACCACAATAAGACAATCCGAAGTGTAGGGACTGAAGTGAAAATTGAGAAAAAACAGTTGCGCTGACGTCAGCTTGCGCAGGCAGGAGAGAGAAAAGGGGTGTAAATTTTCAAACCACCATTACACCGTTTACGGCCACCGTGGGATTACACGCGCCGCACCGGCGGGAAGATAACATCTATGAAAATCATTCTAGACGCCGGTTGGGTATTTTTGGACGCCGGAAGACACCGCACGCGCCGTCTGAACATCGTGTGAACGTTGAAAATGTCCGGCGCGTCCGGCGACGCGCCTTCAATTAATCGGCGGAAAAAATTAAAAAAAGGGTTAATTTACAGGGGAGCCCCTCAACGGCAGAACGTGATTTTATCGTTTTGCGGGGCTAAAATGGTTATTTGCCCGTGCAATTAAATATAAAATATTGAATGGACCGGGAGGTTGGACCGGTCCGGCCCGGACCGAAAACGGTCAATGACCGTTCAGCCCCTGATTCTGGCGGGTTTGTTTGTCGTTTTCTGGGGCTAAAATAGCCAATATACTGTTCACAAACAGATAAAACAAAAAAAAATAAGACCGACAAACTCGCGCGACACACCGGAGCAAACTGCATATGAACAGTGCCAATGAGTGTTGAGCGACAGTAACCTACAGTGAATGTGCGATCTGTTTTAGTGTTTTTAGTAATTTTAGGCAATACAAATCTAGTAGTGCTCAAAGCGAAACCAAACCAGACCAAGCGATTTTATAGTTTTTAAATCGATTTAATCGGTTCTTCTAAAAAGTATCTTCTGCTCTCAGAACTTACCCTGGTGGAACAAGTGGGCTGGTGGTAATGCATTAACACTCGTTCCCTCTAAAAGGCTGGCTAAAAAGTAACTAAACCCAGCATTTTCATACCAGTCTTGGTCATGCGGTAAAAGCCAGCCTCTCTAAAAGGCTGCCTAGAAGTATCGTAGTCAGTAGAACTAGTACTATGAACAAGACAGTGCCCAGCAACAATATCACAGCTAAAAAAAGTTGAAATTGAAAAATCCAGGTTACAAGCTTCAAACGATACAGGTAATAAATATTGTCTAGCTCTAAAACGAATCAATCCATTCCAGGACTCGTAGTTCATACTCCACATACACTACAACAAGAACAAAGGGAATATAAACGGTATCATTTCAGCGAAATTCAATTTTGGGGTCGATGCCTCGACGACCTTCATCTACGAGTGCCAGACTCAGCATTTCCGTGCAAAATTGATCATCCGGTTTCAGCCATAAAGCCTGATTGACAAGTAATATGATTAAGACCAGATCTTTGGGAATTTTTATGACAAGGAAGATAGAAGGTGGGGGAAGCAGTAAAGTTGTCTTTGAAATTATACATTACTCCAGATTACTTACCTTGTGGTAGTACGTAATTGCAGCAGTGAAGTTATCCTGCAGAAAAAGGGGACGAAGAAGAGGCAACACTAAGATGGCTTTAAAATCATGACAGTATCAAATTGTAACATTTCCCAAATCTAGAAAGTGGTCAAAATTTCAAGCAATCTAAAGACTACTCATTATATCAAGCATTAAAGATTAGTCCATTCTTCCATGTCCGAGTCAGACAAAAGGTGATTTGCAACCAGTCACTTTGGGAAACACTCTATCATTTGAAAACAAAGGAAAATATGATTTTCGCTTCCAGTGAATACAGGATGTTGTTGGATTACTTGAGTAATAGCAAAAGGTTGTCAAACAATCAACATGAGAAACTGAACTGGGGTCCCATGCTAGTTTGTGTTTGTGTTCATCTTCATTTGATGTGAATACTGTTTGAGTTATCGAACCCTTGCACAAAAGTAAACAGAAACTTAAATTGGCAAAGATATCATAATGTGATAGCTTTCCATGACATTTTCAACTTTCATAACCACTTTCATTATTTGCACTAGCACGCTCAATATCTCTCCCCCTTCTAGTACTCCTTATTCTCTCTGGATAATATTTACCTTTCTCAAACTATTGCTTTCAACTACAACAGCCAAATGATGTCATTTTAACATACTTAAATTAAAATGAAAAGAACTCAATTTACCTGCAAATGATAAGTGTATGCAAGACCAGCATAAGTACTCAAGCTTCTAGTTGATAATGCAAGTGCTCTCTCATAGCATGAAATTGCTTCATGGTAAATCCTGAAATAATAGTTTGACGTTATTAAGCTGAACAGTAATATGCCATATCATTCATTTATACATTTAATAAGAGAACAATCTATTTCTACAATAATGACTGCAAGAAATGGAAGAGAACAAAAACTCCTCAAATATGTAAGAAAGTCAAACCATGAGTCCTAATGTCATACTTGCTCACGATATCAATCATGCAATAAATGAATAGTTGACCACACAAGCATTAAAGGATTCATGAAAATTCTCTCCATATTATTTTTGAATTTTGAGGGTTACGAAGGGCCAAGCTTATCCTCCTTTCATCCTATCAATGGATTTTGAAAAGTATTTTCTATTGCATGATATTATCTGTTGTATTTCACGAAGTGCACCAAAAAAGCTCCCAACTTGATCCTTAAAAACACTCTCACAAAAAGCTATAGGAAAAGAGAGAAACTAACATGTCTATAGGAAAATGCTAACAGCTAAAAAGATGACCAAAGCTTTCCTTATATAAAAACTGTATCAAAAAAGTACTCATCAATATAGGTTTGCTCAGTTACCTAATTGAAATTAATGGTTATGCAATTCATCAGAACAAAATAAAAATAGTGTGAATGGAGGGTTAAACTACTTCTTTCTTTCTGGTTGACAAAGACCTCAGCAAGTGTGTATTGAATAACAAATGCAGAACATATACTAATCATCCCTACAACGATGTGAGAATAAAAAGACACTAACAGAAAAACAATTTTCAAATTGAGAATGTGAGATAATTCATTTCAAGTATGAGAAAAAACAGACCAATCATAAAAAATAAAAAAAAAGTGAGTATACCAGCTGATTCAATTATATTTTAAAACATACTTTAACTTTCTGTAGGCATGAGCAAGATTAACGACAGTTGGTTCCCACAATTGACTCAACGAAGGAATGTGCTTCAAAGTCTTCTCAAACCATAACACTGCCTTATTGTACCTGAAAGTGTTTGAGAAACAAAATTATGAAGGTCAAATAGCTTGACTGGCATCAAAAAACTGACAGCCAATGGCTTTTAGGAAAGAATGAATGCTGTTTGCAGAATTGATTATTTGATTCTTCAAAGAAATACCATAAACATTAACAATGCAAAAGAGCCCTGCAAGTAAGCTTTCAGGTCAATCTTCAACAAAATTATTTGAAATATTCTTACTCCTTCATATTATAAGCAACAACACCAAGTTCATTGTATACAAGTGGATCTGAAGGGCAAATTGTCTTTGCCTGCATGAAAAACTGAAAAAAAGATGACAAATCAGAATGTTGACAAACCATTACAAGAAATACAATGAAGAGTAAAAAATGAAAGAGGATTTCATATGACAAACAAGTAAAGTGCAATATTATGATGTAACTGTCCATTCGATTTATGTTCAGTTTGCAAAAAAGCTACAAATAATACCGCAAAAGGAGAAAAGAAATCATTTTTTTAGATTACAACTATGAAATTGAAGTCAACTAAAAATGTGGGTTCGAAGCTAGCATTCTTGAACGGAAACATGACAAAACAAAAGCCCTTCATTTTTCATTTTTATTGAAAACTAAGGCAGAGTTTTCTCAAGCATCAGGGAAGAATGATGCTGCTCCACTTAAAACACCAGGGGCTAATTGTGTTATTAAAACACAATTTATCAAATAACCAAACACAATAGCAATTGGCCAATATTCAGAAGATAAAACATCACCTGCTCAGCAAGCTTATAGCTGTGAGTTCGCATGTATTCCATCCCAATATACAAAGTTGGTAAATGGCACCTGGAATAACAGAATATCAACATTCAACCTGTAAAAAGACAATTGATAAGTAATAAGAGGACTTCAACAATTCATAGCCCTGGGACAAAAAAAACAGACTAATTTCAAATCATTATATTAGGAGATTCGGGTCAACTTAAACTACCTTATGGAGATTTTGAGACGGGAGAAAATCAACCACCACTTTTCTGGTTTAAACTAACAAATCCAAACCTAAAAGACCCTTTAGCCAGCTAGCCAGCCACCAAGCTAGCTCATCACCCAAAAAACAATAATTACAGCAAAGCAATCAAGACAAACTACCTAGCAACACTATAACATTCTTATATAAAAATCTCCACCTCAACTTATTATAAAGGAAGTACTAGTAATTACACTCAGAAAACCAAAGGGAACAACAGCAACGAGAAAACACATTACACAATGGAAGGTGCAGGTTAACAACAAAAACACTAGGATTTCTTCTAAACAGTACATAGTTAAAATGATAGCCCATAATAGTTAAGATCAGGCAAACTATGAGCAGAAGTGGGACATTTACAAAATTTTATATATTCAATATTTTCATAAATCTGAAGTTTTGAATCAATGTAGGCAAGGAAAAGAGAATAAAAAAATATGGTGAGGAAAGAAAAACTTTTGTTCGTTCTTAATAAGGCTAAAAACTTATAAAATAGGAAAGAAAGATGAATGCCGCATACAGATTATGGTGAGCTTTTTCAATTCTTACAGGTAGCAGGAAATACTAAAAGACAGTAATGCTTTGAAAAGGTGGCAATGGCAATACAGGTCTGCATGTACCCGCACAAATAGAGGCTGGCATGGAGGAAACCCATTTGGCTCCAAACCCACACATATTTATTTAAATAAGTTTTATCTTAAGGACTTTGCCATATATTTCTCTTAATATTTTTTTAGAGGACATGGAATACTTTTTGTAACTGCTTGCGACCAATTCAATGCACATTTCCTTTTTTATATTTTAAATTTTAATTTTGGCTTCTTATTGATTATAAATAATAATATATGGTCCTCCCTTCAAATCTGTCAAGGAGTCCTCAAATCAGTTCCTAAAGTTATGGATGCAGAGGAATTCAAGTGTGCAGGAAAATGCTAAAATATTTTCTTAGAACAAAGGCAGCCTAACAAAAGCACATAATTGTCCAAAAACATGTACCTTTCAATTCAAATAGTGTAAAAATATTAAATTATTTTCAACTTGAAGAGGTTAATGAGGTTCCAGTCCAAATTACCCTGGGAATAAACGAGCAGCAGTGCGATATGCTGACATTGCTTGATCACCCTCTTCCTGAGCAGCATAAGCATTCCCAAAGCCAATCCAAGCAGGTGCAAAGGTTCCATCTAGACTCGTAGCCTTGCTGTATTGTAGAACAAAGAGAAGGAGAATCAGATTTGTTCTATATGGCCAAAAAGAGCACAGTAGGTACATGGTATATTGAGCTTCAGGAAACAGTTACCTGAAATAACGTCGTGATTGATCATACTTCTTGATACAGTAGTAGTAGCAGCCAACAGCAAACCATGAGAGAGTCCTAAATGATGAGAAGACCTAATAAGTAAACATGATGTTTAATTACATATTATTTAATGGGAATGTTCAGTTACATAATATCTAATGGAAACTTGTATTCATGCTTAAGCTGAAGTGAAGTCTATGAGAAAGAAACAAAATCTCTCTTCTCCCTCTCTTATTTTTTTCCTTTTTCTCTTCAAATTTTTATAATTACTAATTCAAAAGCATTTGAGAATGAAATTTAGATGAGGGTCCACAAGATATCATTCAAGCACAATTTCAAGCAAGACATGACAAAACATCAAGAGAAATGAAAGAAAGCCAATGGAAGAAAGCACTCATTTTTCTATGTTTTTTTAACAGCCCTGAAACCATTTTAACTTCCAACTTACCATTTTTCCATTTTTTTTATCAATTTAAAATCTTCTGCACCAGTAGATTTCACTTTCCATGATTTTAGTGTTGACGATTTGAGGAACTGAAAAATAGGCCACTTTCAAATACCAGGTGGGAAAGTTTTTTCACATAGTCAGAGGATTCTAATAGATCCACCATTACATTACTTCATATGATTTAAAATCTTTCCATGCATGATGGTAGACATATATGAATGTGAAAACTGCTGCAGCCAATTATAAATCAGGGGAATCTTAGCTTTGTTGAAGTAAAAGTGACAGCCCTGATGGATGAGAAGTCCAATAACAACAAAAAATGAATACATGTCTTTAACTTCTTATTTGTGTTAATAAGTCAAGCTGTTACTGGGAAAACAAATCATTTGGATAACTGCCATGCTCCAATTGATCAATGATGACAAGCAAATTATTCAGTGCCTTGACCACACCTAGAGAGCAAACAATGGAAGCAAAAAAGGGAAAATAGATAACTCAATCTAAGCATAATCCTTCACAGTGAAAGGGAATTAAGGAAGCTGTTCCTGAGAGTAATCCTTCAACTCCAAAGAACACAAGTCATATGAGCATATCATAAAAGTAGAGGCAGGTATATAAACTCACTTTTGAGGATAATCCTTCACCAAGTTAGATGCCATGAGATAGAGCTCATTTGAATTTCCAAGCTCCACAGCAGCTGCTAAATGTACCAATGTACATTTCAAATGAAAAGGGTCCTTCTCAAGCAGACTGCAAAAGAAAAGATAAAGCTCCGGTCAACTCCCGCTCCTGAGGTGTGTTGTTATCTGTATTCTGTTTGAACCAAGTTAGGAACTCACTCTGAAGTTAATTCAAAGCATTTCTGATATTCACCACACTGATTGAAGTACTCTGCTTTACAGGCCAAAAGATCGGTGTTGTTTTTTAGTGTATGCATGAAAGATGGGCTAGAAGGATTACTATTGGTGCTTTCTTTTTCAACTTCTCTGAATTTGGCTTCTATGACACACTCTTTGTCGTACTGTGACAAGGGACTGAGATTAGTTTAGGAGAAGCACACAGATTTATTAAAGCAAATAGATTATCTGGAAATAGTTGTTTGGATCATATTGACTAGTATACAATTTAGTTGTGCGTGCTCACCTTTTTTATCAAGCAAGAGTAGAATGAAGAGAGCCACCTATCTTCAGGACCAAATTGCAAGGAGGAAAGTAGACTTGTTTCTGCAATGCAGTAGCAAATATAAGTCATTTGAGTAGTAAATGACATTTTTATTTCGAGCAATGTGGAGCAGTTAAAATTCTTTCGGTTAATGAAGTGAATGCTAGAATGGACTGAATAGAGAAATTCTCGACAATCACCACTTAAGCAGTAAATACTACAAAATCAGATAACAATATTCTTCACATGACGCAAAATGAGGTTTGGAGAATTGTTACCTTCTTCAAATGTAAGCATGTGATTTTCAGTAAGGCATTCCAAAGCCTGGGAAACAATGCAGATACAACCATCATTCATACTTCCAACCAAAATAAATAAGAGACATGAGCAAAACTAGAAAGAAATCAAGATTATTTCCAGAAAACAAAGGGAAAAAATTTAAGTTGGATTTATCAAGAAAACTCTTTAATCTTTATCAACATCTTTATATGGATCTTTGAAGCTTTGCACGGAAAGCTATGTTAATTCCTTTTGCATGCACAAATACAAATAATGCAAAGAAACTCTCTTATGCAACCTACAAAGTAAACCAGAAAGCAAAGGTAAAACAGGTGCAATAGCTACCTCATAACATAAAGGATCAGCCTTGATAGCAGCTTTGTACCTTAAATCATCACAAAAGAGTAAATTATTCATTATAGACCAAAGACACAGTAAACTTTCTAGAAAATGAGATGGCTAAGAAAAGCTAACCAATGTCGAGCTAGAGCACGATTTTCCAATGCTTCATAAGCCCTGCCTCTTAGAAAACATATTGCTGAGGAAATCTATCCCAAAACAGGAAAATAGCATTTCACTAACCAAAATCCAAAGCCCTAAATACAAGTATAATCCATGTATACTCAAATACATAATCCACATCTTTATCACAATCAACTAATATAAAGCACCAAAACAAAATCTTCAAAAATTCATAAGCGAATTGTGAATAACAGAGAACAAGACTAGAAATATTCAAAAGAAAATCTCAGTTGCCAATTAAAAATAGCATAAAAAAACTCACATTGATCTCGCGATCTTCACTATCCTTATCTAAGTACATAACATTACAGTCTTTAGTATCATATACATTTCCATGTTCATCAACTTTTGCATCACCAAGCATTAACAAACACTGGTCCCACTCTCTCAATTCCTCCTGGTCACAATTTTAAAGAAAGAATTAAAAGTTAACCAAAAAAACCCTAAAGTTAAAAAAGTGTAGTTTTCAAGATTAAAGATCCAAAATCGAAGATTTACGAGGCATTTGGCGGCGAGGTAGCGGAAACGGAGGTCGCGAAGGACTATTTTGGAGGCGTTGAGGAGGTGGTAGGCGCGGCGGTAGTGGCGGCCGAGGAAGAGGGCCTGAGCTTGCATGTAGATGTCAGCGGGATCGTCGGTGAAGGCAGCGACTTTGTCGGCGAAGAAAATGGCGGAGGAGTACAAGTGCTTGCTCACACAGTCACGCACTACCCCTCGAAGCTTCTCTATCTGCTCTTCTTTCATTATTAATTTTTTTATAAAAAAAAAAGGGAAAATGAGAGAGAGGTCTTGGAGTGAGAGGGAGATTGTAGGTTTTTTATTTGTGTGTTGCCAAAAATATAATACGTATGCGGGAAGCAGGAGCAAATGAGCGGGAGGTTTTTGTTTCGGTTTCTTTAATGGGTTGATGGGCTGGGCTAAGCTGGGCTGGTCTGGGCTGGGCGGGAAGATACTGGATTTTAATTTGGCCCACATACCCATTTTTTCATAGATTATAATGTTTTTAAACAAAAAAAACTTCGAAAAAGAGATTATCAGTGTATTATTTTTTACTCGCCCATAAAAGTTATTATGAATTCCATGGAAGGATCATGCTTCTTTTTTTCTAATTCCTACTTTGTTTAGGTCTGATCATTGTTTGTCATACGATAATCATACTAATATTAATTTTTAAATACTTCTTTTATGGATGTTTTCAGATAATTCTTCACAAGTTAGTGCAAAGTGAATTATTAATACTACAAACATTACTACAAATTTAAAAAATTCCAACAAAAATTTCATATTGTTGGTATTCCTTAATGCTAACAGAATAGGCTACAAAAATTGTCATTAAAAACAAATTTAGCATGGTTTTTTATT
Organism: Salix koriyanagi; assembly: GCA_029228605.1. Lineage (NCBI taxonomy): Eukaryota > Viridiplantae > Streptophyta > Magnoliopsida > Malpighiales > Salicaceae > Salix > Salix koriyanagi. The sequence goes on along the minus strand of CM055337.1, from coordinate 5,656,777 downwards.
CTGTCAAAAATTCTATCGGCTTTGAATATTTCATTGGTATTTTTAATTTTTATTTAAAAAGAGACATGCATTTAAATTCAATTTTCTCTTCAACTTATGAGAGAAATCAAGAGAGATGCAAAAATAGAAAGATAGAAAATGAGACATGAAGACATTGTCGTTGAGTGAATTAGGATCAAAGAACATGAAAACATTAATGCTATCCATGGGCACATAAATGTTCAAAAAATAAAAAGAAGTTGTTTGGCACGGTGTTTCACCCGTCATGAGGCAGCTTTTGATAAATAAAAAACTCATTTAAAATGAATATGTTTTGATGTTTTAGATCATTTTGATGTGCTGATGTCAAAAATGATTTTTAAAAAATAAAAAACATCATTTTGATATATTTCGGCACGAAAAGCACTTTAAAAAGTTACCGCAACAGCTCTCTCAAACAGGGCTAAAAAATAATTGCAAAGAAATTGGGATATATAAAACGATAACCTCATTCAATAAACTATCTTGAAGGCCATAGTACAATAATTATGTCAAGATCCAATTTTAAACATACAAATAAATTTTAAATTAGTATAGCCACACGATTTCTAAGCTTAATATTAAATCAACCAAAAAAATATCAAGATAGAAATTTATTACATGACCTGAATTTTCATCTATTTTGTCCAAGTGGCATGCATTATCAAGAAAGTATGTGTGCTAATAAAGAAACAACTACACTCTTCATTATTTTTAAACTAACACTTCCTAAAACAATTAAAATATCATCCACTCATAAATCTCTAACCAAGAACCAACAAACTACCAGGAACATTAGTAAGATTCCAAAAACAAGAAAGAAAGTAATTGTAACAGGCAAATTAAGCAAAGTTTAACATTCTTGAACAAAAAGAGATGCATAGAACATACTTAAATAGTCTTATAATTCCTTTAGTTCAGCCTTTTTGATGGAATCAAATTGCATTTTGCTTCCTTGCATATTTTGACTCCTTCATTCATGTCATTACACAAATTTAAATAAACCTTTCAAAACTCAAAATAAACTAAAACAAATAATATTTAGTACAAAACAAACGCTTCATATACACCAATGTTAAAGGGTATCTCAATTAATTTTCATATCATACTATCATCAATAAATAAAACCCTAATTCCACACATAATCAAATTGCCTCAAATTTTTCACTTGACAATAAAACTGAGAAAAAATAATTGGTACATTTCATAACCCAATCTCCATTTATCTATTTTAAAAAAAATCCAAATTTTTAGAATTTAGAAGTGTTTTTAGGTTAAATAGACAAGTGTGTAATTCACAATTAGTAAGAACACCATGTGGATAAATAATTTGAGGTCTAGTTAAAAAATGAACCAAAACTAGTCAAAATCTTATAAATTGGAAAAATGAGGACCACAATGGACAATGTGGCAAAGTTTAGAAGTCCAATTTTGTTAGATGAGGGCATAATTTAATAGGGAAATTGAAGATCATGGAAAAATGGAAAGAATTGGAAAGTTAATGAATCAATTGAAACTTGAAAGGGTATAAGTGACTCAATTAAGAGCTTAGTAAAAAAAATCAAGTTCGATAAAATTAGTTGTCTAATAGTGAAAATGAAAAAGCGCCAAATATTAAGGAGAGAAATTGACTTCATCATGGATAAAATCAAAAAAACTCAAAGTTAAAGGCTTGATTAAAGACATAATTTAAGATTGTTTTATATCAACCCTATGGATGCCCATTGCGTGTAGTGATCGGTTGCCTCCAAGTCACCTCCAGCAGTGTGCTGCACTATTTAGGTGGCTGAACAGTGTAGTCACGTCTGTAGGATTTGGAGGATTTGGGAGAAGGACAAAATGTGATTTGGTCCCTCCATTTGTAATTGTCCTAATTGCACCTCCAATTGGCTTTAAGTTTTTAATTTGTGCAATTGTACCTTGTCAGAATTTCAACAACCGTAGCTTTGCGCACCTTTTTTAGTTTGGTCCTTGGTTTTAGATTTAAGCGATTTAACCCTCAATTGACCATTAAACTCTCAGTTGTCTTCAATTTGACCCCTGATTTTGCACAATTGGCTTGGAAAAATTCAATTCAGTCTCCAAAAATTCCAATCTTCTTTATTGAACCCCAATTAAGCTCAAGAACTTGATTTTCCATCAATTAAGCCCTTAATAAAATTAATTTGGCCAATTTAAAGTATAATTAAGTCCTTGTACTTAATTAAATAATTTAATTGGACCCTAAATTAAATCCTAAACATAATTATACTTTAAATTGACCGACGATTAAATCATATTAGCCTATCAAGTCATAGGTAAGCTGCTAGTCCCCCACGTAACTTAAAGTTGCAAACCACAATGATATAATTGAAATAAATTAACAATGCATGGACATATGTTGCACAAAATAAAAAATACAAAAAAACTTACTATCAATAAACACACATCAAATTTGGACAAATTGAAACAAATAAATCACATCAAAATATTCAAAGCTCAGTCCAATATTTTTTCAGAAAAAATATCGTCCCTAGTGGAGTCCCCATTCTATCGCACGTTGCCGCGCGGCGTCCCGGGAGGAATCCTGGCTCTCGTAATGGGGTTGAGAAGGAGTCGCCACCTGGCTGTTGAGGGTCGCTAGAAACACTCGGTTGCACTGGTCTGGTCAGAGATTCAAGGGTAGGGGACTGGTTGCGTAAAGGGAAGGTATTAGCACCCTTAGTACATCTTACCTGAGGTAAGCTGCATTGTCTATTTCGATGTGATTTTGAATGCTTCAATGGGTCGTATTTATTCACATGAAAAATGTTTCGATTGAAAAAGGAATTGGTCACCGCTCAAAATAATCCTGTGAATTTTATTGATTATTTAGGATTTATTTACATCCCCGCCGAATATTTTGGATTTTGACCCCTTAGGATTTATTTATGCAAACACTGACAGTAAATAATAGCATATTATCCCCGCCGAATATTTTGGATATTGACCCCTTAGGATTTATTTATACAAACACTGACATTGAATAATAGCATACTATCCCCGCCGAATATTTTGGATATTGACCCCTTGGAATTTATTTATCCAAACACCGATAGTGAATAATAGCATATCATCCCCCCCCGAATATTTTGGATATTAACCCCTTAGAATTTATTTATCCAAACACCGACAATGAATAATAGCATATTATCCCCATCAAATATTTTGGATATTAATCCCTTAGGATTTATTTATCCGAATACCGACAGTGAATAATAAATTCCCAAAAATAATTTTTTTATATTTTTGAAATATTGGCCAATACCCTTTGGATTTTTACAAACATGTTGTAAAATCTCAAAATATAAGAAATGATTTTTTCTTTGCGAAATCCATGCTAAAACACACTTTCTCTTCAAACTCCAAGATAATATTTTTTTTTAAAGAAAAAGAATTTTTAAAATATGCTAGTGTATTGGTCGTATGCAAGAAAACACATTTTTTTATTTCATTTTTATATTCCTTTTTTTCTTAACAAAACAACATAAAGATGAAACACAACACCCAACACACACACACACACATTCTCTTTTTTATTTCTTTTTCATTACATTTTTCAAATAAACCACAGCTCAAACACACATTATCTTTTTATTTTTTTCTTGTCACATTGAAATAATAATTAAAAATACAATACAAATTCAAATAACATATAAACATAAAGAAAAATTACATAAAAGGCCTTAGGGGGCAGTTTTGGAACAGTGGCCGCAGGAGGAGGACTGGCGACGCGTCTGCCCACGCGTTGCCGTCACTGGCGGCGCGTGGTTCCACGCGCTGTCGCTGGTGAAGGTGCATAACAGGGGTGCGCAGATCTTCTTCTTTCCTTTCTCTATCGCCGGAGATGGCCTTTCGATGACTTGCAAAGCAACAGAAAACACACAAACAGACACAAACAGGGCAGCTGGGTTCCTCTCGGTCTTCTTCTTCTTCTGCTGCTGCTGCTTTCCTCTGCTTTTTCTCGCCGGCGAGAGTATCCACAATGACCTGCAAACAGAAACAGCCACACAAACACACAAATACATCAAAGCAACAGTTCGATATGCCCTTTTCCTTTTCAGATCTAAACTTCTTGGTGGCCCTCTGCTCATCTTGTGTTCTTCTTTAGGTGGCAGCTAGGCTGCCGTGGAGGCTGGGGTGGTGGCTAGTGATGGGTTCGTCGTGGGCAGTGGCTGCTGGAGAAAGGAGCTGACACGAAGGGAGGCTGGAAGCGAGAGCTGCTATGGTGGCTGGCAGCGAAGAGCCTGGTCGGCCGGTGGCTGAAGAAAGGCGGTAGCAGGTTGGTCGAAGGGAGCAGGGATGAACGGCAAGGGAAGAGAATTTTGAGAGTGGACGGGAGAGTGAGGATTTGGGGCTGACTGTGGCGCAAGTGAGAAGAGAAAAGGAAAGAGAGGCTGTAACGGCTGAGGTGGTTGGTCGGAGGCCGGTGTAGGCGAGGAAGGGAGGTCTGGCTGGAGGAGAGAGTGAATGGGAAATGGGGAGGGGCTGTAGCTGCTGCCAAGATGGGGGCGGCGGCTGTAGCCCCAAATGGAGAAAAAAAATTAGGGTTAGGGTTTTTTAGGTTTAAGGTTTTTTTTTTGTGTATGAATATTTTTTTTTTTGGTCCTTTTACTTGTGGCTGATACCTTCCTATTTATAGAGTTTTTTCTAGCCAAAATTCTGAACCAGCCCTCAGCTTGTGCGCCTTTTTCAATTTGGTCCTTGATTTCCAATTTGTACGATTTGACCCTGCATTGACTGTTAAAATTCTCAATTTATTCAATTTTGCCCCTGTAACAAGATATTTTTGGATTTTTGTCTTTTTTAATATTTGTTTTCTTTTTTCTTCCGAAACCTAAAAATAAGAAGATCAAAATTTGGGTAGCAACAAGTAAAATGGCGATGCAACTAAAATATACCATCAAAACCAACAAACAACTAACAAAAGCATCAACCAACATAATAACAACTATTATTGAACTTAACAATTCAAAAAATAACTCAATCAACATGAAACCAAAAAACATATACCTATACCTTGAGAATCAACAAAGAAAACAAAACGCCAAGTTCACAACACTCTATCAACTGCAAAAAAAAACAGAAACCAAAGATTAGCTTAACAAATGAAGCCAAAGACAAAACAATACCAAATAGGGAAATAAAAAAAAACAATGAAAGAGCAAGCAAGCTGTGAACAAAAAACATGAGTATATTAACCGGAGGTGAAATGCCATATGCTATTCTATATATCAGCATAAAACTCATCAATTCAACCTTAACAGGCAAGGAGAAAGTTTCCAAAGTTGCACGCAACTCATAGACCGAAGCACACCTAAAATAATATACACATTCATTGAACAAAAATCCTCAACAACAACAAAACTCTAACACAACAAAGAGAAAACAATTTAATATTGACTAACCATGTGTAAAATTAGGGAAAAACAGTAAACAAAATCAATCACATACCAAACCCTTAACTTCCCAGGACACAAACACTAAGAGTACCAAAAATCAATTGTGCTATGACACAACAGGTAATTTGTGCATTGTATGCAAATTGTTGTCCACAAACAAATGCTATGAAAAAAAACAGCAAAGCATTGAAAAAACAAATAAAGACTTCTACAATGTGAAAGAAACATAAATGAAACCTGCAAAAAAAATCAACCGCAAACCGCCCATAGGACACGGGCAACAACCTACACATACACCCATCTCAACAATGGTGTCAGAACACAAATCAACCTCTCCATTCAAAACAACCTCCACTTCCAACACACTCAAACAAAACACCTATCTGAGATTAACAACCACATAAAGATCAATAACCCATGTCTTAGTGATGCCGAGCAAAACCCACATAAAAATTAATAATAAACCAACATAAAAATCAATAACCCATGCCTCAGTGATGATGAGCAAAACCCACATAAAATTTAATAATAAATCAGCATAAAAATCAACAATAAACCATACTCATAAGACAATGGCAACAACATATACACATAAAAATCAATAATAAACTTGCATGATATAAATAAAAATGAACAATAAACCAAATCCATAGGACAATGGCAGCAACTCGCACATACACCCAACCCAATGATTGTGTTAAACCACAAATCAATTCCTCCACTCGGAGCAACCCAGCACTACCAACACACCCAAGTGCCATGCCCATTAAACTGAGAGCAACAACCACATAATCAATGCCTCAATAATGTTGAGAGAAACCCCCACAGCCAAGAAACAAACCACGCTCCTCTTCAACAATCAATCAAGCTGAAAAAGAAAAATATCAATTGACACAATAATGCTGGAAAAAAACCACACCACCAAGAGACCAAAGAAACAAATCAGGCTCCTCTCCAGCAATCAAGCCAACACCTTCCTTCAGTATAACAAAAGGCTCAAGAAAGCAAAAGATGCAAGAAACGCAAGGTTCAGAAAAGCAAAAGACGGAGAAAATAAAGAAAAAGAAAAGGCAAGCCCTAAGACAAAAAAAAAAACAACACCTAAATTAATTATTAAAGCAACCAAAGCACGTGGCAACCAAGCCACAAGAAAAAGAAAATAGAAAAATTGAAACCACTGAGACACGTGGCAACTAAGCCACAGTAAAACAAATATAAAAACAAAAAAGGCAAATGCCACAACCGAAAAAAAGTCAAATAACTAATTAATGAGTCGAACCTAATAAATGCTTACATATAAAATTGTTGTGATAGTAGACAACACTAGAACCAAAACACACAAAAAAAGAGACAAAGTTGACCAACACAAAAAATAGCACACCCTAGCAAACACAAAAATAGCCAAAAGAACTATTGAAATCTATAGTATAAGCTCTTAGACTACACAATGATAATCTGATCTCTTTTAGTATATAGTATAATATATATTTTTTTTTCTCATAAATAGGATTGAAGTCCCGTTTTGTCCTCACATTTTATAATAAATGAGATTTTATTCTTTTTTTTTTAATTAAATCCCTATTGTAAAAAATATGATAATACATATATGATATTGTTAGACACAAAATTTTTATTTTTTTAATGAATATATATATATATATATATATATATATATATATATATATAATTAAATTCACTTAATTATTACCTTTTCCACCAACCCATTTAAAATAAAGGAAAAAAATAATTTTTAAAATATAATACATTTATGATGATATGAGAGAGAGAAACATAATTTAAAAAGTAAAAACACTTCAAGAATATAAAAATAATAATTTATTTGTAAAAGAAATTTGTGTTTCCATAACATCACATAACTATTAAGAAATAAAAAAGGTCATTAATATTATAATAACACTATTCAATAATAAAATAATATATTCATGTTATTTTGATATTGTGATGAATAGTGCTTTCCCAGATGCCATTTTTTGCTTTCCCACCTATACAGTAGCTGTTATATTTAAAAAATGTGCACGTAGCGCCCACTAGACTTCACTTCAAAAGGCACCAGCTCTCTTTTAACTGACAGCACAACTACGTGCTTCGGTTGTGGTGAGAGTGGTTCATTTATTTTATTTTTCAAATGATTTTATTAAGGCTAATAATAATTTTATTTGTCATTTATTTTATTTTTTTTGTTTACTATTTTGTTATAATTTTTTGTATTTTTTATTCTTCGAGATAATTTATTTTCATTATATATTGAAAATAATAATAATTTGAGTTGTGTTTTTTCTTGCTTACTCTTTTGTTAAAAAAACTGATTTTTTTATTCCTCAAGGTATGTTAATAAATTTAATAATAATAATAATAATAATTTAAGGTGTTATGATCTTGATGATAATAGCGACATTATAAATTATCATGATAATAACAATTATAATTTATTGTAATAGCTATAGTGTTTATGATGTAACTAATTATGACTTTGATGGTAATAATACTACTAACTCATAAAATAATATAAAAATATCAATAATGACAAGAAAAATTATAATAATGATAATAAAACTAATTATAATTGAAATAATATTAATAAAAACAACGATGTTGGTTATCGTGATGATTATTGTCATAATAATGACAACAATTATAACAATATTGCCAGTAATAATCAGAATATTAATTATTTACAATAATAATTATAATAGCAGCTGTAATGATTATGACAATTTAAGAATCATAATTATTAAAATGTAATAATAATCAAAATAATTCATTAGTCGATGTTGTTTTTTTTTTTCAAAATGGACTTTCACGGTATTTTCATGTATGATATTTCATATTTAATATCATATAAATAAAAAATATACGAATTCACACATAGACAAAATGGGTGGAAAAATTGGGTCAGGTTATTTACAATGAAAAAAATATATAAGTCACTTGCCTTATGCTTCGATGCACATAGATAATCTACCGATTAAATAATTATCCAAACATTTCGAACAATAGCAGCATTCAATCACTTTGATGCACAAAACAAATAACAAAATGGATTTTATCGATGATAATTTAACTGATTAAATTTTTAGTTAATCAATAAAAACATGCATAACAATCAATCAGTTTGCTATATCAAAAAAATCCAGCGTAGCGCGTGGGCAAGGAAACTCGTAAGACCTAAAAGAATTTATTGCAAGAAATAAAATACATGGAACAAAAGAAAATTCTTTAAGAGATTTTAGTGATAAAAAATTCAAAATGTACACCAATAAAATACTGTATATTTTCAGCATGTACAGGTCATAGCTTAACAGTGTTAATGACAGTAAATAATAGATGATGTTATGATAACAATTATGTGACTTTGGGAGTTATGTTGAGTTTGCTTTTTTAAAGTGTTTTTTTTTCAAAATATATTAAATAATATATTATATATTTTTTTTAAATATATTTTTGATATCAGCATATAAAAATAATTTAAAAATATATAAAAATATTTTCTTTTTATTTTTTTTCAAAACAGAATATGGCCTATAATATACAAAAATGCAATCAATATAAAACATAGCACAATAACCCTTTAAATATAAATAAAAACATACATTAACATTAATCCATTACAAAAGGTTTTAACGAGAACATCTACTAGCACGAAAACTTTAATGACGTGACATTTTAGGTACTCTTAAAAGCCTTCATGGTAGTGTCTTTCCTCTAGTTGATTGATCGAACATCAGTACATGAGATCGATCTCAAAAACCTGTGTGATATCAAAGTAGCTGGTAGAAGGTATTATAAAAAAGTTATTTTTGATGAATTTATGGACTAAGTCAACAATTGTTTTTGAAAAAAAATACAATTTTGATTTTATAAAGAGATATGGTAGAATTAAATATTACCTAATATATAAAACACGTAGGTTTTTTACTGTAGTTGCATGCGCTGTAGCATGTGAGTGTATGCACTGTGGATTGTAATAGTGTATTTTTGGGTTGGTTCGGTTCTCGGTTCGCTCGTGGACGCGGCGGTGGCCGGTTAAAGCCGCTGCAACTGTTTCTCTCTCTCCTGCACATCAAAGTGCAGGAGAGTCCCCTGGTTTTGTTGCTTTTGCACTTCGGTCCCTGTACTTTTAATTTTGTTTATGGTCCTTATTTTTGTTATATAAGTTTTGATTTAGTTTGATTGGGTATTTCAATTGAAATTAATTTAATGTGCAATTTTTACTTCTATCCTCCTTTTAATTTATGGGTTGGGTTTAAATAGCTCAATAAATTCGGTATAGCAATTTCAATTTTTTCAATTTTTTGAATTTTGTCCTTTGATTGAAATTGATAATAAATTTGATTTTCATTTCGGTCATTGTACTTTTAATTTTGGATTTTAATCCCTTTATATTTGATTTTTTATACTTTTAATGTTTTTTTTAATCCCTTGATTTCTTTTTATGATATTAATTTTGTTAAAGTTTTTATGGTTTTTTTAGTCTTTCATTTATTTTATTTTTTTCATTATTAACACAATAATAATAATAATAATAATAATAATAATAATAATAATAATTTAATTGTTTTTCTTGCTTACTCTTTTGTTAGTGTTTTTTAGTTTTTTCCTCCTTGGGATATTTTAATAATTTTTATTGTTTTGGCAGTGATAGCAACGATAGTTTTTGTTTTTGTTTTATTCTTTTGTTTGATATTTTGTTAAAGTTTTTAGGATTTTTTTTCCTTCCATTTTTTCCCTTTCATTATTAACACAAAAATAAAATAAATAAATGAAGAAAATAATAATAATAATAATAATAATAATAATAATAATAATAATAATAATAATAATAAGAATTTAATTGTTTTTCTTGCTTACTCTTTTGTTAATGTTTTTGAGGGTTTTTTTCCTCTGGATAATTGGATATTTTTTATTGTTTTGGCGGTGATAGCAACGATAGTTTTTGTTTTAGTTTTATTCTTTTGTTTGATCTTTTGTTGAAGTTTTTAGGATGTTTTTTCTTCCATTTTTTCTCTATCATTATTAAGACAAAAATAAAACAAATAAATTAAAATAATAATAATAATAATAATAATAATAATTTAATTGTTTTTCTTGTTTACTCTTTTGTTAATGTTTTTTAGGGTTTTTTCCCTCAGAACAATTTGATAGTTTTTATTGCGTTGACAGTGATAACAATGATAATTTTTAGTTTTTATTGTATTTTTTGTTTGATCTTTTTTTGTAGTTTTTACAATTTTTTTAATCTTTCATTTATTTATTTATTCTTTCATTATAATAATAATAATAATAATAATAATTAATTATTATTATTATTATTATTATTATTATTATTATAATATTTTAATTATTTTTCTTGCTTGCTATTTTGTTCATGCTTTTTCTCTCTCGGTATAATCTGATAATTTTTATTGTTTTGATAGTAATAGCAATAATAATTTTAGATGTTAAGACTCCGATGTTGCTATTGTTATAATATTTTAAATTAATATTGCTTCCTTTTCCCCTTTATTTTTTTTATTATTTTTATTTGCTCTTTGTTTTAAATGATTTTTATAATTTTACTATCTGCACAATAATGATTTTAGTGATTAATTTTTTTTTCTTATAAAAATATTTTGCTCTTTTTTTTAATGTTAGTTTGCGCTCTTTTGTGATCTTTTATGACGCAATACCTACATTCTAAACTATATAATCTATGCTTGCGTAACAAACTCTACTTAAAATTTTATACATTTTATCTCATAATCTATAACTTTTATTTAGTTATATCATATAAATTTATCGTTGTGAATTTAATTATATTAAATTATATACACAAGAATGCCCGCGGTACCACGCGGGAGCACTTATCTAGTTTTAAAGAATTCATCATATATTTTTACCTATCATATTTGAGCCACCTTCTTTTATTACACCACACACATTCGTAAATGGATGGATGATATTTAAAAACAATAGTCACTATTTTATTTTTCATATGTTTAAATGACATTTTACGATCTTAATCCTTGACCAAGCCTTGACTATCTTCCAAACAATACCAAAACTTCCTCTGAAGTAATCACTTGTGCTACATAATTCGCACAGCAGACAAGCAAATCTAATTACAGCCCGCTTTCCGCTATTACTATTCTTTTTTCACGTTCGCATCTCTCTCTCTCTCTCTCGATGGAAAATGGTTTCGACGCGTCGTCATCAGTGGCCTCATCATCAACAGCAAGTTCTTCAATATTAGCAAGTCCAAGTATTCAAATCGTTTCGAAATCAGACTCGGAGAGGCTTCTTGGAAAGTTCTTTGATGCGTCGCAATATGATTTTGATTATGAGCAAAGTAGTCTGTGGTCTCCACCAATACCAGCTCGAAGGGTTTTCTTGGCTTCACCAGCAGGCCATTCAAAGCTTAAGAAAGCGAAGAGGGCGTGTAGAAGGCGCGTGGCTTGTTTCAATGTACGTGTACTAATTATCCGATTCTCCTTTCAATAATGTCATATGATCTGTTTGTTTCAGTTCATCACCAGGGTACGTGATTTCTTCATGATCATGTTTTATACTACTCTATTTTTCAGCTAAATATATATGTGAGCGATTTCATATGACACCACGCTTGTTCCTCATTATTCAGTTTAGTTCGTTGAATTTTCTGGGAAAAAAAACTATCGAGTAGTGGTTTTGGATCATTAATTATGCTAATGAGAACCATATTACACGTGTGATATAAAAATATATCATTACTTGTAAATTTAATACATGTGAAGAGAGAAATGTTTTGCAATATTTCCTCTTTGCCAAGATCATGTAATGATATATTTTTATGAAAATAATTGGCATCTGGGTAAACCGTGTGATTAATTACTCTTATCCAGAAAATGAAGTTGGCTCCTTTTCGTAATACATTTGCAGTACAGCTTTTGGCGCACTTCAAGACGACAACCTTAACTGGTGCCATCCCCGCCTTAATTTCTTTTCCAAAGGCATGTTTTTTTTATCTCAAATCCCCACTCCCAAGCTGCACCGGGAAGCTTTTGTCAAAAATACACGGTTCTGTACATGCACGTATTCGTGTTAGCTACGATACATGTACAAACCTGTGTATTTTTCTGATACGTACGTATGGCTACATGTAATCTACTTTCTCATTCTAAAATTGCAGCATCTATATGATACAGTTCTTACCAACGGAGTCGAGAGGGGAGCCCTACAAGTATAGGGTCCTGCACTTCAAACCCAGTAGAACAGTACTGTATGCCATTTTGTTTTACCTATACGATATACATACCCTGCTTTACAGTTGTGTCCCCCTATAAATTCTTGCTTATACACAAGTTTAATTTGTACGTGTTATATATATATATATATATATGTATTCTGATTCCAAAACAAAGCATACCCACGCACGAGGTAGAATATATTTGAATGGGTACAGTGACGCATCATGGGACAGGGTCTGCAAACTAAACACCACGCAAAAGGGATTTTCAGACAGTGTGTGTTCCTGCTAAAAAGCCACATGTTTGCCTGCTTTTGAATAAGAGGAGACGGGGTAACGGTTCAATTACTAACCAAAGGTGGGATGAGCTTTCTTTCAAGACTCGATCTTCTTTTGTCTGCTGCTGTTATAACTTGAATAAGATTCCCTCTCCTTTACTGTTTCCGTATAAAAATGAAAGTGTATGGGTCGGTTCTAAAGTCGATGCTTTCATTTCATGTAATTGACGCTACAAATTTAAAGAAAAATAATAATTAATGACTATATTTAGGATCCGAGATCTATTTAATTATTTTTTTGAGCTAAAGCTTCAATGGAAATTATTCTCCAATTTTTTCTAGACTTTATTTTTAAACTTTGTATCTTTATATACATGTCCTCATATAAACTAAACAATTTTTTTTCACAAAATTAAAAAAAAATATTATTTGTTGAGGCTCATCTTTTGGTTTTTGCAATTCATGCTACTTTAAAGTTTGTTTTTTCCTACCTTTTCTACTTTCTGTTTACCTCAGGTTCGAAACTATTATTAAAAAACAAAAAACATTTTATTTGGTTTTTATTTTAAAATAAAAAATATTTTAAAAATAACTATTATTACACTATCAAACACCTTCTAAAAATTTTAAAATTAGATGAGGCTACCCGCTACCCCACATCTAAGCTTTGTTCTTTTCTTAAGTATAGAGATTGTTCTTTGCTTTGCTAATATATTTTTTTCCTATGGACGATGAACTGCATTCTCAACCTGTATATTTTTAAGAGTGTCCTTGTAACAATTTGATGTGTTCAAGAATGATGTATTTTTTATGTTAATTTTGTATTTTTTTAATATTAGTTTGATGCGCTCAGGAGTTTTGTTTTCGAGATACAAACTCGAAAAATTAAAAGAAAAAGACATCTATTTTTAGTTCGTTAGGACTTCACGTATGAATTTTATTCATGATGATATTATAAATAGTTTGATAAAAAAATAAAAATAAGTGTCTAACTTACTTTATTAATTACATTATGTTAGAAAATAATATATATATATATATATATTCTCTCTGTGTGTGTGTATGTATATATATATGTGTGTCGTTTAAAGTAATTTCACAAGTTGACTGCAATATGAAAAAAATAGTAATCAAACACACAAAACTGATTTTCATTAAATCTCAATCATAATTTTTACCAAATATTTTAATTTCAGTTATGAATCTAAACTAAAAGTATTTTTTATGAAATTGTTTTTTTTTAACTTCAACCACAACAACAACCGCAAATACCAAATAGACCACAATTTAAACCAAATACTTCAATTTTAGTTATAAAGCTCAACTAAAAGTGCTTTTTTATAAAACTATTTTTTTTTTAACTTCAACCACAATATCAAACAGACCTTGAGGCTCATGCTCGAGCCTCAAATCCTAGGTTATAAATAAAAAATATAATTATATCAATTTAAAATGAAAAATCTTAAGAAAAACATCTTGAATAGCTGGATATTACATAAGATATATTAGACATAATTAAAAACAAAGAAATTTATTTGCGATTTGGAATTCTAAATGTTTTTACGAGGAAATTAATAATACTTAAAGGAAGAATTACAAAAGGAATTTATTTCAGCTTTTTAAGAACCTCCACAACATTTCTTACGAAAATAAAAATAAATAGATACCTCAAACATTATGTGTGATTTCAGAAAAACAATGGAAGAAATTTAAGGGCCATCTAATGAAATGCGAATGAAAAATGATTGGCTGTCGGTCTTATACTTGTATATCCACATTCAAGTGAAAAAGCTACATGTCGCCCATCGATCTTCACCTCCCTTCTGAATCTGTTTTGGTAACGTTCATCTATCAAACAGATACATAGGATTGAGGAGAGCCACAGCAAATATGAACCCAGCAAGACCCGTCACCACTTTCAGGCTAGGCTCTCTTCTCCGTCTCCAAAAAGACCCTAAACTCGCTCTTCAACTCTTTAAAAATCCGAACCCAGAACCCCCTTTGAAACCCTTTCGCTACTCTCTTCTGTCTTATGACCTCATCATTACCAAGCTTGGCCGTGCTAAAATGTTCAATGAAATGCAAGAAATCCTTTCCCAACTCAAAGAAGAAACCCTTTTCACCCCAAAAGAGGCTCTCTTTTGCGACATAATCAATTTCTACGGCCGTGCTCACCTCCCTGAAATTGCACTCAAACTGTTCGATGAAATGCCTTCGTTCCGTGTACAAAGGACTGTAAAATCGTATAATTCCTTGCTAAATGTATTCTTGATGTGCAAGGATTTTGATAAAATGAGGGAACTTTTTGTGGGCATCGAGAAATTGGGGAAAGCAGATGCTTGTACCTATAATTTATTGATTCGTGGGTTTTGTGCGAGTGGGAGATTAGATGACGCGTTCAAGGTGATTGGTGAAATGACTAATAGAGGTGTTAGTCCTAATGTGATTACATTTGGTAATTTGATATATGGGTTTTGTTTGCATTCGAGGTTGAAGGAGGCTTTTAAGCTGAAGACGGATATGGTTAAGATCTATAGGGTTTATCCTAATGCTTATATTTATGCGTCATTGATTAAGGGGGTTTGTAAGAATGGTGATTTAAGTTTAGCTTATAGGCTCAAGGAGGAGATGATTAGAAATAAAATTGAGTTGGATTCAGCAATTTATTCTACTTTGATTAGTGGGCTTTTTAAGGTTGGGAGAAAGGAAGAGGCTTTAGGTGTTTGGCAAGACATGAAAGTACGTGGATGCAAACCCGACACTGTAACTTACAATGTGATTATTAATTTGTTTTGTAAGGATAAGGATTTTGAAGCAGCTGATAGATTGTTGGACGAGATGGTGGAGAAAGGGTGTGAGCCTGACGTTATCAGCTACAATGTGATACTTCGAGAACTGTTTAAAGAAGGGAAAATAGATGAAGCAAATGATTTATTTGAAGATATGCCAAGACGTGGCTGTGCTCCTGATGTTGTTTCCTATAGGATTCTTTTTGACGGGTTTTGTAATGGGATGCAGTTCAAGGAAGCAGCATTTATTTTGGATGAAATGATTTTCAAGGGTTTTGTTCCTTGTTCTGCCAGTATATGCAAGTTTGTTAATAGGTTGTGTGAGGGAAAGAATGCAGATTTATTAAGGTCAGCTTTTAATACTCTTGAAAAGGGAAAACTTGTCACTGTAGATTTATGGACGATGGCTGTTGCCATGGCATACAAGGATGATAAACTCTCTAGTTCATTTAACCTCGTTGATAGCTTGATAGATGATATGAACTGACACCTGGACAATAATATTCTTCTCAGTTATGTTCTGATGCTGCTCGTAATTGATTTAGTTCCTTCTTATGTGAGTAAACAGCAGTAAGAGATTTATCACATGCATGATTGTGTGTTTTCCCACTCCTTGAATTCCTTCATGTTCGCAAATACTTAGTGTACAGACCGTGTACACTTTCTGGCTGGAAAGTTATTTGTCGGACTGGTTAATAAATTAAAAAATGACCTCAGGCTTTGCAAGATTATAACTCAGTGAAGGTTACTAAATCTGGTTGATATGAAAATATGGATGTTTTCTCTGAGGATTGGGCTGTGCTATTTGATGAATATTTCAGTTCCCTTTCTGATTCCAAGACTAATGTCTCCTTTTAAGAAGCCTTTGGATCTTTGAGCTTTCAGAATGTCATTGGAGACCTTTGTCCAGGTATTGTCCAAATCATTGCCGCACACATAGATTCTCTCTTTTGTGAAAGCTGCCTTCGAGTTAGCTCTTTCTTGGGATGGCGTTTTCAGTTAAATTCCTATTATAGACAATTATTATATTGATCCTCTGAAAATATACCTCTTCATTTTGATTAAGATTTGGCCCAGTCATTTTTGCTTTCAGTGCTGTTGGGACGGGAAAGGTAACATATTCCAGGTTCCCTGTCCTTGCAGTTATTTGAATCTTATGTGGGATATATCAAGGAACTACAGTGAGTATCAGTAGACAACTTTTGCAGTCTACAACTGACGAAGCATCTCTTCTTGGTTTATCTGTTCTTTGTGCAATTCAAGTTATGTTTCCTGCAAACATGATGAGTTGGTGAATGACCTTCAACTATATTTTTCACTCTCTTTCCTTTCATACTTGAGCAGGTTTAGGTGCATCGAAAGATATGATTGACACATGGCTGTGCCTCAGGATTCCGAAATGATCTAATGTGATAAAAAAACTCTCATGATAGTTGATCTTTATCATTGAGGTATCTTATACAAAGAATGTTATGCTTTTATTTTGACTTAAATATTCCAATTAAGGGTAACAAATGGGCAAATATCAAATACAACATCAATTATATGAAGTCATTTGAGTAAGCAAGAGAAGATTCATTATTCTAGATGAATTAGAAAAACAATAATTCATATGTTCCTATTAATTGTGAAATCCTTGGTCAAGATGAAATGTGTTTTGAAAGAATTTTAAAATCTTATTAAAATAATCAATAATTAGACTATTAACAAATACACTAAAACAAAACACACTACCGGAAAAGAGGGCCGTTTGCAACTGGACGTATCCGTTGCAAACAAGAAAGGAGTCTGTTGCTAATATGTATTTGCAACGGACTTTGCAACGGATGAGTTCCGTTGCAAATAAGTGACTGCAAAATATGTTGCAACGGATAAGCCGTTGCAAATTTATTTGCAACGAAAATTCTGTTGCCACTTTGCAACGGAAATACCGTTGCAAACTTGCAACGGAAATGCCGTTGCAAATACGCAAAGGCATTTCTGTTGCAAATGTAATTGCAACGGTTTTTCCGTTGCAACCTTGCAACGGTATTTCCGTTGCCACCGTGCAATGGCTTTTCCGTTGCAAGCTTGCAACGGCCATTCCGTTGCAAAGTTGTCACAATCTTATGGCAATTAAATTGTTTATTTAATTTCTTAAATAATTATAAATAAATATTTTCATTAATATTATTAATATTTAGAAGCAAATAAATATAGTTCAAATAACATAAAGGACATTTTATAATATAACAAAAATTCAGTTACATTTACATGTTAAAGTAAATACATATTTTTACATCAACATGAAACAAAAAAAAATACATATATTTAACCATTGTTTAAGGTGAAAATGATTTACGATGTTGTGGATGAGATGAAGATGGACCACTATTTGGGAGATGGGGTCGAGGTCGATACACTGTGGAAGACACGGGACCCATAGGTGCCATTGTATATGATGACATCGTGTCAACAGGTGTTGGCATACCTTGACTCATAAACTCAAGCCTAACATAACTTCCATGATGGGCGCCAAGATAATTTGTAATCGAGTCAATCTGACGTTGCATATTACTATGAAAAGCATCTTTTACTTGCAATTCATCTTTCAACTCCTGAATAACTGTGCTCGGATATGTGGAGTGTATTGAGTAGGAATGTGGTGACGAACTCGCACTAACCTTAGATTTTGGCGCATACGAGGTGCACCGTAAACTCTGCCCTTGCTTACCCCCCCCGAAGCCTCACGCCAAGCTTCTCCATCAAAAGAAGGATGAACGTCTCGATCAGGTCCATACTTTGCAATCATCTCATTTCTATAATTTTCCTGCAAACAGACAAGTGCATGTAGAAATAAATTTATTTGAATATGAAATTATATTTTAAATATTTTTAAAAAATAAAAGTACTTACCACCACTGTTTTGGACCTGTTATCTACGAATGTGCCGGTTTCATTCACATTCTGATGCAACATTGAAAAGATATCATCCCATGGAAGTTCTTTTCCCCCGGCTTGTTATTGCTATCAAAATTTAAAAAAAAATTAGCAACATAAATATTAAACAAATACAATTACGAGTGTTCAATAATATTAATGCTTACCATACTGGCTCGATATGATGCAAATGAAACTGAGCCACCAAAATGAGAACTTATTTACCATTTGTTTGTTTCAACCGATTGCGTTTTGAAGAGTCAGATCGTCTTTGGAATCCATCGGTTGACCAAACTTCCTGTATCATGGTATTCCAGTCTTCCTTTTGTATCCAAATGGGACCATTATTCATGCAATCAATAATATTTGTGGTGTTCAGTTTTGACAGAGCTTTAGTGCGAGCTCGTGTCAATTGTTGGTTCAAAGAGATCCGAGCTTTATCTTCCCAAATATTCCGAACAATTTCTTCATCTTCCTCAGGGAAGGCATATTTTTTCTATCAAATACATATGATAAGTAAAATAATTTGCAAACAACATCAACAAAAATTACAGGAAAAAGTTTGTCCAGAAAAATATATATCATAATTTATTCATGATCATAAATATGGAAATAGTTGCGTGAATTCATATTAAAAAAGGCAATAAAGTAAGCAATATTTTTTTGTCATACCTTGAACTCTTTGAACAGTTCATCCTTATACATCGAATCAACTTTTTCCCAAGAGTGCCATGGCCCCTTGAAATTACATCTCAAAATGTTTCCGATTTCACGTCCACATGATGCGTTATTAAACCTGAAATATTATAATAACAAACTTTCATGAAAACAAATACAGACATAAATGATAAATGTCTATAAAAAATATTAAACTTACTATGTTCTTCCATACAAACTCATTTGTCTTTTTTTTGTCAGTGGATCGATTTCGGTGTCAAAACCCTTCTGTTTAATGCAAACATTGTTGCCAGAAGAGTTTGGACCATTGTCTGATTGGAGACAATCTTCATTCTGATCGTTATTACCATCTTGGTTAATTGGATCATTAATGTCGTTCTCCTCATCATCATTATCACCAGCTACTCTCGGATAACTTTGACTCGCCAACAAATGTTGAAACACATAATCTTCTTCCTATGGAAATGTACTTGGGACTTCGGACACGTAATGATCATGTAAGTCAGTAGGGTCAATTTAGCGAGAAGTTGTTGCATTCGTATTCATCCTGTATAGAGTTCGATTTGATCTGCATGCAAACCTACCAGTACTGGAATCTAATATAGATCCACGTCGTGACATTCTAAAACAATTGTATTGTCATCAATAAGTGTTTGTAATAACTAATAAATATGGCAATAAAAAAATAAAAGCATAATGCTAATCATCATTACCATCAACATCAATATTTCAATCAAAATAACAAATCCCAGCATAATGCTACTCATCATTACCATCAACATCAATATTTCAATCAAAATGACAAATCCAAGCATAATGCTAATCATCATTAGCATCAACATCAATATTTCAATCAAAATAACAAATCCAAGCATAATGCTAATCGTCATTATCATCAACATCAATATTTCAATCAAAATAACAAATCCATGCATAATGATAATCATACCATCAACATCAATATTTCAATCAAAATAACAAATCCAAGCATAATGCTAATCATCATTATGATCAATACAATTATTTCAATCAAAATATAAAATACAAGCATAATGCTAAT
The DNA here is from genome assembly GCA_029228605.1 of Salix koriyanagi. NCBI lineage: Eukaryota > Viridiplantae > Streptophyta > Magnoliopsida > Malpighiales > Salicaceae > Salix > Salix koriyanagi. The sequence continues at coordinate 5,636,393 of CM055337.1, read as the reverse complement.
CATCATTATCATCACTCCTAATTACATCATCATCAGCATCATCACCATCACCAATGACATCATTATCATAGTCAATTTCTTCATCCAAAGCTATTTCATTCTCTTCTCCCCAATTTGCCTCTACCCGAGGCAACTCATGCTGGTTGATTTCTTCATAATAAGATGAGTCAGCAAATATATTTTGATCATCAAGTGTCGGATCAGGAAGCACACAACATGGATGAGAAATTTTATCTAATTGATCAACATCAAATGATTTAACATTGTCAGTGTTTTCAATAAATTCCCCCATATCAACATTATAACGACTTCTAGCTGATGTCTCTATAACTGCCCACCATTCTGATGATTTATTATCAGGTGGACATGTATAGTACACTTATTGACATTGTTGCGCCAAGACAAAATCTTCATTCCCATGTAGTCTAGAAGTATATTTGATTTCAACCAAACCATTTGAACGATGCAATTTAAGACCATGTTTTGTATCGTACCAATGACACTTGAACATAAATACCTTGCACTTATTCCCTAAATATTTAAGCTGAATCTCTTCTTCAAGCATTCCATAATAATCAATTTTATTCTCATTGTAGCTACTTCCTTTAACACAAACCCCGCTATTTATTATTTTTTTATATCGTCCATAACATTGAGTATGGAATTTAAACCCATTGACATAATACCCATTATAACATTTCATTGAATTTGACGGCCCCATAGATAGTGCAAAGATTTGATTCTCAATTTCAGTTGATTTTTATTGAACCTAGCATAAGAATAATAATAACAATGGATGAATTATTATTTCATACAAAATATTTAATGTAACAAAATGTTTCTTGAAAATACTTACATGATTTTTCAACCAAATTGGAAATATCTCCTCACATAGTTTTTCAATTTCAACATCGCTAAATTGTGGTTGTTGTGTCTTGAGCTCTTGACGACATTGCCTAAATTTGTAATTGTTAGGTGAAATTAAATTATTATAAATGAAGATCGAATAGAAAATATTTCACACTTACTCCATATAGGGTTTCAATTCTTTACAATTGAAAATCACATAGCTGTGTGCAATTTTCATTTTTTCGTGCGATAACTGCCTTCTATAAAATTTCTTGGACAATTTTCTCCCAGGATAGGAAAAAACAGAAAGTTGTCCACATTGACCTTTAGATCCACCATCATCATTTCTTGGAACTCTATTCCATATTGTTTGAACGTCATCACCGAAATAAGACGCAAAATTTGTATTTTCATCAATCAAGTAAGCTTCACATATAGAACCCTCTAGTGAGTTTTATTGGTTACTTTCTTCTTCAAATAAAACATATACCTACATCATTTATGTTAATTAGTTTGAAAGATAAAAAAATTATAAATTGAAAGTTAATAAAAATTACATTGTATGAGAGCATACCGTTCAAATAGATACATCCATCGATATTGAACGGGTCCTCCAGCTTGTGCCTCATAAGGAAGATGTATCGTTAAGTGTTCCATGGAGTCAAAGAAAGATGAAGGGAAAATCCTTTCAAGTTTACATATTATTTCAATGATATTTCTCTGCATCAGCTCCATGTAGTGGACATTTAAATTTGTAGCACAGATGTCCCAAAAAAAACTGACAATTTAGTTAATGCCTCCCATAGTGGTCTAGGCAAGTAAGGTCGGAACGCAAGAGGAATAAGTCTTTGCATAAAAACATGACAATCATGACTTTTCATGCCCAAAACCTTACATTGAGCCTCTTTTACACACCGTGATATATTTGAAGCATAACCATCAGGAAAGGACAACTCTTTCATCCATGACAACACTTCTTGTTGTTGTTTCTTGAAGAGATAATAACTACCTTTCGATTTGTAAACTCGACCACTAGCATGTTGTTGTAAATGTAAGCTTGGCCTCCTACAATACAACTGAATATCTAACCTAGCCTTTACATTATCCTTGCTTCTATCAGGACAATCCATTACTGTATAGAAGATATTCTAAATTTTTTTTTCTCTATGTGCATGACATCTAGGTTGTGACGAATTATATTTGTATGCCAATATGGAAGCTCCCAAAAAATACTTTTCTTCACCCAATTATGATAGACACCAAAATCGGGAATTTTATCACAAGAGCTATGAACATGTCCCTCAGTAAACTTTGTCGCTTCATCTAACATCTGTAAACCAGATCGACGTGGAAAAGGAGGGAGCTCTTCATTTACTCTATTCATAAACTTATCTGCCTGGTATCTGTAGGGGTGATTCATGGGTAGGAATCGTTGATGACAGTCAAAAAATGAAGTTTTCCCACCATGTTTTAATCTAAAAGCCTTGCTATGTTCCATGCAATAAGGACAAGATAATTTTTCATGAGTACTCCAGCCTGATAACATAGCATATGCCGAAAAAATCACTAATGGTCCACATCAAAGCTGATTTCAATTGAAAATTTTGTTTATTGTATACATCATAAGTTTCAACACCCACAGACCACAACTTATTCAATTCATCAATCAAGGGTCTTAGAAAAACATCAAGCTTCTTTCCCGGATTCTTTGGCCCGGGAATGATCATTGCTAAAACATAAATGGTCTTGTCATGCACTTCCAAGGAGGCGAATTATACACTATCACAATTACTGGCCAACAAGAATAGACATTTGACATCATATTAAATGGACAAAATCCATCCGTGCATAACCCTAATCTCACATTTCGTGGATCTGCCACGAAGTTAGGATGGATACGATTAAACTCTTTCCATGCATATCTATTTGATGGATGCACCATTACTCCATCATCTAACTTGTGAAAGTGATGTCATGTCATATCTTTAGCATGATGTGGAGACATAAATAGCCTCTGAAGTCTTGGTGTCAATGGAAAGTATCGGAGTTGCTTCTCCGCCTTATTCTTTACTAGTAGGGTTTCTAGGTTTATATCGTGAACTTCCACAGAAGCCACAAATTATTTTCATTGCATCCACCCCATAATACAACATACAGTAATTCGGACACACATCATATTTCTCATAAACAAGTCCAAGTGGCCACATAAATTTCTTGGCATCATAAAAATTTGAAACCAAATTTGCATCATCAGGCATACAACTCTTAGCAAATTCAGTAAATTTGTTGAAGGCATTCTGAGTTAAATTTAAATTTGACTTCATATTAAGCAATTGTACACAACCAGATAGTTTTCATTGCTTGGTACACCCTTCCCACAAAGGTTCCTCTGCAGCTTTCAACAACTTAACAAAATTAGATGCCTCTACATTCGGAGGTTCCTCTATGACAACAGTACTGCAAACCCTATCATTATAGTATGCATCATCATTCCCCATTGCATCTAGAACCATATTTCTATACGGATTTGCATCTCCCATATCATTCACAACACGACTAAGCCCTCCCGATGAAGGTCCAACCAATATATCTGTGACAAAAGGCTCCCCATGTACAGTCCAATTTTCATAATAAGGTAAAAACCCTCTTGTCAATAAATGCTTACAAACATCATCTTTCGTTTTGAAACTTTTGATTTTTGCATCTCACACAAGGACATCTAATTTTCCCCTCTGATATATTTTTATCAATTGAATATTCAAAATTGATAAATCTTCTAACACCCGCAATATATTCAGGATTCAGACGAGCACTTCTCATACGACAATACATCCACTCTCGATCGTCCATATTAATCTAGTAAACATTATGACATACAAACATTTTAGAATGTTGATTCATTTTGTATTACGTAGGAGGAAAATCAAAAATAATATGATTTCAATAATTGAAACATAATTTAAGTTTTTTTTTATTTCACAACTATAGATTCATGCGTAAGATCATTTTCATATCATAATTATTTAGACTTGGCACGTTCAATTAGATTTACCCCAAGGCCCCTTTCTTTTCTATTTTTTTAAATATTACTAGCAATTCGATACTACATTCATTACGGTGCAAAGGGGACAACTATGTCTCCCTTCAGTTCAATAGCTATCTCCATTATTACAAATTATTAATGGCCAAGACAAAGAAAACAAAAGGCAACAACACAAATACTTAACAAAACATTGAACACACAATAGCAACAAACACAGTTTTTTCCATACACAACAATATGCATTTAATCAATACTAATACTAAAAACAAACAATAAACATATCACACTGGCCTTTGAAGCGAATTTAATACACTTTGACGTCAACGTATATTGATCAGTGCTTGATGCTCTTTTCTAAAACCCTGAGTAGAGAGACATTGTTAGTACATTCAATATAAATTGAATATCAACCAGCAACTATGATATATCTTAAGTTTGCCCGAGTATCTATTGCATGGTAATCATTCAAAGAGACTTGGACTTTTCATACACTCATGCATCATCAATCATCTTAGAATTTCTGAAATATAACAATAATCTCTTCAAATATGATTTTTTAATAAACAAATATCCACTTTGGAATTTCTTTATGTTTTAGATTAAATTTGAATTTTATGTTGTCTTGTATTTTAAGTTATCCAGACCTGAAAATCTTTCAGTTCTTTCAACTGAGAGAGAGACAGAGTGTTCCACGCAGGAAGAAGCCTCTAATTCAAATACAATGTAGGAAGGAGGAACTGATTTAATTATAATTTATTGTTTAATTTTAAGTTTTAACTGTGGGATAATAAATAAATTATTTACTAGACATCTTTGAGCAAATCTCAAAAATAACCCCAATTATATAGATAACCTAAATGGATGTAAATTTATAAGGCTACCACCATCTCACTAATAGGGTTCCTAGGAATCACACTAGAAGATATAAAACCTTAGCATTACATCTAGCATTCATAGGAGCCCCACCTCCAAAGCTTACAGTTGAAATTTCCAGTTATTAATTCATCCTCCAAAAGTGGTTTTTCACAAACATAGATATTGAGTAATTAAGAAGGTGCCCTTAGGTGGAGTCAGCTGGCCATCCAGTTATAAAATCTTATCAATTACAATGCTATGTTTTAGAAGATAGTCTTCTTTAGGCTAGTTGTTGGGGGGCATGCTGAATACACCTGAATACACCTGACCCAGGTACAATATTAATGTTTTGAGCGACTATTTGGGAACCTAAACTTCATGTTTGTAACTTGTCTTGCTTGTGTTTTCTATGCCAATGTGATTATGACCGCCTGCAATTATCTACCAGTCCATATTTGGAAAGGAATGTAGAGTTTTTGATTGAATGCATGGATGGTTTGTCAATCGAGCAGCAGAAGGTTGGTTTTCTTGTTATCCAATATTATAAAAAAGAATAACATGTCATCCTTACATGATAATGCCCTGCAATTCCAATATCACTATCGGAACCTGTCACGCCAGCAAGCTCAGAAGCAAGCATGGCTTCAAAAGAGAAGGTAGAATGCTGGTTTAATTGTTCATTGCTCTCTGGCTATTTTTCTGTTTATTTGGATGGATGGTACCATGTTTGGGGATGCATAGGTTGGGATAATTACATAAAACATCTTGTAGTTTGATTTGAATTTCACTTTCCCTCTATACTTTCATAAGTTACACTTTATATCCTCTAGTTTATATGTTCAATAACACTTTACATCCTCAATCATAAAACTGTTAAAAAAAAGTTTAAGCATTTACAGGTTTGCTATTGTATTTAGTTTCATGACCAAGCCCTTGACACTCAAAGAAGAAAAGAAAATGCCACTAGCAATAAATCATCACCATTTGCAGCCACAATAATGAATAAGCCCAAAATTCCACCAAACTTATCATCCAATTTTCCACAAAAAAACATGCAGTGATTCCACAATAAATCATTAGAAATTTTCAGCATTAATACTTATCTCCAATGTCTAATATTATAATGTCAAACAAATAAAAAAAAAAACATGACTTTTCTGGACTTGTCGGCAAAACCAAATGGGTCACCAAAATAATGCATTCATATTTCTAAACTTATGATAAAAAAAACAGAAATGGCGTCAACTTAAGGTGCAATAAATTTCAAGCGATTTCATTCTATTTGATTTCTAAATTTGAGTAATGCAAGCGCTAATGGTCACGGATTTCATAGTTGGGAGCAAGTAGTTCAGAAGATGCAAACAAACAAGAAGAAACCCCCCAGACTTTCTTTGCAAACAAACAAGAAGAAACCCAAACACAAATTTTCCTGTAAAAAAATAAGGAAATTAAAAATGGAAATGCTTACCGTACATGAAGCAGATCGACATTGTGGTGGTGATGGGTCTACTGTATAACTCAAGCTCGATGCCAGCAAGGTGGAACAGGAACAAGAGCTGGAACGTAATTTTTCTGTCACTGTTCACTAGCCAGTAGAGAGAAGGAGAGAAGGGAAGACAAGATTTTGTTCTGAGGAGGAAGAGAGATCAAGGGAGGAAGAGAGATCGAGGGAGGAAGAGAGACGAACATCAAGTAGTTGAAAACTTAAAACAGTGCGTTCTGAGGAGTTATGATTGCAACAGATATGCCGTTGCATTTTGAATTTTGTGACGGATTATCCGTTGCAATTTCATTTTAATTTGCAACGGATTATCAGTTGCAAATGGTTTTACATTGAAACGGAACATCCGTTGCAAACTTAAAATGAAATTGCAACGGATAATTTGTTGCAAGAAACTTTTACATTGCAACGGATTATCTGTTGCAAATTGTTTTAACTTGCAACGAAAAATCCGTTGCAATATCAGTTTAATTTGCAATGGTTAAGCCGTTGCAAATGGTTTTTCATTGCAACGGATTGTCCGTTGCAATTTTAATTTACAACGGATAATCCGTTGCAAGTTAATTTTACGTTGCAACGGATAAGCCGTTGCATTTTGTTTTATCTTGCAACGGATATTCCGTTGCAAATGTACATTTGCAAAGGAATATCCGTTGCAACACATATGTTTGTTTTTTTAAATCAAGAATTTGTTTAGCAACGGAAAATCCGTTGCTAAACAAAATTCCGTTGCGAACACCCCCCTTTTTTAGTAGTGACAAATTTTACTGTTCAAACACTGTACACACACACTCATTAACATTGTGGACTCGATATTTGTCTCCGTTCTTTGCAGGTGCACGTCCATCCTTTTTTTTTTTGTCTTTTCCTATTGTGAACAGTGTTTTAACATTTTTGCCCCCGATAATAAGACAAAAAACAGTTCCGGCTGAGGGGCACGGGTGTAATTGTGCGCGTCCGGACCGGTCTAGTTCGGTCTGGTCTGCCACAACTTTTTATTTTTTAATATTTTTTAAATGTGTTATTACATCCGTAGCCCCCAATACAACAAAGACCAGGAATTAGCATCAGGGGTGTTTTCATAACTTCCTCCTTTGTTACTGTTTCCTTTCGGCAGTGTTGTCAGGCGGCCGCACGGGCGCGTCGGCGCATTTCTTTCCCACGTTTGATTTAGGCAGCGCGTGCGGCTTCATATGGCAGTGGAAATTTTTCCGCCGCCAGTGAAAACGATTCGCAAACCTTCCCTGGATTGAATGGAGTGGCGCGTGCGTTTAAATGATCTACGTAGAGGCTCATATGGTCGGTTGAACGTTTATGTGCTCTTTTCTCTCTCCTCAGCGCCGGAATCCACTTCAGTCCCCCCGGTTTATTGTGGATGCATTTCAGCCCCTTGGCTTTTGATTGTTTTGTTTAGTCTTGATTTCTGTAATAGAAGTTTCAATTTCTTTCAATTTCATCCTTTCATTCAAATTGATATATATGCAGTTTGCATGTCAGTCCTTCTTCTTTGAATTTTTCGGCTTTCTATTAGATCCCTTAATTTTTTAAGTGCAGCAGGTTGTAATATTTTCAATTTTGTCCTTCATTTCAAATCCATTATATATTGCACTTTAATTTCAGTTTCTCTTCTTTTAAATGTTTTTTCTTTTAAATCTTTTAATATTTCTTGGTACAAAAGTATGAATTGTTGTCAAATTAATCCTTTAATTTAAATCAATCATATCTTTTATTTTTATTTTGGCCCTTTTGTTTTTAATTGTTCTATTGAAATTGATTTCCTTTATTATTATTTATATATATTATGCATTATTCCCTATAATTGTACAAGTTTATGTATATATATATATATATATATATATTTAATTTGGTTTTGAATATTTCTTTTATCTTTTCTTTTGTTGGTTTTTTTTATTTAGTCTTTAAATTTTATTCCTGATAGTAATCATTTGAAAATTAATATTTTTTTTTAAAATCACAAATATTTTTTAAATACTAACAATGATAATAATAATAATAATAATAATAATAATAATAATAATAATAATAATAATAATAATAATAATAATTTAATTGTTTGAATATTTATTGAATATTATCTCCTAATAATAATTAAAAAAAATCATATATTATTGAAATTGTGTGAAATTAATTATATATTTGTATATTTATGTCAAATTAAAGTATGTTAAACTGATTATATGTCAAAGTATTTATTGAATATTATCGTCTAAAAATATATACAGGGAGAAAAAATAATAGACCAAAGATTTTTTGAAGGAAAACAATTTATATCAGTATTCTTAAATACATTTAGTATAATAATATGATAAATAAATCTTATAAAATAAAAAAAAATTGGCTCCAAATTTTAATTTTGTACTCTTTTGTTCAAGTTTATTTTTTGAAAAAAATTTACAATATTTTGATTTTTAATATTGCAGATCTAATATTACTGGAAAAAAAATACAACTCAAAAAAACAAAAGGCAGACAAATTTACCTACATTATCTGCAATTCAAAAATATGCAGGTCACTTCCCGTTTTGATTACACTGTTTTTTTAGATGGCAAATAAGTAATTATAGCATGCAAAAAAACTAAGTTTATTTTTAAAAATAAATTACAATATTTTAATTTATAATGTGTGGGATCTAATATTACTGGGGATAAAATTCAACTCAAACAAAGAATAAAATGACAAATTTACCTAGGTTATCTACAATTTAAACATATACAAACCACTTCCCATTTTGATTACTCTATAAAGTATGTGAGACTAATTATATGTTTTAATATTTATTGAATATTATCGCCTAAAAATATATATATAGAGAGAGAGAAAAAATGACCTGGGATTTTAAAAAAAATAAATTAATATCAATATGCTTAAATACATTTAATACAATAATATGAGTAATAAATCTTATAAAAAAAATTGGCTTTGAATTTAAATTTTATACTCTTTTGTTTAAGTTTATTTCTTAATTTGTTTTTTTCAATTTTCTCATTTTTAATATTTCAAATCTAATATTACTGGGGAAAAAATACAACTCAAAAAAATAAAAGGTAGACAAATTGACCTACATTATCAACTCAAATTTTTTTTGTTTTGACAAATTTACCTCGATTATTTACAATTAAAAAATATACAAGTCACTTTCCGTTTCAATTGTACTATTCCTTTTAGACAGCAAATAAGTCATTATAGGATGCAAAAAAAAAGTTTATTTCTTAAAAAAATTACGAACCACTTCCCATTTCGATTACACTATTCCTTTTAGGCGGGGAAAAAATTTATTTGTTACATATTTTATCTATTATAATGTTACTAATTAAATATTTTACCAACTAATTACAACATGTAAAAAATCAATTAGTTTTCTACATGGAAAAAACCCTAGCGCAATGCGCGGGCAAGCATACTAATTATACAATGCAAAAAACTCATTTCTTACATATTTTTATCTATTGCAATTTTAGTAATTAAACATTGAAATAACAAATTATAGCTCGTAGAAAATGTAAGTTTATTTCTCAAAAAAAAAAAATTACAATATTTTATTTATAATGTGTCGGATCTAATATTACTGGGGAAAAATGCAACTCATAAAAAAAAATTACCTATATTATATGCGATTAAAAAATATACGAACCACTTTCTATTTCAATTATACAGATTTTATCAATCATAATTTTACTAATTAAATATTAAAATAACAAAATACAATACATATAAAAACAATCAATTTTTTACATAGATAAAAAAAACCCGGCGCATCGCGCGGGCAGATCGCTCGTTGAGAACTAAAACGATTTAACATTGTAGATATACTCCATGCTACATTATTTAAATCAAAATATCGAGAAACTAATTACTACAAAGTTAAGTCAAACCATTCTTGATTTTTCTAATATTTTAGGGATTGTGACAAGTTGCTCGATATTGTATTTGATCTTCAAATATAAATTAATCAATTATTGAATTGATAATAAATTAAATTATTTATTTTATCTTATTTAGAATTATGATTTATATTTAAGTCAACTTATTAGAGAATATAATTGGCCACACAAATAAAAATCATTTGTCAAAAATTAAAATGAGATGATTAATTAAGTGTGATTTGATTATAAATAAATTTTAGAAATAAGAATTATAATGTAATTAATACCAGAGATTACAATTATAGATCTAAAAAAATTAATTATAGACTTGATTTAATAAATTTATCCTAGATTATATATGTGATATTATTTAATGGGAAATTGATATTTTGCTATTTATAAAAGTTTTAGGTTTTCTTATAAAGAGAATGTCATGCCTTTTACTTATTAAGAGAAAATTTCGGTGAGAAAAATACAATATGTAAACACTTAAAAAAAAAAACCTTTTAAGATATAACAATCTCTCTCTATGGTAAAAGAGTTTAAGAGATTTCTACTTTGGATGATTTATGATTTACAAAAACATATCTTTGAAGCAAATATTTAAAGATAAAAAAAATATTTAATCTTCTGTAATATTTATATAAACTCTAAATAATTCTAGATTTGTTTAATAGTATCTTTCTTTGGATCTCCTAATAAAAATTAAATTTATTGTTTCCTCTGCACACATGTGTCTACCTAAGATATATTTGCTGTAATTTGAATATTGAACTCTTTATTAATTTATTAATTTATTTATTTTATCAAATATAAATATATTAAAGATCAAAGTAACCGATTCGGAGAACCAGAACGAACAAAACTATATAGACAGCTAAAAGCTCAAACAAAACCACAAGGCTAACCAAGGTTTTAAAGCCATTTACAAGATATTAAGGAGCTACAAACTAATCTTTAAGAAGAGAGGGATCCTGCACGTGCTTTAGATGAATAGAGGGATGCTATCCTATATCGAACTTCATTGCTGATATGGCAAGTGCTTTAGATAACAAGTCTGATAGAAACTCTACTGATAAGAAAGTTTGATTCAAGGCACAAACAGAAGCGACAAAACACAAGCACAACAAGAACACATGCCCAGTTACATTTATTTGGAAAACGGACAGCCATGTGCTGCTGCTGCTGCTGCTGCGACGTCGACAGTGTTATCCTCTGATTCTGACCGGGATGGCGAGATCAGCGGTTCTTTCAGCAGCCCTCCAAATAACTCAGCTGGATCGTAGTAAATCTCTACTTCTTCTGCCCTTAGAGATTCATCTACCTGGGAACCCATAAAACAGTCACAAGCCACTTCACTTATAAGAAATGTCTTTTAATCAGTGAAGATGTTCCACTTCGTAATATCATTTTATGTATTGGGTTTTCATTTTTTTGTCTTTTTCTTTTTCTTGTTAGTGGAAATTCAGAGTTCTTACAATTAAACTCAATCAAACTGAAATTTTTTTCTGAAACAAATAAAAGTAAGAATAATGGGTTCTGGGCCCAGGATTTAATGATGAAAGCACTACAGTTCATCCCATTGATTTCTTGACAAAAAGGCTTTATCGAATCATTTCAAGCAGGGAAGTAGGAATGGTAGTGGATAAAATCCAGAATTGTGTGATTAACAACGAGATCCGCATTTGAAAGCCACTGTGGCGCATAGCAATGCTAATTGTGGACTGATAACTTCAGGCTAAACTTGAAAGAGGCTACGTGGACAATTTGGAGTCTATCCTTTTTGCAAGAAAACACTGAATAAGAGCCATAAAATGCGAGAATGGATGGATTTTCCAGATTTTGTTTCTTGAAAAAAGTGAATTATTGATATTATTAGCATGCTAAGGACTTGTGTTTCTTCTTCTCTTTCCAGATGAAAAGAGTAGCTCTGCGCCTTCTACAAATTCTTACTGCTGTAGGGAATAAATTCTCTTAAGAGCATACCTGGAGGACTCCTAGGCCGAGGAACTCAACCTTCTCTCCGGTAGGAGCGTGTCCTTTGAAAGGTCCTTCAAAGAAACCCCAATGCCTGAATTTGAAAGAAATCACGGGCGGGCCTGAGTATACACTCAGCACTTCCCATGCGAATCCTCGAGGGAAGGCAGATCGAAAGGCATCATGGGATGATTCAAAGCTTTCTTCATCTGCTTTGTAGCACTGAAATTCCTTCGGTAGAGAACTTTTCAGTAAAGCATTGTAGCTCCCAAGCCCCAGTGTTTCTTCTCCTGATAAACCCTTTCTTCCTGTCATACAACCAGATATTACTTACAGGTAATTGATAATCCTGCCCCCTGAACAATTGTGCAAATTTTGTCGAAGAATACCAGGTAAAGAATATCTGGTTGACTAATCTCTGTAGCACTAACCTAGTTCAAATCAAAAAAGAAAAGAAAACTGGGTTTCAGATTTGGCACAGTACCATTGACAATGAGCTTGAATTTGTCAGGGTTAATGGTCTTGAAGTCCTGTAAGCGAGTCTTGTGAGAGAGTTCCATTTCCCATGACTTTGATAGCATTTTGCACTACTTCTTCTAGAGACCCCTTTGGCCATTCCTGCAAACCATGTTGTAATACGCAAATTAAGAATTTGACAGAGAGAAAGAAATCCTGACGCATAATATATATAAGCATAGCTTAAGGGTGGAGAACCTTGGTCCGGCCTTCTTCGAAGAGCTGGTTGACGGAATCATATGTGGGAGGAGCTCCATGCCTCCACTGCGTGGTATTATCAGCTTCATCATGCAAGATAGATCTGTATATATCTCCTGATTTCTTCATCAAAGCTTCTTCTGCAGTCGCCATATCAGAGGCTTGCTACAAGGGCTTTACACTGGAGATGGATGGCTATATAATGCTTGATAGAGCCAGAAAATCACTTGATTTTACTGTGGTTAGTGTGTGAGGTAAACACACAGCATTTGTTTAATTTATTAGCTATATTATCACATAATCCCACCAATTCTACTCGTGTGAATGGCCACAACTATGTAGTCAAACTGTGTTTTGATGCATAAATATTTTTATATGAAAAATAGTAACCCAGGAAGCAGTCATCTACACACTTCACACCACAAATTCAAAATCTAAAAGTCAAGATTCATAGTCTTAGATAGAAATATTTAATTTCCGACCACAAATCACCTCATTGTCACCCAATTAAACAAATGGGTGTTTTTTTTCATCAAGCAATGCCGAAGAGTAATCAAATAAATGGGATGCTCGCAAAACTTACCACCATCACTTTCACTACTGTTTTCTCTTCTTCTTATCAATGTCTTAACCACATCTTGAAACACTTCTCCTAGAATAACATCATCACGTTGCCTCAACATGTGTTGGCCTAAAGTCTCAAATGTTCTTATTCTAATGAAACAAATTATTTGTATATATGTATTGCTATACGAATATTTTTTACTTCAATTTTTTTTATAAAAACAAGAGTTACCAAATGTCTGCGCATTGCATAAACAATTAGTAGGACGAATTCAAGGTAATGAAAAAATAATTCAACCTCAAAGAGTAAGTACATAATTATATATATAAAAAATCTTTATATTTTCTCCAAATTAATTCGAACATAAAAGACTTCGATTGAATTACGATTCACCTAGCTACTAATTATTCACAAGTACCATGACTAATTTCTTATGAATTCTAATGATTAACCTCCTAAATCCTCTCCAGTTGAAATGAAAACCACAACCCTTGCCCTCTTCACCTCGTCTTGCAAACCCTTAGTTAGTTGTCCACCATTTATTTACTCTCTCTTCTCCTCCCTTTTCTTCTTACAATATTGCATTTATCTTTGACCATAGACCCCGTGGATTGGTTGTAGTTAGGTATATTTATTAGAATATAGAAACAATCTTCTATTTATAGAATGTAAATATATTTCCTGTTTTGTTAGCAAAATTGTAGCCGAAGGACTCTCCCTTCACCCTTGTATAAATCATCCAATTATCAATGAAATCGGCAGGCAAATTATTCCAATTCTTCTATCATGGTATCAGAGCAATCCTAGGTTATCTTCTTCATCTAAATTCAAGCTGCCTCTTTTTCTTTACCAACTACAACTATCACCCTTCTTCATCCCTCTCTGTTAATCAAGCTCTGCCCAGAAAAACACAATGACAGAAATCACAACAGACTCAACCACCTCACTTTCTTCTCCTCCCACCAAACTTCATCAATCTCATCATGCTCTTACGGTGTTCAACATCACCACCTTTATCAAAGTCACCATAGACATTGAAAAAGGTCAATACATTACATGGTCTGAATTGTTCAAAATACATGCTAGAGCTTATCAAGTTCTGGATCATATCATCCCTGCCTCATCAGAAAAGAACAAACAAATTGCTTCCATTCAAGACACGGACCCTGACCTTTGGTCCCGTGTTGATGCAATTGTCCTACAATGGATTTACAGCACCATCTCCGAAGACCTTCTCAACACAATCCTTGAACGTGATTCAACAACTGAAATCGCATGGAATAGATTGAAAGACATATTCTCAGATAATAAAAATTCTAGGGCACTCTACCTGGAACAAGAATTTTCCAAAGTCCAAATGGAAAATTTTCCTGATGCTTCTTCCTACTGTCAGCACCTCAAATCTCTCTCGGACCAATTGTCCAATGTGGGTGCCCCTGTGTCGAATGAACGACGGGTTCTTCAACTCCTCTCGGGATTGACTGATGCTTATTCCTCAATTGGATCACAGATACGCCATGGAGACTCTCTTCCCCTCTTTTACAAAGCCCGTTCCATGCTTGTATTAGAGGAAACGGCACGGATGAAAAAGGCTGCCCAATCCCCCCCAAACTCTGCCTTTTTTGTCTCTCCAGTTGCAAACTCCGGTGGCCACTTTTCTGGAAACCCACAACACCGTACAAACCCACACCACAACAACCGCATCTCCTTTAATCGCAGTGGCAGAGGAGGTGGCCACGGAGTACGCGGTGGAAAGGGAAGAGGGAGAAGTAGTGGCCGATGAAGCCAGTGGCACGGGCACACCACGACATGGAAGCCGGGATATGCCCAGCAGCAGCCAACGGGGTATACACCCCAGGAGCGACAGCCCTGGTCTTATGGGCAGGCTCCTTGGGCTGGGCTGTGGCAGCAATGGGCCAGCCCCCCATGCCCATACCCAACGGCTGGGCAACCCACTCAACGCCAGCCCATCCAGCCCAATATTCTTGGGCCTAGGCCACAACAGGCCCATATGGAAGCAGTCACACCACAGGCCCAGTCCACACAGCTGGCCCATTCTTCGTATGCTCCAACCGACATCCAAGCGGCCATGCACACATGACTGCAAATGGGAGTAATCTCACATCTTATTTAAATATGAGCAATAATTATAATATTACTATCGGAAATGGTCATACTATTCCAATTATTAGTTATGGACATGCATTATTACCTTAATCCAAACATCCTTTCACTTTGAATAATGTCTTGCATGCCCCAAAATTGATCAAAAATCTTGTCTCTGTGAGAAAATTTACCATTGAAAATAATGCTTCTATCGAATTTGATCCGTTCGGTTTTTCTGTGAAGGATTTTCCAACGGGGATGCCTTTAATGAGATGTAACAGCTCGGGTGACCTCTATCCAGTTACAACAAGACTAACCATTGATTTTTCAACACCATCTACCTTTACCGTTGTATCTCCCGATTTATGGCATAATCCTTTAGGGCATCCGGGAACTCCTGTTTTAAGTTCTCTTCGTAGAAACAATTTCATTATGTGCAATAAAATTCAGGACAATTTTTTTTGCAATTCATGTCCTCTTGGGAAACAAATTAAATTACCTTTGTATGAATCTCTCTCATTCACCTCTTTACCATTTGATATTGTGCATAGCGATATTTGGTCATCACCTACCCTTAGTTCGGAAGGTCATCGTTATTATGTTTTATTTCTTGATGACTTTATGAATTTTCTATGGACTTCTCCAATTGCCAATAAATCTCAAGTGCATTCCATTTTTCTGTCTTTTCCTACTCATATCAAAACACAATTTGAAAGAGATATTAAATGTTTCCAATGTGACAATGGCGGGGAGTATGACAATAAATCTTTTCACCAATTTTGTCAATTACATGGCATGACTTTTCATTTTTCTTGCCCACATACTTCTTCTCAAAATGGAAAAGCCGAAAGAAAAATTCGTACCATCAATAATGTCATCCGCACCCTCCTTGCTCATGCCTCTCTACCAGCGTCATTTTGGCATCATGCACTTCAAATGGCCACCTATCTCCTTAACATACTACCCAACAAAAAGCTTCCCTTTCAATCACCCACAAAAATTCTCTACCAAAAAGATCCATCCTACTCTCATCTTCGAGTCTTTGGGTGCTTATGCTATCCTCTTCTTCTGTCTACTTCTAGGAATAAATTGCAAGCTCGGTCAACACCATGTGTGTTTTTAGGATATCCCTCTAACCATAGAGGATATAAATGTTATGATCTCTCTAGTCGTAAAATACTTGTTTCCAAGCATGTAATTTTTGATGAGCATACATTCCCTTTCTCTACATTACATACTCCTTCATGTCCTACTTATGAATTTCTAGATGCAGGTCTCACACCCTTTCTCCACTCACCTGCTCCACCAAATCATCCTCCTAGACAACTTGTTGATCCACCACCCCAAAACCTCGAGTCCTATTCAGGTACCACAACCACCCCCCTCCAACCCCATCCCCGATTCTCCAAGCCAAGAGCTAGCCAGCACATCAAACACATCACCCCGAGCAGAATCCCCTAACACCACTGCTCCACCACAAACCCAAAGTCCACATCCACCATGGCACCAGCCCAACCCCCTCAAATTATCCATTCCCTTCACTCTCCATAAATGACTACCAGATCCTAACATGGTATTGTTAAGCTCC
Source organism: Salix koriyanagi (assembly GCA_029228605.1). NCBI lineage: Eukaryota > Viridiplantae > Streptophyta > Magnoliopsida > Malpighiales > Salicaceae > Salix > Salix koriyanagi. Next base: position 5,619,311 of record CM055337.1, on the reverse strand, counting down.
AAAAGCTCTTTAACCTTCATACTTCGGCTGAAACATCCATTTCTCCTTTACCCACTAATCCCCTTAATGCATTACATGATCATAATTGGAAAATAGCCATGAAAGACGAATACGATGGTCTTATTGAAAATAAGACGTGGGACTTAGTACCCTTTCCATCTAATGCTAATATCATTCAAAGTTTGTGGATTTTCAGGCATAAGAAGAAATCTGATGGTTCTTTTGAGCGGTATAAAGCCCGTCTTGTGGGTGATGGTGCAGGTCAGCAAACGGGGATTGATTGTGGGGAGACCTTTAGTCCGGTAGTCAAACCGGCAACCATTCGGATAGTGTTGAGTATTGCTTTATCTAAATCTTGGTGTCTTCATCAACTAGATGTCAAGAATGCCTTCTTGCATGGCAATCTCGACGAAACAGTTTATATGCATCAACCTCCAGGTTTCTGAAATTCAGAGCACCCAGATTATGTTTGTTTGCTAAAGAAATCTCTCTATGGGCTTAAGCAAGCCCCACGTGCTTGGTATCAGCGGTTTGCTGATTATGTAGCCGTATTGGGGTTCTCTCATAGTATTTCAGATCACTTGCTATTCATTTATCGACAAGGTAATGATATGGTGTATATTCTTCTATATGTGGATGACATTATTCTTGTTGCATCTTCTACTACTCTTCGGCAATCTATCATATCAAAATCTTGGCACTGAGTTTGCTATGAAAGATTTAGGTCTCATCAGTTATTTTCTGGGCATATCGGTTACACGACATTCCGGAGGCCTATTTCTTTCACAAAAGAAATATGCATAAGAAATCATTGAGCGGGCTGGTATGTCTTCTTCAAAACCATCTCCTACTCCGGTGGACACAAAAGCTAAACTCAGCATTTCTTCAGGAAATCCTTATCATGATCCTACTGAATATCGTAGTCTGGCTGGAGCATTAAAGTATTTGACATTTACGCGGCCGGATATTTCCTACGTGGTTCAGCAGATATGTCTATTTATGCATGACCCCAGAACACAGCACCTGTCGGCCTTAAAGCGCATCATTCGCTACATTCAGGGTACTCTAGATCTTGGTCTTCACCTTTATCCCTCATCAGATCATACTCTTACCTCGTACACCGACGCTGACTGGGGCGGATGTCCAGACACCAAACGGTCTACTTCTGGTTATTGTGTATACCTTGGGGATAATTTACTTTCATGGTCTGCAAAAAGACAACCCACATTATCACGTTCTAGTGCTGAGGCCGAATACCGGGGAGTGGCTAATGTTGTTTCCGAATCATGTTGGATCCGTAACCTACTTCTGGAGTTACACTGTCCTATTTCAAAAGCCACATTGGTATATTGTGATAATGTTAGTGCGGTTTATCTTTCTGGCAACCCAGTCCAGCATCAACGCACTAAGCATATTGAGATGGATATTCATTTTGTGCGGGAAAAAGTCGCTCGTGGTAAAGTTCGTGTTCTACATGTCCCTTCACGTTATTAGATTGCTGACATTTTTACTAAGGGACTTCCACAACAACTTTTTGATGATTTCCGGGATAGTCTCAACGTCTGACAACCTCCTGTTTCCACTACGAGGGTGTATTAGAATATAGAAACAATCTTCTATTTATAGAATGTAAATATATTTCCTGTTTTGTTAGCAAAATTGTAGCCAAAGGACTCTCCCTTCACCCTTGTATAAATCATCCAACTATCAATGAAATCGGCAGGCAAATTATTCCAATTCTTCTATCAATATTGTGGCAAGCAAAATAGTTTACACTAAATTGGTAGCATTTTGTTATGTAATATAATTGAAAAATAAGCAACAATGATAAATCAACCAAACTAAACAAAAAAAATCACAATGATTCCTGCACAAAATTAACACTTGTCAATATTATTAAAAAAATTCTTATAAATATTAAAAAAACCTTTATGATTTACTTGATAACCAAGACAATACTAAATAAAATCTAGTAAAATAACATCTAAAACACATGTTATAGTCATCAAAGATTAAAAAAGGAGCCAATCAACAAAAAGTTAAACAAACAAATTGGGAAAAGTGTTTTTGATTTAAAAAAGATAAAAAAAATAATAATATAAATCAACCCTAGTTAAATTGTCAAACATGCAACTTATATCATGAGAATTGAATATCCCCATAGAAATAAAAAAATATATAAAACTCAATTTTCAATAAACCTAATATTGAAAGGGAAAAAATAGTATTAAAAAGAAAGAAAACAAAAAACAACTTGCATCAACTTGACTTGTGAGAGTGGATAACATTATAGAAAAACATTGGAAAAAATATTAAGCTCAATTCCCAAATCAATTCTATTTTGGCAAGAATGGTGAAAAAACAAGGATATGAGAGAGAAAATAGAGGAGAAATAAAAGAGAAAAGGGGTCACTATGTGCCTCCACTAATTACATGTATCGCAGTGCTTAAAAGGCCTTGTTGAGATGTTTACAACGCTATTAAGAAAAATAGTGTTTTGATATTAGAGGTAGTTGCACACATTATTAAAGCATCATGAATCATGTGTTGGCCGATGTAATGCAGGCATTAGCTATCTTGGCACTGCCTATTAGATTGAGTCCATATATTTCTTACTTTCAAATTTAGTCCCTCAAGATTTAATTATTTTAGATTAATAAAATTGAATTTTATTTTTCAAGACTAAGCATTATCTACTCATCGAAATGTTTATTCCACATTGCATGATACCCATATCTAAGCACCATAAAAAATAGTTAAGTCAAAACCAAAATAAACTCAATGTAAAATAATAATAATAATAATAAAAAATTGTTGGTTGAACCTTTCCCTTACTAGAACAATTTAGTCCTCTATTATAGAAAAAAAGGGTTGCATATTCATTTATTATTCAGACTTAATCCTTATTGCTTTAATTGTTTCATATCAATAAAAAATCATTTAATTTTTCCAAACTAGACATCCCTTGAGTGATGAATTTTTTTCTCAACACTATAAGATCACCTAACCTAGGTAACCAAATCAAGCTACCTAGCATAATTCCAATTAAATGCAACATCATAGGAACAAATTGAAGGACCAAAATAAAAAAAGAAAAAAACAGCCACAAGGATTAAAAAACAATATTACAATCCATATTATTTTCATCCTACCTCTATAATGGTTAGGTCACGGGTCAACTAGGTTGACTCCGGTAAACTCATGTAAAACAAATTTTTTTGGCCTTATTAGAAAACCAACCATAAAACATAATCCATTTTGTGATGACATCTCACCAACCACTCAAAATAAAAGTAAAAAATAATGATCATACAACCAACCACTAAACACAAAAGTATAAAAGAAAGATCATGCCATTAGCCACTCAAAAAGTGCATGACCCATATATTCCATGTTCTAGACATGACATTAGCTTTTGGTCTAGTTTATGCAAGTTATATCAATGAAATGAGGTCTTTTATGCCAAGCTATGATATCACCACACTCTTTCCCACTCTAACCTAACTTGTTTCCTATAATCATATAAATAACTTTCAAGTACCAAAAATGCATTTTCTTCTCCTTCTGTCTCATTCCTTAACCTTTTTTAGTGTATCTTCTTGCTACCAATAGAAAAAACTTACTTTAACTTCTTTTCCACTCTCTACTCTTAATTTCATTCTTGCCTTTCTAATTCCTTCCACTAAGTGAGCCATATCCACCAATGATGATGATGACTCCACCGTTAGATGTAATATCTTCTAATCTCATTATCTTTTGCAGGTCATTCAAATATTATTTTTTGTATTTATTTTTGTGTTTAGTTTCCAGATATTTAATTGTTTTTTATTATTGTTAATTTGTAAGTTTTTGAATTATAATTGAAATTATTTATTTTTTGTATGTTTTGATTTAATTTTAGGTCTCACGTGGTTTCCCCATGTCAACTAGATTTTGTCCGGCTAATTATTTGGCTAGTTTTTGTGTTAACCCTGATTGGTCTAAGTTTTGGGTCATTCGGGTACCAAGTCAATCTATTGAGCTAAACCAAGTTTTAAGACTTTGTAATGACCCCCCCCCCTATCTTTTTGTTGTAATTGGTATATCAATATGAGTTCTTCAAACCCTTATTTAGGTGTGTTTATTTATCGAAATTTCATCAGAATCTCCCTTGTATTGGCAAATCCTAAGTTATCGACATATAACATAACCTTCAAAAAACAAATCCAATAACTCTTAATTCGATCTCCACCTAAACATCTTAGGTTTATATTTCCACAAGCATCATCCTCATCACAACCACAATTGTTAGCAACAATTGTTAATTAGAACAAGAATTAAAATAAATCCAATTATATTTAATAGGATATTATAAAATTTAGGGTTAATTTCTTAAATTCCAGTCCTTTTTAAAGAGCGATGATCATACATATTAAGTTTACCAACACTTAAATGACACAAAATACTAAAATGGTCCTCCTAGAGCTAGATACAAAAGATAATAAATAATATAATATACTTCTGACATGCAGATGATGAATCTGAAAAGAAAATTCAAGATAATCTCATATAAAAATTGAATAGATATAATAGTAAATTTATTTAACCAATTGCACACAGATCATACATAATTATAAAATAAATATAGCTATTTGAAACACAAACTAACTTTCTCGTCTACATATTGTCAGTAAGCGATATCATCGAAAAGACCCTTTCTCGGGTCCTTAACATACCTCCTCGTGTTTATTGGTAGATGTATGACGATTGCATTTATAGAATCCTAACATACACTAATGTATGTTAGACAATGCACCATGGTCCTCTTATCCAGGATTCTAACATATAATAAATATATATACTAGCCTATGCATAATGATCCTTATCCTTGGGATCTTGAAATACATTGAATGTATGTTAGTACTTTATAATGATCCCTTTAATCGAGATTTTAATATACACTAAATATATGCTAGTTATATTTGGCGATCTCTTAATCTGAGATCCTAACATACACCAAATGTATACAGGTCATCATCATGTTTCATTCATTTGATAGTGTAGATTGGCGATACTAGCACAACCTAACAATTTTACATGGCAAACTGACTTCCATAACACACATGCCTTAAATATTTTTAGTAAAAAATCACATCTTTTCAAACTTTCACTAAAAGTGTTGAGAATAATCCACATATTAAATTATGAAAATTAAATTAGAAGACGTAGGCACATATCACTTACCTTTTATGGATGCTCTACTTGTGATTCCTTGTTGTTTTAATTGCATCATACTTATGGTCCCCTCTGCAATTACAAGCAACTCTTATAAATTATCCTTATTCAAGGATACAATTCATTATAACTACACCAAAACAAAATCAAAATAAGCATTTTAATCAATTATTCTTTTCTTTTTATTTTCCAACCATATTTGTATAGTTTATTCAATAAAAAACATTATTATAAATGCCCATTTCAAACATAACTTCTTTTTTTCCTTTAACATTTCTAATTTAGTCGCTTCACGCCTCCCTTTTTTTCTCAAATCTGCTAACAGAGGTTGCCTTCCGACTTTTTCCAAGATATTTTACTATAATATAAGTTGTAGAACTTTGTTTTGAGAAAGGTTGATCTTGTTTAAAAGATAAAATATAAGGGTACAATTCGCATGAAAGGATGAAAACCTAGTTCTGCCCCAACCTTCATGAAATATATCATAAATAGGACAAACCTTCTACTCTGCATAATCATGTTTAGCGACCCATAACTAGAGTTCTAAAATTCTAAATTAAATAAAACTAGTTTTCTTATATGGTAAACAATCATAACTACAACTCCTAATAAAGAAAACAATAATAATTTCCAAATTTTCACACAATAATAATAAAGGAAAAAAATGTGCCTAATTTGTTAACTTGTGCATAATATACTTTTTTCCCCTCCAAATTCTACTTTCTCTAATTTATCTTAACTTTTTAACGACTGATCATACCTAATAACCTCATCAAAACATTTTTAAAATTAAGCTACCCTATTTGCATCAAATTCCTTTCATAAGATCAATGAGAGCATAATTATAAGTTTTATTAAATTTCTAAACAACATCATTCTAACTCATCCTTTTCTATTTCTACATGCATTCTTCATAACTTCAAGACATATAAACACACATTAATAAGCTAAGTAAAAGTTTCAATATTCCCTCTTATTATACACTTATGGATGAACACTTGGCCTTGGGCAATTAAGAATTGCCTCATTCGTTTTATGCTCAATCCATTCAATATACAAACATTCACATCCAAAAAAATATCTACAACAAATGTTTTGCAAATATACATAATCTCTCCCTCCTAATTACCCCCCTCAATGGTCGACCATGGCCTTTCCTAGGGCACTTCCCTATCCATTCTATTTGTCTTGCTAATTTGTAACTCATTTCATGTCACATTCATCAATTAAACATTATTCCAAATTTCCCTAAAATATTTTCCAAGAACCATAACCTTAATCTCATAAAGAAAAATCATGCAATTTTATAATTAAGTTAGGAATTTCTATATGAATATAAGAAACACCATACCAAGGAAAATTTAAATCCTAATTGCTTTTGAAATAAAAATCTCATTTTTTTTCTTGTTGTTGTCGGCCACTCTCTCTTGTTTCCCCCCAATTTCTTCTTCTACTAACACTCTTAACCCTTGTATTTTTTTATGTATGGATGTTTTGGTAACACTTAATCTCTTTATTTCTTTGAAATACTTTTTAATTTGGCAAGAACAATTTCAAAATCTCCCTCTCTTTTCTTCCACCATTTTTGTCAAAATCAAAAGCAAAAAAAAAGGTATTTATACCCCTCAATTTCTATCATTTGCATTTAGTCCCTATTTCCTTTAAATATTTTATTGTTACCCTCACATCTTTTCCTCTTATAATCAAGTCCTAACTATATTTATTTCAATTCCACCCTGTAACTTATTATATATCTATTATTATTTTTCTTTCAATTCATTTTTTAATTTAAACCTAATCTCAATTAATTTCGAGTTAAAAACTACAATATCTTGAATTTTTTTTCCGGATGTTATGTCCAAAAGTTTTGAATTCTCATTTTATTTAAATTTGTATGTGAATTTCTCCACTTTTATTTTCTTTATTTAGTTAGTTTATAATTTATACGTATATTTATTTCCCGGTATTTAAAGTGAAGATCAAAGAGTTGCCAAAATAAAGAAGTAATAATATGTCTAGAAGTTCATCGAGCTTAGAACTTATTTATATGTTTTCCTTTATCTAGAGTTATAAAAGTAAAAAAGAAATTGTAAATCGTATTGTCACAACTCATTTCTGAGTTATTCCCAAAATTTACTTGAAATGAAAATAAAAATAACAAAAATGAAAATGAAAAAGATTGCCGTGGTGGAAAAATTAAGTTGGAGATTTTGGATGGATTTGATAGTCTGATCGTACCTCTATGTGTCCAACACTAGAGGAAAATACAAACTCAAGGCTAAAATAAATTATTATTGGATAAATTTGCATAAAAATTAAGTCGAAAGACATAATTATATTTTTAATAGGCCACTTTGATTTAATCATAGGTCAAATTAAAGTTTAATTATGTTTAAAAATTAATTTAGGGTCTAATTAATGGATTTAATTAAGTGAAAAGACTTAATTATACTTTACTTGGGTCAAAGTCATTTTATGAAGGACTTAATTGGTGGAAATTAAGTTTGAGAGCCTAATTTGGGTTAAATAAAAAAGATTGAAATTTTTGGAGATTAGATTTTATTTTGTACCAAGTCAATTGGTTGAAATTGGAGGTAAAATTACAATAAAATTAGAGCCAAAATAGAGGTGGCTCTCTAATTAGACTAGATTAGCTTTTTTCCTCCAGCTATAAATAGAGGTGAAATCTATGATCCGATAGGAGATAAATGAAAGCCAAAATTGAATAAACAATAGTCTTCTTTTTGGTTTTCCAGCCAAAACACTCCTTATTGTCATAACTTGATTTTTACTCTCTAATTTTTAATATTTTTATATCATTTTTTGTATTTTCAACGTAATTCAAAATTTTGATTAAAAAAAATCTGCTATCTTGAGAAAATAGCCTTGAAAATTATTTATTCATTATTTATGTAACACCTTGTGGTTTCTAATGTGTCTTTATCTATATTATTTATTATACATGCAAATTAAGTAATTTAAGCCTTAAAATATCAAATTTTAAACTTATCACATCATAATTCTCATAATTTATTATTAATCTATTTCTCACCTCCAAGTTCAATTAAAAGTCAATTTCATTTTTCCCATGATATATAAAGCATATTTTTTATACCAAAATTCATAAAGAGAATTACAACTTCTAATATTTCCATATTAATGAAAACATGAAAAAAAAATGACTTAATCTTTCTTATTTTCTAATTGAAGTCCCAATAGATTAGTTTCAACCTCTATACACTAATGATTTGGCTTAACACAATCATTTAAATTTGACATGCAATTTTTTTCCAAACACAAACACTTGTACTTTTTTATTGCAAATAGCCTTAAAAATACAAATTTAATCCACTCCATTCACTAATCAACATGCCTAACATCAAAATGATATAAATTAACCACACAATCAAGATCAAATTCCCAAAATTCTTTAAACTAACTATTCAACCAATGCTAACAAAACTTATAATTAGTCATAACATCCTCAATTTATTTCTTAAGCATGTCAATCTTAATATCAAAAACATAAAAGGAATTTAGGAAGAAAAAATCTAATTGAATTGACAATATACGGAGAAACTCTAAAAGAAGTTTCTAGCCATTATGTGTGGGTAGGTTAACTAGATATTTTTGTTTATTAAAAGGTTCCTTTTTTGCTTGTTAATAGACTTTAATAGGTTGAATCGAGGGCCTATAGGGTGAAAGAGTATTGATAAGGACCAAGCTATTTTGGTTTAGTGATCACATTCAAACAAACTATCCAGAAGAATTTGATGATTTGATGATTTCACGAGTACTTCCCGAGTCAATGACTTATCAAGACACCGTTATTTTTGTAGTCTAACTTAAAATAATGTGTGTGCAAAATAAAAGTGTTTGGGTGATAGACATATCTCATATCCAATCCAAACAAAATAATAAAAGGATAGGGTTCATGAAGTGCAAGTACACAAAAGCATTTATATAAAATCAAACAATAAATATATATTGATTAATTTAGATAAATAATTATAACAAATTATTCACATTATAAATGAAAGCATAAAAACATATATTATCATAAAATCAATCAAACAAAACTTGGCCCTAAAAAGAATTCCCAATAGAGTTACCATTATATCATATGAGACATGTCTATAAACTATGTTTAGAAAAGGTAAAAATAGAGACAATAAATTTTGTTTTTTGGCAACTATGAGCTCTAACTAATCTTCAAAGTTTTCTAGGTAAAGGATTGATTATGTTAAAGGAAAGATTAAAATCATCCTAAAACATCCCATTTAAGGTAAGTTACTTCATGTTTGTTTTTACTGGTAAAAAGTATCTATTGTGCATATATGTTGATATTTGCCTAAATTGGTATACATGTTTTGGTTATTGAAAGTATGAGACTAATAAAGTTAAGGATGGTGATTTGCTCAATCCTCACTTTTTGAACAAGAACTTTAGACAAAAGGATGTTTATGGTTTATTTGACATTGTCCTATTTTCTTGTGTCATGGTCATACTTATTATTTTGGCTTGGACTTTGGTGTCTTCTTTTATTATGTTGAAAATGGGCTTTGAGGTCACCATTTGGCCTTAATTGGCCTATATGATATCATGTAAATCTTGTCCAAAATCACTTGACACATCAAATGAGGGAAATACAAAATGAAAATTAGACACATCATATCAACCCATATACCATGCAATATTCAAGGAAAAAACCTAATTAGAACTTATAACTCTTAGGTTGATTTTGAGTTATGAGAAAAAATACATATAAAAAAAAAAAAAACATTGATATTGATATTTACATGTATATATTCATTTATCCTTAATGCTATATCCAAAACACAAACTAATTAGAGTTTACAATTACCAAATCAATTTACAAAAACAAATGACAAAAAAGCAAACATAGAAAAATGTATGTGTTGTATCAATATTTACAATATGAAAATCATCTTCTTTAAGCATGATATTCTAGGAAAAATTTAGGTTAACTTTGAGTTACAAAAGAAATTAAATTAGTTAACATACCTAAAAAGAAAAAAATAAATGGATTCACCCATCAATTAAACCAAACCAAAATTCAAATAATAAGGAAATATATCAGAAATCAATTGAAATAAATTATTCAACACATTAAAAGTTGGAAAAGACCTACAAAAACAAGTATAGTCGATTGGAAGATCTAAAAGTTGTATTGTTAATGATGATGTATGTTTTTTTTTGTTAAGACCAGGGTTGTTAGTTTTGTTCCGTTTCGGCCGAAATGGTCAAAATATTTCGTACTAGTTAAAAAAAACCAAAAAATGTTATTTTTACCTTGATTTAAATTCAGGCTTATTCCGGTTTTTTCAGCCAAATACCGGCCGAAACGTTCCATTTTCATTCTGCCTGTTCTGTTTCTGCCAAATAGTGCTTTTTAAAATAATAAATAATTTTACAATATCAATCATATTTCTGAATCTAACCGTTCAATTGAGATGAAATTTTACAATAAGTCTCTTGATATATTTATATATATTATATTAAAATTTCAGAGCAATTAGAGAATGTAATGACCTTGCGAGATTGATGATGATATTATCGTAATATTAAACATGTTCATAATTTTGTTTAGAAAAATTATTTTATTGTGTCTTTTTTTATATTAAATTGTAAAATTCTAAATAATTTTATTTTTAAATTTAACTAATTTTTTTAATTAATATATTTAATTATATATATAACTAACCTGGAACACCACATTAAAATGCTCTAAAATTAAAATATTTTATTTCAATTAAAAATACAAAACGTCAACCAAAATAGAATCGACATTCCAGGACAACTGACCTGTGGACAGTCGTTATGTGGGGATAAACATGTTGTGGTTGAGCTGATTCAGGCATGATAATAAAGGGATAATTGGGTTTTTTTTATTTTTATTTTTATTTTTATTTTTATTTTTACCTCGTATGCATGACCTTCCTTTCCCGTCATCGTAGTCCCACTTTTCTTCCTTATTCATCGTTTCACTCCCTCGTCTCTTTCAATTAATTTTTTTCCTTTTTTTTTTTTTTAATTATCTATTTTTGTTATTGTGTGGTGTGGTGTGGCTTGGATAGATATACCTTATTTCAAAGTTTGAAATCTTGTACCACCCATTTTTCTTTGTGAGGCTGCTATCCATCTTTACTCAATTATTGAAAAGCAAATTGGGAGGGTGTCCCTCACCAATTACTACTAATTATTATTGTCAATTTATTGTTGCACTACCATTCAGCCATCCTCCTCTAGGAAGAGGGAGACTTTTCCACAATTTATTATTTAACAATGGGTTTATTGGAAATTGAGCTTCATAATTTATTTTGATCTGTTTTATTTAGAGTTATTATGGTTTTATAACCCGAGTCACAGATTTAAAAACTTAGCGTAGATTTAAAAAACAGAATCTCAATTGACAAATCATATTTTCAACTATGTGTTGAGTTGGTGATGTGCTTTATTTAGGGCTATTTTTTTTATAAAAAAAAATATTAGTTTGTTTAGTCAAATCATTTTTTCACAAATCATCCAAGTTATATTTTTACTCTTCAAGTTGATCAGGTCATATTGGTTCAACTCTAACTCTTTTATTTGTGTTTGAAACTTGAACTGTATAATTTAAATATATTTATCTTTGAATTTACATTTAAATTTAAATTACATTTGTTGAATTAATATTTTAAATTATATATAAATACAACTCCAAGATAATGCACCAAAGCATTTCAAAACCAAAACATATTATTTCAATTACAATTACAAATATAACACCAACTATAACAGAATTAACATATGCTGCATGTCGAAATTTTAGTCCAAGACCTAGGCCGAAGTTGAGTCTAGTCCTGTAGCCCATCAGACCATTTTCTGAGTAGTCCAGTAGTTATGCCATCTCTTTTAAAGGTGATGGTTTAGTTTCTGATTTTGAACATACGGGAGCAAGATTTAACTGCAAGCAATTGGGAGCGAGCAAAACAAAAGCTACTCAATTTTCTACCTTGTTCGGAAATATCTGCCTCCAGATATTGTTAACATTGTTGTGTAAGGAAGTAATTCATCTCGCCCCGAGAAGCATGAAAAGCAACTCTTTGCTTCTTTTAATCAATCGACGTTTTGTTGATTTTTAAAATTGAGACCCACATAAAATTATCTTGTTTTTTTCATTTACTAAACACGCAAAACACAATCTTATTTTGAAACTCTGATGCTACCACACTACCAAACACCTTATTATTTGATTCTGATACCAGAATTGAAGAAAAAATGAGCAGCTGATTCTTTGTTAAACAGGAACGAAAGCATTAGTTCTGAATTGGAGTGAGACTTGGCAGCATATCGTAGTATGTGTTTGTTTGTGAGGTGTGTCAAAAAGCATATAATACATGTGTTTTTTGGAGGTAGTTTAGTTGGCCACTACAACATAATCATGTAATTGATGATTATCAAAATAATCCCTCTTTCTAACCACTAATCAAGTGGCAACTGTTAAAGTCTGACAGTCTATCTCGTATTAGGTCAATATAAAGATTCCAGCTACCTTGGCTATTTTCAATCTTCTTTACTGCTAGTAATGCTTATGAGATATTGATTCAAATGCTGGCCAAAGATTTTTGTTGAGAATGACTCAGCGACATGCTTCCTGGCCTCTCCACCCATTCTGCTTGCCATCTGAGGATCCTGAATGACTTTGGCCATCGCCAAAGAGAAATCTTCAGGGTTAGGGTCACAAAGAAATCCTGTTTCTGCATCCTTGACAGTCTCCACAGGGCCCCCACTATTGCATGCAATTACAGGCTTGTGGGCTGCCATTGCCTCCAATGGGACGATGCCAAAGTGCTCATCCTACATTTCTTGAACAATTAATTTAAAACCCTTTTTTCATCTCAAATTATGATCAATGTTATAGACAAGTGAAAAGGGTCGGACCTTTGGAGTATAAATGACACACAGGCACTGTGAAAGAAGTTTATTTCTCTCAGCTGTTGAGCAGGATGTGATGAAGCTAATCTGAGATGAGACTCCTTCCCTGGCAGCCAGGTGTTTAAGTTCATCCAGGTATTCAACATTCTCTCGCAGTCGACTATCATATCCACCTGAAAGAAAAATTACAAGCAAGCATTTAATGAGCAAAGTTGTGGTTTTACCATTTACACACGTCTAATTTGTCTTCCCTACAAATCAGGTTAATATTCCAATAATAGCTTCATATCATTAAAATTTTGCCCCGTCTCAGAATAATTTTCTCTTGTTATTTCTGTTGCAAGAATATCTGCATTTTGCATAACATATTTCCCACCCATTCAAAAATTGCATGCTAATTATGTAAAGTGTGATATCAATCTTGAAAGTCTTGAGTGAAGCTTGAGTGAAGGTGCATGCACTCCCCAGTCCCTCCCTTGTTTTTTCAAGAGAGGAAGGTACATGGCCCTTTCTGCAACAAGCATAAAAGGGATAAAGGAAACACTGCATCCCAAGTACAAAACCATTTTCCAAACTCATCAATTAAAGAAATGTTTTAGTAACGTAACCAGGAAAGAAGCAAATCAAGACTTGCCTGCAATGGTCAAAGTAGCTTCATTTAGTGTTTGACTTTGAAGGCCATGTTCCTCAAGGGTGTGAAGTCTGGCAAAGGCAGAAACTGCCAATTCTATGTTCTTTTTCCTTTCAAAGCGATTTATTGAGAGAAAATTCAACCTATGCCACATGAAACAGATAAGAATAAGATTCTGAGCTACTGGTGGGAAAAATGCAACAAAAGAAGTTCTTCTATGACATTTCAAGAGCATGCCTAGAGTTACAACTTACAAGATGCAAGAGATATACAATAATTTTCATTACTTATAAGAATGAGGTTCGTGGAATTGGTCCACATTAACAGCAGGATAAAGAACAGCAGGTTGGATTCCCCGTGCATGAAGACGCTTGAATGTACTCGCAAAGGTAGATGCAGTGAATTTGCTGTTAACAAGTATAATATCAGCCATGCCTGCAGTCCCCAGGAGCAGTAAATGAGAATCATTAGGTTCAACTGGAACAAAGTTAACGCTAAAGACATCATAATAATAATAAAAAAAAACAGAGAATTTGGAAACAGACCCGTTGTAATTTCTTCTATAAAGTCAATGGGTTTCCTATACAACCTTCGGAGAACAGTTGTATGGTGAGCCAGTAACAAATCCGGGAAATGACAATAAAAAACCACCTGGATATAGAGGACTAGAGTGTACGAAACCTGAGGCTAAAACCTTAGCTTAAAGATACTTAAAGGAAGAATTACAAAAGGAATTTATTTCAGCTTTTTAAGAACCTCCACAACATTTCTTACGAAAATAAAAATAAATAGATACCTCAAACATTATGTGTGATTTCAGAAAAACAATGGAAGAAATTTAAGGGCCATCTAATGAAATGCGAATGAAAAATGATTGGCTGTCGGTCTTGTATTTGTATATCCACATTCAAGTGAAAAAGCTACATGTCGCCCATCGATCTTCACCTCCCTTCTGAATCTGTTTTGGCGGGAATATAGAAATCAGGTAACGTTCAACTATCAAACAAATACACAGGATAGAGGAGAGCCCCAGCAAATATGAACCCAGCAAGACCCATCACCACTTTCAGGCTAGGCTCTCTTCTCCGTCTCCAAAAAGACCCTAAACTTGTTGGTAATTAAGTTGCTGAGCTGGATGTTCAATAAACAAATGCAGAAGATTGAATGGAAAAGTTGACAGTAAAGAAGGTGGAAAAGAAGAAGCTGCTGAAATATTATTATGTAATGTTTAGTTAGTTACATGTCTGCTGTTTGTAACAAACTAAGAAAAGAAAAAGTAATTAAAATGCTTTTTAGTAGGCCTAGCTATTACAGGCTGTAAAAGATCACACAATACGTGTGTTCTCCCCAAATCAGTTTATAAGGGGCATTTTGTCCAGCATGTGGTGTGTGGAAAATTATATACAAAGAATTATCTTTTTTTCGCAACCCTCTCTCCCGTCTTCAACCTTCCAGTGCAAACTTTTCTCCTCGCTACCCAAATCAACAAATCAACCTACAAATCAACAAATAAACCCAATCAAACACAAGATTAAAAACTTCAACATGGTATCAGAGCAGTAACTTGATCAACAAGGGACTGAAAACACAAAAAATCCAGAAAAGATGGTGTCCAGTGGAGACTTACGAACACCTCAGTTCAATGGTGTGAACTATGACTTTTGGGCAGTAAAGATGGAGACAATCCTCATAGCATTTGATCTATGGGATGTAGTTGAGTTTGGCATGAAATCAGGTTCAAGTGTGAAAGAAGAAGAATCTGAGAAAGAAGATAAGAAGAATGATGAAACCGAGAGCAAAGATGGTGAAATTGAGAGCAAAGATAGTTTGAAGAAGCCGCTTTTCAGAGAAAACAAAATAAGAAATGCCAAGGCATTGAGCCTCATCCAAGGAGCTTTGATCGATGAACTTTTTTCCTAGAATAAGGAATGAGAATACTGCACAAGGAGCATGGAATGTGCTGAAAAGAGAGTATAGAGGTGATAAGAAAGTGAGGTCTGTGAAGTTGCAAGCTGTGAGGGCAGAGTTTGAATACATGAGAATGACAGAAGGAGAAGGCTTAGAACACTATCTTTCTAAGTTTTTTGAAGCTATAAACAGTCTGAAATCTCTAGGAGAAGATGTACCTGAGATTAGGATTGTGCAGAAGCTCCTAATGAGTTTAAATAGGAGATACAAGTCCATTGTCTCTATCATTGAAGAGACAAGGGACCTTGATGTGCTGAAGGTGGAAGAAGTTATAGCCTTTGTCAAAGTATTTGACAAGAGGGAAGACCTGCATGATGAACAAGACAAGATTACAAGGACTGAAAAGGCATTCAGTAGTCTCAAAATGGGCTATAATCATGCTGCAAACAAGGCCATGCAGGGGAGATCTAGTCCAAGATGGCAGGGGCATGATCAAAGGCATGTGGGCTGGTCTCAAGGAAGAAATGTGAATAATCATCACAATTTCAGTCACAACACAAACTGGAATAACAGAAATGCAAGTAGCAGCGAGCTAGCTCACGACATGCAGGTGGAGGTAATCAAACAAACACAAAGCCTCAATGTTCTACATGTCAAAAATTTCATTTCGGAATATGTAGATATAAGGGGAAACCTAAGTGTGGGAAATGCAGTCGGTTTGGATATTATTCCAAAGACAGTGACAGCAACAAGCAACTAGCTAATAGTGCAAAGGAGGAAGATATGTGCACAAGCACTATGTTTTATGCATGCCATGCTGCCAGCATAAAGAATGAAGATGTGTGGTTCATTGATAGTGCATGTAGTAATCATATGACCTCTCAAGAGGAGAATTTAATTGATGTTGATAGAAGTATCACTTGCAAGGTGAAAATGGGTTCAGGAGATTTGGTTCAATCAACTGGAAAAGGAACATTAGTTGTTGAAACCAAAAAGGGCAGAAGATACATAAATGAGGTGCTGCTAGTCCCGGGTTTGGATGAGAATCTACTGAGTGTAGGTCAAATGATGGAACATGGCTACTACATTATGTTTGGGGGCAACAAGGCAGTAATATTTGATGATGAGAAACTAGAGAATGTGCTTGCAAAAGTGATAATGAAGGGGAATAGATGTTTTCCCCTTGCACTGGAAGCTTTAACTCCTGCAGCCATGAAAGCATCAGTAAATGAAGATTCGTGGACATGGCATAGAAGGCTTGGCCATTTAAATTTTGCAAGTATGAAGAAGATGAAACAGGAAGAGATTGTGTATGGCTTACCTGTGATAGCAGATTCAAGGGATGTGTGTGAAGGCTGTGTAAAAGGGAAGTATCACCGAGAGAAATTTGATCAAGGGGAAGCATGGAGAGCCAAACATCCACTGGAACTTGTGTATACTCGACCTCTGTGGACCAATGCAAAGCGTAATCAATTGGTGGGAATAGGTACTTTCTTACCTTTATTGATGACTACTCTAGAATGTGTTGGGTATATTTCTGCGAAATAAATCGACACATTAAGTGTTTTCAAGAAATTTAAAATACTTGTTGAGACACAAAGTGGCTACTCTTTAAAGAAATTGAGAAGTGATAGAGGAGGAGAATATACCTCCTATGAATTTCGAAATTATTGTGCAAGTCGAGGGTGTGGAGAGGCAACACAAGAGCCTATTCTCCTCGACAGAATGGAGTGGCCGAGAGGAGAAATAGGACCATAGGAGAAATGGCAAGATCAATGCTGATTGAGAAAGGAATTCCCACTCGATTCTGGGGAGAGGCAGTGAATACTGCTGTGTATCTTCAAAATAGGTGTGTTACATCACCGTGGAGGGTAAGACACCATTTGAAGCATTCACTGGGAAGGAAGCCCGGAATTAAACACTTAAGGGTGTTTGGGTGTGTAAGTTACACACTCATTCCAAAGCAAAGACTAAGACAAAAACTGGACGATAAGGCGTAGAAGGGAGTGTTTATGGGTTATGGAAGTTGTGAGAAAGGATATAGGGTGTATATTCTGGACTCAAAGAAGATAGTGCTGTCAAGGAGTGTTGTTTTTGATGAGAGCAAGTTCTGGAATTGGACTGAAAATCATATGGAATCAGTCACACAGCAACTAAGGTTTGAATGCAACAAAGAAGGGAGTGAAGTAGAAGAAACTAATGTAGATGCTGCACAGAATTATGATGGTATTGATCAGTTAAACTCACCTGAAAATGGTTCAGTGACAGAATCAGTTGAGAGTATCAGTCAAGGATCATCACCTAGTTCAACTCCAGTGAAGTTAAGGAGCATTGAAGACATTTATAATAGATGTCACATGAGCTTCATTGAACCTGAAAATTACCAAGAAGCAGCAAAGAGTAAAGATTGGCAGGATGCAATGAGAGCTGAATTAGAAATGATAGAGAAGAATCATACCTGGGAGCTGATTGACAGACCTTCTGATGCACCTGTGATAGGTGTGAAATGGGTTTTCAAGACCAAGCTAAATTTTGATGGGTCCATACACAAGCATAAGGCTAGACTTGTAGCCAAGGGATATGCACAAAAACCAGGGGTGGATTACAATGAGACCTTTGCTCCAGTAGCAAGGTTGGATACTATAAGGACTCTCATTGCATTGGCAGCTCAAAAGGGTTGGAAACTATTCCAACTAGATGTTAAGTCAACATTTCTAAATGGAATGCTTGACGAGGAGGTGTATGTGGAGCAACCCGAGGGGTTTGAAGTGAAGGGGTCCAGCCACAAGGTGTATAAACTATACAAGGCTCTATATGGACTTAAACAAGCCCCTAGAGCCTGGTATAGTGAAATCGATGCTTATCTTACAAGTTGCAAATTTGAAAGGAGTGCAAGTGAGGCAACTTTGTACACCAGAAGTGATAGTGAAGGAGGCCAGATCATTATCTCAATATATGTTGATGATATTGTGTATACTGGAAGTAGTGAAAGGATGATGACTGAGTTTAAGAGGGAGATGATGCAGAGGTATGAAATGTCAGACCTAGGGCTTCTTCATCACTTCCTAGGGATTGGTGTGTTGCAGACCAATCAAGGGGTTTTTATTCACCAAAGTAAGTATGTTAAGTCCCTACTTACTAAGTTCGGACTTGAGGACTGCAATCCAGTTGCAATTCCTCTAACTGTGGGTGAAAAATTGAAGAAGCAAGATGGCAGTGAACCTGCAGATGAAGGGCTATATAGAAGGATAGTGGGAAGCTTGTTGTATTTGACAGCAACAAGGCCAGACCTAATGTATTCAGCAAGTTTACTATCAAGATTCATGAGTTGCCCTACAAAGAAACATATGGGGATTGCTAGAAGGGTATTGAGATATGTTCAAGGTACCCTAGACTATGGGATTGAGTACACAAGAGGCAAATCAGCTACACTAATCGGTTATTGTGTCGATTGGGGGCTGTACGTAGAAAAGCTGAGCTAGCGAAAGTGGGGTGTTCTCTGCTCATACAGCAGAGGCGTGGTATGTCTCAGCTTACGAATGTCTCACTAGGGCACAAGCCATATGGCTTAGGTTTGTGCTTGAAGATTTTGGAGAGATGCAAAGTCGAGGCAACTCCATTGTATTGTGACAACATGTCAGCAATATCAATGGCCAAAAATCCTGTTTTCCATCGGAAAAACAAGACACATAAACAGGAGATATCACTTTATCGTGGGAATCCTTGAAAGAAGGGTTGATCAACATGCAATTCGTAGGGGTGAGGACCAGCTGGTCGATATATTCACCAAGGCTCTACCTAAAGACAGATTCAACTATCTAAGACTCGACTCTTGGGGTTAAACCAAATCAAAGCAACTTAGGAGAGGCTGTTGGTAATTAAGTTGTCGAGATGGATGTTCAATAAACAAATGCGGAAGATTGAATGGAAAAGTTGACAAGAAAGAAGGTGGAAAAGAAGAAGTCGCTGAAATATTATTATGTAATGTTTAGTTAGTTACATGTCTGCTGTTTGTAACAAACTAAGAAAAGAAAAAGTAATTAAAATGCTTTTTAGTAGGCCTAGCTATTACAGGCTGTAAAAGATCACACAATACGTGTGTTCTCCCCAAATCAGTTTATAAGGGGCATTTTGTCAAGCATGTGGTGTGTGGAAAATTATATACAAAGAATTACCTTTTTCTGCAACCCTCTCTCCCGTCTTCAACCTTCTGTGCAAACTTTTCTCCTGCTACCCAAATCAACAGTCAACCTACAAATCAACAAATAAACCCAATCAAACACAAGATTAAAAACTTCAACAAAACTCGCTCTTCAACTCTTTAAAAATCCAAACCCCGAACCCCCTTTGAAACCCTTTCGCTACTCTCTTCTGTCTTATGACCTCATCATTACCAAGCTTGGCCGTGCTAAAATGTTCAATGAAATGCAAGAAATCCTTTCCCAACTCAAAGAAGAAACCCTTTTCACCCCAAAAGAGGCTCTCTTTTGCGACATAATCAATTTCTACGGCCGTGCTCACCTCCCTGAAATTGCACTCAAACTGTTCGATGAAATGCCTTCGTTCCGTGTACAAAGGACTGTAAAATCGTATAATTCCTTGCTAAATGTATTCTTGATGTGCAAGGATTTTGATAAAATGAGGGAACTTTTTGTGGGCATCGAGAAATTGGGGAAAGCAGATGTTTGTACCTATAATTTATTGATTCGTGGGTTTTGTACGAGTGGGAGATTAGATGACGCGTTCAAGGTGATTGGTGAAATGACTAATAGAGGTGTTAGTCCTAATGTGATTACATTTGGTAATTTGATATATGGGTTTTGTTTGCATTCGAGGTTGAAGGAGGCTTTTAAGCTGAAAACGGATATGGTTAAGATCTATAGGGTTTATCCTAATGCTTATATTTATGCGTCATTGATTAAGGGGGTTTGTAAGAATGGTGATTTAAGTTTAGCTTATAGGCTCAAGGAGGAGATGATTAGAAATAAAATTGAGTTGGATTCAGCAATTTATTCTACTTTGATTAGTGGGCTTTTTAAGGTTGGGAGAAAGGAAGAGGCTTTAGGTGTTTGGGAAGACATGAAAGTACGTGGATGCAAACCCGACACTGTAACTTACAATGTGATTATTAATTTGTTTTGTAAGGATAAGGATTTTGAAGCAGCTTATAGATTGTTGGATGAGATGGTGGAGAAAGGGTGTGAGCCTGACGTTATCAGCTACAATGTGATACTTCGAGAACTGTTTAAAGAAGGGAAAAGAGATGAAGCAAATGATTTATTTGAAGATATGCCAAGACGTGGTTGTGCTCCTGATGTTGTTTCCTATAGGATTCTTTTTGACGGGTTTTGTAATGAGATGCAGTTCAAGGAAGCAGCATTTATTTTGGATGAAATGATTTTCAAGGGATTTGTTCCTTGTTCTGCCAGTATATGCAAGTTTGTTAATAGGTTGTGTGAGGGAAAGAATGCAGATTTATTAAGGTCAGCTTTTAATACTCTTGAAAAGGGAAAACTTGTCAATGTAGATTTATGGACGATGGCTGTTGCCATAGCATACAAGGATGATAAACTCTCTAGTTCATTTAACCTCGTTGATAGTTTGATAGATGATATGAACTGACACCTGGACAATAATATTCTACTCAGTTATGTTCTGATGCTGCTCGTAATTGATTTAGTTCCTTCTTATGTGAGTGAACAGAAGTAAGAGGTTTATCACATGCATGATTGTGCGTTTTCCCACTCCTTGAATTCCTACATGCTCGCAAATACTTAGTGTACAGACCGTGTAAACTTTCTGGCTGGAAGGTTACTAAATCTGGTTGATATGAAAATATGTATTTGAGTCTTTTTTGGATATTTTGCATAGTAAAACCATGTTTCCACCCCTGCTAGTAGAGAACAAACAATTGACTATTCGGGAGTATTTTCGATTTTTTACACTAATGTGAACAGTAAAATAATTATATTATCCTCAAATAAGACAAAAACTAATAGTTGCCGGTGGGGGTGTTTCTAGTATTTCAAAATTTTCTAGATAGTACAAATACGAAATGACAAAATCCAACAGTTGGTTGTAGGGGTGTTTAGGTAATTTTATGTTTTTTTTTAAAAAAAAATTCTGTAGAACATTGTTGACGTCTTTGACTAACCCGCCGAGAGTTTTCTTCCTTGCGCTCTCTTAAGATGACGTGTGTGGCTTCGCCCGGTGGATCAAAATGTCCATCTGGCGTCTCACCGGATTCGCCACCATGTTATATTCCACATGGTGGTGCTCGTGTTATCGCACGGTGGCCGGTAATATGTGATGGTGGTCGGTTGATTTTTCTCCTTTTTCTCTCTACTGCAACCTAATTTACACGGAAATTCTCTTGGTTTATGGTGTTTTCCCTTTTAGGATTGGGTTGTGCTATGTGATGAATATTTTGGTTCCCTTTCTGATTTCAAGACTAATGTCTCCTTTTAAGAAGCCTTTGCATCTTTGAGCTTTCAGAATGTAATTGGATATCTTTGTCCAGGTATTTGTTGGAAATTTCAAATTTTGGTGAAGAACAGTTACTGTTCAAATCACCCTCAGGATTTTGCACCTGATGAACAAAAACAAGCACTGTTCAAATCAGTGTTGAGAACCGAGAATTTGCCCAGAAAATATGCAAGAATTCAAACACAATTCAATGCAATAACAAGTGTATAACAAGGGGCAGAATTACTCAAGGTTACTGCCATCCCTTAAATTTTATTTATAGAAGAAGATCAAAAATACAAGAATAGAAATTCAAAACTATTACAATCTCTTCTAATTAAAACAGGAAATAAATCTGCGAAAATAAAGCAACAAGATATGATCAAATATAATTTGATCTTACTTAACTAAAACATAAACTCTTAAATTAAAACATGATAAAAACAATAAAGGAAAAAACTAGATGATCTTTGTAGCTCCAGTTCTTCATTTCAGCAGACTTGGAATCAGTTGACTTTGGTTGACTTTGATCCTACATTTTCAACACTCCCCCTTGATTCCAATCTGCTCATGCCAATCATCTCTCTCAATTCTTCAAACCTTTCTTTGGCTAAGGACTTTGTAAATAAGTCAGCCAATTGTTCCTTTGAGGTGCAGTATTTCATCTCAAGTTCACCCTCTTGCTGAAATTGCCGAATGGCATGGAACTTAATCTTCATGTGCTTGGTTCGATTATGAAACACTGAATTCTTGGATATAGCAATAGTTGACATATTGTCACAAAACAATTCAGTAGGTTCAAGTTGATTTAGGCTCAAATCTCCCAATATTTTTCTTAGCCAAACAAGCTGATTTGCAGCTACATAAGCTGCAATATATTCAGCTTCTGTGGTAGAGTGTGCAACCACACTTTGCTTCTTTGAATTCCAACAAAAAATGCTTCTTCCCATGGAAAAACAATAACCAGAAGTGCTCACCATCTCTTCATCACTTCCAGCCCAATCACTGTCACACAAACCTATCAATTTGACAGTTTCAAGCTTATCAAACATCAAGCCATAATCCAGTGTTCCCTTAAGATACCTTAACACTCTCTTGGCAGCAACATAATGTGTTTGGCTTGGATTTTGCATAAACCTTGAAAGGTAGTTCACTGTAAACACAATGTCTGGTCTTGTGGCAGTCAAGTATAGCAAGCTTCCAATCAAGCTTCTATAAATTCGACCATCAGCCTTGTGTTCATCATCATCCTTCATCAATTTCTGTCCTGCCACCATGGGAGTGCTGACAGGTTTGCAATTATCCATTGCAAATTTATTCAGTAACTTCATTGTGAAGTTCCTTTGACACACAAAGCACCCTGATTTTGATTGAGTGATTTCCATCCCCAGAAAATAGGATAACAAGCCCAGCTCATTCATCTCGAATTTGTTCTTCATTTTTCAACTTGAATTCATCAACCAGTTGCTCATGATTTCCAGTGATCAGTAGATCATCAACATAAACTGATACAATCAATATATCTTTGCCAACCTTTTTCACATACAAAGTAGCTTCATTTAGGCTCTTTTCAAAACCCAAACTCAGCAAGAATTCATCTAGGTGGCTATACCAAGCTCTAGGAGCTTGTTTCAAACCATACAAGGCCTTTTTGAGAAGGTAGACCTTGTTGGCAGTGATGTTGACTTCAAAGCCTTCAGGTTGCTCAATATATATTTCTTCATCAAGTGTGCCATTTAAGAAGGCTGACTTGACATCCATTTGCCACACATACCATCCAATTTGTGCAGCAATCATAAGCAACAATTTGACAGTATCAAGCCGAGACACAGGAGCAAATGTGTCATGAAAGTCTATACCTGGTTCTTGAGAATAACCCTTAACCACAAGCCTTGCTTTGTGTTTGTTGATGCTGCCATCTGCATTAATTTTGGTTTTGAAGATCCACTTTACCCCAATTACTTTCCTGTCAACTGGTCTGTCCACAAGTGTCCATGTCTCATTCTTCTCAATCATCAACAGCTCCTCCTTCATAGCTGCCATCCATGTGTGAGTTCATAGCTTCTTGAACATCATAAGGTTCAGCTTCTGCTACATTACACCTGCTATAGACCTCACTTAGTAGCCTGGTTCCTCTTACAGATTCATCTTCATCATCAGAAACAGGTTGGACAATTTCTGGTTGGAATTCATCATCATTTGTCTTCTCGGCTAGTTCACCTTCCCAATTCCAGATTTTGTCTTCATCAACTCTTACATTCCTTGCAATCACAGCTTTGTTAGATTTTAAATCAAACACTTTATAACCACTCGATTTAGTGCTATAACCTAACAAAATCCCCAACTCAGCTTTTTGATCAAGCTTCCCTCTATTCACCTCAGGCAGTAGGTAAAAACAGGGACTTCCAAACACTCTCAAGTGTTCTATGTTGGGTTTGTAACCATGCCACATCTCATAAGGTGTTTTCTCTGCCAACACTTTAGTAACCATTCTATTCAGAAGGTAAGAAGCTGTACTTACAGCTTCTGCCCAAAATTTAAGTGGCATTTTCTTCTCAAATAAAACACATCTAGCCATCTCCATCAAAGTTCTATTTCTTCTCTCACACACACCATTTTGTTGGGGTGTGTATGGTATAGTGAGTTGATGTTTGATCCCTTCTTTTTCTAAAAGTTCATCAAGTTTATGAGAGGTGAATTCACCCCCATTGTCAGACCTTAAAGCCTTCAGCTTGGTCTCAGCTTCTCTCTCGGTTGCAGCCTTAAATTTCACAAACACATCAAACACTTCCCCTTTTGTTTTGAGAAAATAAACCCAGCAGTATCTACTATAGTCATCAATGAAGAGCAAGAAATATTTAGCACCATTTAAAGATTCAGTCCTCATAGAACCACACACATCGGTAAAAACCAGCTGCAATTTACAAGTGGCTCTAAAGGAATTTTCATTAAAGGCAATCCTTGTTTGTTTACCCAATTGGCAAGCCTCACATACTGCCTTTTGCTCTTGAATTTCAGGTAAACCAAAAACCATCTCTTGATCTGCTATTTTCTTCAAAGTAGCATAGTTAAAATGCCCTAATCTTTTGTGCCACAACATTGATTTTGAATTTTCAGTTATGCTGAAATTCACATGCTCATTCTTCACACCAAGATTAAAACTTCTATTATTCATTTCAGCAGTAAACGAAATCACTCCTTTGACATCCCTTATGGTGCATATGTTATCAATGAAGGATAGTGAGTAGCCTTCTTCAAGTAATTGGCCAACACTCACTAGGTTTTGTTTAATTTCAGGCACATAAAGTACTTTATCAAAAGTTCTTTTGCCTGCCATTGTTACAATGTCCACATCTCCTCTCCCTTCAACACTCACATATTGACCATTAGCCACTTTTACTCTAGACTCATAATTCGAATCCAAAGTATTAAACATCTTAATGTTAGCAGTCATATGATTTGTACAACCACTATCAACAAGCCAGTTTGAAACATTTACCTCTACTTGGTTGCAGCCTTGTTTTGTCGTGGCCATGAACAAGTGCTTAGTTTCAACTTCAGCTTCCTTTGCAACATAGGCCTGTTTTGCAGCTCCAGTCCCTATGTTTGTTTTGCAAAATTTCTGAAGGTGTCCATATTGTTTACACCTCCTGCATTGAGTGTTCTTGAGCCAACACCATGACTCAAGGTGATTAGTTTTGTTACAGTACTTACAAGCAGGAAATTGTTCCTTTTTCTCCTTCCCTTTAGTGTTGAAACTGTTGGGATGATTCTGGTTTTGTTGCCAGTTTTTGTTTTGTTGAAATTTCCCAACTTCTCTTTCTGCTTCCATAGTTCTCCTTAGGGAAATTTTGACTCCTAAATTTCCCTTTGAAGCCTGCAACAAAAGCTTCTTCACTTGAGCTTTCTTGCCTAAAAGCTTGCCTCTGCTCCACTGCCTGAAGAGCATTGATTAGCTCTTGAAGGCTTAACTGAATGCAGTCCTTTGAATCCTCAAGAAAACAGATTTTGTTCTCAAATTTTTCAGGCAAACTCACTAGGACTTTTTCTACAACTCTTGATTCTTGAATATCTTCACCCAACAGTCTCATTTGATTGACTAGTTTGGCAATGTTGGATGAAAATTCTTTAATTGATTCAGTCTCTCTCATTTTCAGCCCTTCAAATTGCCTTTTTAAGTGCAATACTTGCATTCTTCTTGACTTCTCATCACCTTGAAATTCAGCTTTGAGTTTATCCCATGCCTCTTTAGCACTTTCACAAGCCATTATTCTTGTGAAAATATCTTCACTCACTGCATTATGGATGCAGGAAAGAGCCTTGAATCTCTTTGCCTTCTCTTCATTATGAAACTTGATTTAATTCAAGGTGGGATTATTGTTCAAGGGATTTGGATCCCTGTTGTGCTCAACAACTTCCCACAAGTCAAAAGCCCTGAGATAAGTTCCCATCTTTATTGCCCATACGCCATAGTTGGTGTCTTTGAAGAGAGGTGCTTTCGAAAAATTTCCAGAATCCATGAGAAAAAAAATCTTCGATGGGTCTTCTTGTTGCTGCTCAGTTATGCAAAGCACAATGAGGATAAAGAACCTTGTTCGTAATGGGAAATAATGTTAATTGACAGTTTCAAAGTCAATTATTCATTAATCAAAGAAAAATCAGGGAATTTTTTTTGATTAATTTCTTCACACTCGTGTTTCACTCACCTTCCCTTTCAAAGTTAATAACTTTGAAAAATTCTCACAATTCTCTCGTGTTTCTCACAACCCTTCTAAGATCAGAACCAGACTCTGATACCAATTGTTGGAAATTTCAAATTTATGGTGAAGAACAGTTACTGTTCAAATCACCCTCAGGATTTTGCACCTGATGAACAAAAACAAGCACTGTTCAAATCAGTGCTGAGAACCGAGAATTTGCCCAGAAAATATGCAAGAATTCAAACACAATTCAATGCAATAACAAGTGTATAACAAGGGGCAGAATTACTCAAGGTTACTGCCATCCCTTAAATTTTATTTATAGAAGAAGATCAAAAAAACAAGAGTAGAAATTCAAAACTATTACAATCTCTTCTAATTAAAACAGGAAATAAATCTGCAAAAAATAAAGCAACAAGATATGATCAAATATAATTTGATCTTACTTAACTAAAACATAAACTCTTAAATTAAAACATGATAAAAACAATAAAGGAAAAAACTAGATGATCTTTGCAGCTCCAGTTCTTCATTTCAGCAGACTTGGAATTAGTTGACTTTAGTTGACTTTGATCCTGCATTTTCAACAGTATTGTCCAAATCATTGCCGCACACATAGATTCTTTCTCTTTTGTAAAAGCTGCCTTTGAGTTAGCTCTTTCTTGGGATTGCGTTTTCAGTTAAAATCTTATTATAGAAAATTATTATATTGATCCTCTGAAAATATACCTCTTCATTTTGATTAAGATTTGGCCCAGGCATTTTTGCTTTCAGCAGCATCTGGCTGTTGGGACGGAAAGGTACCATATTCCAGGGTTCCCTGTCCTTGCAGTTATTTGAATCTTATGTGGGATATATCAAGGAACTACAGTGAGTAGCAGTAGACAACTTTTACAGTCTACAACTGACTAGGCATCTCATCCTGGTTTATCTGTTCTTTGTGCAATTCAAGTTCTGTTTCCTGCAAACATGATGAGTTGGTGAATGACCTTCAACTATATTATTCACTCTCTTTACTTTCATACTTGAGTAGGTTTAGGTGCATCCAAAGATATGATTGACACATGGCTGTACCTCAGTATTCCGAAATGATCTAATCTGATATTTCTCTTAATCACACACTCGAGGTTGTCTACTAATTGTTTTTCAGCTCTTTCCTGGTATTTGTAGTTCTCTCTTTCATTGCGTGTTTCATATAGAGAGGTTGCTCTTACTTGACTGAAAGACACCTCACACACGTTTATTTGTCTAAATTACAAAAACTTTTTGATAATGTTATAGCCCTTGGCTTTGCATAAATCAATCAATCTGTGAACTTTTGAATTCTAGTTCTCTGCAAAGCTTTCAGGAATCATGGGATTCCTCCATTTATTTAGTAGCCACTTTTTCTTGAGTATTTTATAATTTTGGAAATTGGGTTCTGTTTGCAGAATGTCTTGCATAAAGCATGGAATAAAACTGGGTGCATGGGGCTGTATTCTGTTAGAAGAGTTAGAAGGTATACCGTACATGCTACAAAGTCAAATGAATTTATACGGGTAAGTTTATCGGTGCTACATATGTGTGCATACGCATATACTTAATTAAACACACACAGACTTGATTCTTGAGTTTGGATAACTCTGACTTAACCTTACAATATAATTGGATATATTCATTTATTTTCTGCAAGGAACAGTATGATAAATAGATGTTGAAAGTTCAGTTCCTTGGAATTGAGTAGTCGTATCATATCCTTTCGTAAGACCCAAGTTACTAATGTGACCTTTTGATGATATGGACCTTTGTGGTTTAAGCTGTAATGCGCTGGATCTCCCTTCTTGGGAATTTCAATGAGAGCATTTTTTTTTTTTTTTACAAACATTCATCTTCATCTTTCTTCTTAACCATTTCTTTTGATCAACCTCGACCGTCTGTTTTCTATAGAGAATAAATATGTTTTGTGGTCAATGGTTGATTACACGTGATACTATTTTATAATTCTATTTTATCTTTAATATTAATTTATATATGAATGATAAATCTATTATTTAATTAATAAGTCTAAAGTAAAGATAAAATTCATAAGATAAAAATACTTTGCAAAAAAAATATAAAGTTATAATTATAAGACTCTTATTGCACCAAAAAATTGTTTTTAAATGTTTTTTTATTAATGGTCCATTAAAATTGAATATAAATTAGAGTTGTTGAAACCAATACATTGTATGTTCTTTTTTTTTTTAATGAAAGGAAGTAATTGGTTTTATAAATTGAGGAATGGGAGATAATTTGAATTAATATGCTAGTGTCTGTCATATGACATGTACAATAAGTTGAACTGCAAGAGAAATCAATATAGAGAGATTATCTTTGTTTAAGGAAAAACTCTCATGATAGTTGATTTTTAGATTTGAGATCATTGAGTTATCTTATACAAAGAATGTTATACTTTGATTTTGATTAAATGTTCCAATTAAGGGAAGCAAATGGGTAAATATTAAGTGCAATGTAAATTATATGAAGTTATTTGAGTAATCAAGAGAAGATTCATTATCCTAGATGAATTAGAAAAAAAAAATTATATGTTCTCGAATAGTATTAATTGTGAAATCCTTGGTTAAGGTGAAATGTGTTTTGAAAAGAATTTCAAAATCTTATTAAAAGAATCAATGATTATACTATTGAGAACTAAAACGATTTAACAAAGTAGATTTACTCCATGCTACATTGTTTAAATCAAAATATTCATGAAGGGATAATAAAATTAATCAATTATTGAATTGATAATAATTAAATTATTTATTTGATCTTATTTAGTATTATAATTTATATTTAAGTCAACTTATTAGAGCACATAATTGGTCACACACATAAAAATCATTTGTCAAAAATTAAAATGAGATGATTAATTAAGTGTGATTTGATTGTAAATAAATTTTAGAAATAAGAACTATAATGTAATTAATACACGAGATTACAATTATAGATCTAGAAAAAATTATTATAGACTTGATTGAATAAATTTATCCTAGATAATATATGTGATATTATTTAATGGACAAATTGATATTTGCTATTTATAAAAGGTTTAGGCTTTCTTATGAAGAGAATGCCATGCCTTTTACTTATTAAGAGAAAGGTGAGAAAAGTACAATATATAAACACTTAAACCACAAAAAAAAACACATCTATTACTCTAAGATATAACAATCTCTATATCCTAAAAGAGCTTAAGAGATTTCTACTTGGATGACTTACGATTTACGAAAACATATATTTGAAGCAAATATCTAGAGATGAAGAGAACATCTGATCTTCAGTAATATTTGTATAAACTCAAAATAACTCTAGATTTGTTTAATAAGGTCTTTGGATCTCCTAATAAAAATTAAATTTATTGTTTCCTCTGCGCACATGTGTCTACCCCTAAGATATATTTGTATGATTTATTGTTATTATTTGAATATTGAACTCTTCATTACTTATATGACAAGTGCTTTAGATAACAAGTCTGATAGAAACTCTGCTGATAAGAATATGGACAGGCGTACAGCAGCAGATAAAATGGTAATAAAATCAAGCGAGTAGTTTGATTCAAGGCACAAACAGAAGCGACAAAACATAAGCACAACAAGAACAACACATGCCCAGTTACATTTATTTGGAAAACGGACAGCCATGGGCTGCTGCTGCGACGTTGACAGTGTTATCCTCTGATTCTGACTGGGATGGCGAGATCAGCGGTTCTTTCAGTAGTCCTCCAAATAACTCAGCTGGATCATAGTAAATCTCTACTTCTTCTGCCCTTAGCGATTCATCTACCTGGGAACCCATAAAAGAGTCACAAGCCATTTTACTTATAAGAATGTCATTTTTTTAATCAGTGAAGATGTTCCACTTCGTAATTTCATTTTATGTAATGGGTTGTCCATTTTTTTCTTTTTCTCGTTAGTGGAAATTCAGAATTTTCAAGTTTATAGTATCATGTGCTTTTGCAAATGGATGCTAACTTATAAAATGCGAAGCCATTGAATTTTTTTTCAGAAACAAATAAAAGTAAGAATAATGGGTTCTGGGCCCAGGATTTAATGATGAAAGCACTACAGTTCATCCCATTGATTTCTTGACAAAAAGGCTTTATGGAATCATTTCAAGCAGGGAAGTAGGAATGGTAGTGGATAAAATCCAGAATTGTGTGATTAACAATGAGATCCGCTTTTGAAAGCCACTGTGGCGCATAGTAATGCTAATTTTGGATTGATAACTTCAGGCTAAACTTGAAAGAGGCTACGTGGAGTCTATCCTTTTTGCAAAAAAAACACTGAATAAGAACCATAAAATGCGAGAATGGATGCATTTTCCAGATTTTGTTTCTTGAAAAAAGTGAATTATTGATATTTTTAGCATGCTAAGGACTTGTGTTTCTTCTTCTCTTTTCAGATGAAAAGAATAGCTCTGCGCGTTCTACAAATTCTTACAATAAATTCTCTTAAAAGCATACCTGGAGGACTCCTAGGCCAAGGAACTCAACCTTTTCTCCGGTAGGAGCGTGGCCTTTGAAAGGTCCTTCGAAGAAACCCCAATGCCTGAATTTGAAAGAAATCACGGGCGGGCCTGAATAGACACTCAGCACTTCCCATGCGAATCCTCGAGGTAAGGCAGATAGAAAGGCATCATGGGATGATTCAAAGGTTTCTTCATCTGCTTTGTAGCACTGAAATTCCTTCGGTAGAGAACTTTTCAGTAAAGCATTGTAGCTCCCAAGCTCCAGTATTTCTTCTCCTGATAAACCCTTTCTTCCTGTCATACAACCAAATATTACTCACAGGTAATTGATAATCCTGCCCACTGAACAATTGTGCAAATTTTGTCAAAGAATATCTGGTTGACCAATCATTGTAGCACTAACCTAGTTCAAATCAAAAAAGAAAAGAAAACAGGGTTTCAGATTTGGCACAGTACCATTGACAATGAGCTTGAATTTGTCAGGATTAATGGTCTTGAAGTCCTGCAAACGAATCTTGTGAGAGATTTCCATATCCCAAGACTTGATAGCATTTTGCACTACTTCTTCTAGAGACCCTTTTGGCCATTCCTGCAAACCATGTTGGAGTACGCAGATTAAGAATTTGACAGAGAGAAACAAATCCTGACACATGATATGTATAAGCATAGCTTAAGGGTGGAGAACCTTGGTCCGGCCTTCTTCGAAGAGCTGGTTTACGGAATCAAATGTGGGAGGAGCTCCATGCCTCCACTGCGTGGTATTATCAGTTCCATCATGCAAGATAGATCTGTATATATCTGCTGATTTCTTGATCAAAGCTTCTTCTGCAGTCGCCATATCAGAGGCTTACTACAAGGGCTTTACACTGGAGATGGATGGGCTATATAATGCTTGATGGAAACCAGAAAAGAAAGCAAATCACTTGATTTTACTGTGGTTAGTGTGTGTGGTAACCACACAACATTTGTTTAATTTATTAGTTATATTATCACATAATACCACGAATTCTAGTGGCGTGAATGGCCACAACTATGTAGTAAAATTGTATTTTGATGTATAGATATTTTTATATGAAAAACAAAAGATAACCCAGGAAGTTAAGATTCATAAAACACTTAAAACACCACAAATCCAAAATCTACAAGTCAAGATTCATAGTCTTAAATAGAAATATTTAATTTCCGACCACAAATCACCTCATTGCCACCCAATTAAACAAATGGGTGCTTTTATTCATCACGCAATGCCGAAAGAGTATTCAAATAAATGGGATGTTCGCAAAACTTAAGCATCACTTCCACTAGAAGAACATTATCACGTTGCCTCAACACGTGTTGGCCTAAAGTTTCAAATATTCTTATTTTAATAAAACAAATTATGAAACGATTCACCTAGCTACTAATTATTCACAAGTACTGTCGCAGCAATGTTTTTTCACTTTGTGCCCCGCCATCCCCCAAAGGGGGAGACGGCGCACGGTGAAAAGTGTTAGCGTATAGAAGATGTATTTTAGAATATTGTATTTGTAGTCTAGAGTATGAAAGATGGTATGGGATATGTGTATAAATAGAAAGGTGGACACACAACAAATGTATATAGAAACAGAATATTAATAGAACACAATTTGAAATTTCATTCTCCCTCTCTTTTCTCTCTTCTCTCTCTTCCCTTCTCTAAACTAATTCTTCTTTTCTCTTTCAATTATCTGCAAACTCTCTCAATCAGAGGAGAAATAAAAGAGAAAAAGGGCCATTATGTGTGCTCACTAATTATATATATCGCAGTGCCTAAAAATCCACGTTGAGATGTTTACAACGCTATTAAGAAAAGTAGTTTTTTTTTATTTTATCAAATGTAAATATATTAGAGATCAAAGTAACCGATATATAGAGAACCCAAGGTAATCAAACTCGCGAGTCAACTCGCAAACTCGTACGAGTTTGCGAGTTGGCTCAGCAAACCTGGTTGGACCGGAAAGAAAAATCGAAACTGGTCAAACTTGGTCAAAATCGGGTTGACTCGTAAAATCGGACCGGATCGGTCCGATTTTACAAGTTCATCATATTCGGCCGGAGCTTTGAGCTTTCGTTTTCAATTTTTCATTTCTTTCATTTACATAGCTCTTCAACTTTCAAGACCCCTCCAATCACCCCTCTCAAAACCCAACCCATCAACCAGACCCGGAATTTCAACTGGGTTGGCGAGTCTCTTGGTTCTTTTACTCTCTTCCCTTTGTTGTTCATTCACTGCAACAATCACTTCTTTCCCACCAAGACTCCTATCTCTACGAACAACAAAATTAGGGTTTTTTCCAGCCCCAAATTTAAAGAGCTATGTAAATGAGAATAAAGGAGAAGAGGATGAGGAGGAAGAGAGTAAAGGAGAAGAGGATGAGGGAGATGAGGGTGCGGCGGCGTGAGAGAAGAGAAGGATTTAGGGTATACTAGTAGTTATAAGTATAACTTATAATAATAATAATAATAATAATAATAAAAAATGATGTTTCTACTTTCACGGGGGGGTTATAAATTATTATTATTAATAATAATAATAATAATAATATATATGGGGGAGGGGTTATAATAATAATAATAATAATAATAATAATAATAATAATAATAATAATAATAATAATAATCTGGAGGTTTATAATAATAATAATAATAATAATAATAATAATTAGCATAAAAAATAGTTAGCATAAAAAATAATTTTAAAAAAATCCTATTAATTTAAGATAATAAATAACATTAATTAATTTCAAATACAACAATCATAAAAAAATATACAATTACTTGAAAAACATAAAATAAGTAGTTTAAATTTCAAATCTCAAATATTGTGGGTCTTTTAATTATATTTAAATTCATTTTTTTAATTTAAATATAATTAAAAATAATAATTTTATTGTTGGAGAGTTTTTCAAAAGTAATTATGTAATTATATAACTTACTCCTATTAATTATATAATTAATTGTATAATTAAACTATATATAAGATAATTGAACTTTATTTAAAATAAAATAAAAAAATGGTTCTCCAAAATAGTTTTTATCATTGGAGAACACATCAACAAAAAAGTCATATATACATTATTTAAATTTTTTGATGTTTTATTGTTTTTAAATCATTTTCATGTCCTGATGTCGAAATAATTTGTTGGAGTTGGAGCTAGTACTAGCAATATCCATGTTGATACCAGTATTAGTACTGGTAATCCTTTCAATAATAATGTTTTTGATGAATATATTAAAAATAATGAGAAAAATGATAGTCATGAGACTGATTGTAATTTATATATCACATCAACAAAATATTTATTTTTAGTTTGTTAACTTTTACCTAATAAAATTCTATGGACATAATTGTTTTGTAATGTATTTTTCAATTATTTTGAATCATGCATGAATCTTAACTAATGAAGTTTTATGGCCATAATTATGTTATATTATATTCGGAAATATTTTACTTACAATTTTATGATTTTTTACCTCCACGATTTTAGCCGTGATTTTACGATTTCTGTACGAAAAAATTCAGGTACGATTTTACGATTTTACAATCCGATCTTACGATCCGAGTTTCAGAATGACTTTCCGATTCGTGTCAAAATCGCGATTTTGACAACCTTGAGAGAACCAGAACGAACAAAGCTATACAAAGCAGAGAGCTAAAAGCTCAAACAAAACCACAAGGCTAGCTACGGCTTTAAAGCCATTTGCAAGACATTAAGCATCTACAAACTGATCCTATCCAGCATTAAGAAGAGAGGGATCCTGCACGTGGAAATGGTAGATGGTGTAGAACAAGATTTGAAATTTCTGAAAGATGACATCCACGGAGCTTCGGTTCTTTTCAAACACTCGACTATTCCGTTCATGCCAGATGCTGTAAACGGTTATAGCCATAGCCACATTCCACATTCTCGAGTCAAGGCCCTTGTTAGCAATACTTAGGTCACGGATAACACTAGACAAAGAGGACATACGTCTGTTAGAAAAGTAGTGTTTTGATATTAGAGGTAGTTGCACACACTGTTAAAGCGTAACCAATCATGTGTTGGCCGATGTAATGCAGGCATTAGCTATCTTGCCATTGCCTATTAGATTGAGTCCATATATTTTCTTACTTTCAAATTTAGTCCCTCAAGATTTAATTATTTTAGATTAATAAAATTGAATTTTATTTTTCAAGACTAAGCATCATCTACTCATCGAAATGTTTATTCAACATTGCATGATACCCATATCTAAGCACCAAAAAAATATAGTTAAGTCAAATCCTAAATAAAATCAATGTAAAATAATAATAATAAAATAAAAAAATGAGTACCAAAAAATTGTTGGTTGAACCTACCCCTTACTAAAGCAATTTAGTCCTCTATTATAGAAAAAAAGGGTTGCATATTCATTTATTATTCATGCTTCATCTTTATTGCTTTAATTGTTTCATATCAATAAAAATTCATTTAATTTTGCCAAACTAGACATCCCCTGAGTGATGAATTTTTTTCTCAACATTACAAGATCAACTAGCCTAGGTAATCAAACCAAGCTACCTAGCATAATTCCAAATAAATGCAACATCAAAGAAACAAATTGAGGAACCAAAATTAGCTTTTGGTCTAGGTTATGCAAGTTATCTCAATGAAATGAGGTCCTTTAGGGCAAGCCATGATATCACCCCTCTTTCCCACTCTAACCTAACTTGTTTCCTATAATCATATAAATAACTTTCAAGTACCAAAAATGCATTTTCTTCTCCTTTTGTCTCATTCCTTAACCTTTTCGAGTATATCTTCTTGCGACCCATAGAAAAATCTTACTTTCACTTCTTTTTTCACTCTCTACTCTTAATTTCATTCTTGCTTTTCTAATTCGCTCCACTAAGTGAGCCATATCCACCAATGATGATGATGACTCCACCGTTAGATGTAATATCTTCTAATCTCATTATCTTTTGCATATCATTCAAATATTATATTTTGCATTTATTTTTGTGTTTAGTTTCCAGATATTTAATTGTTTTTTATTATTGTTAATTTGAAAGTTTCTGAATTATAATTGAAATTTTTTTATTTTGTATGTTTTGATTTAAATTTAGGTCTCACCTGGGTTTCCCCAAGTCAACTAGATTTTATCAGGCTAATTATTTGGCCAGTTTTTGTGTTAACCCTGATCAGTCTAAGTTTTTGTGTTAACCCTGATCGGTCTAAGTTTAAGCATCATCCTCATCACAACCATAACAAATAAAATATACATTTAACAACAATTGTTAATTAGAACAAGAATTAAGATAAATCCAGTCATATTTAATAGGATATTATGAAATTTAGGGTTTACCAACACTTAAATGACACAAAATACTAAAATTAACCTCCTAGATTTAGATACAAAAAGATAACAAATAATAATATATACTTCCGACATGTAGATGATGGATTTGAAAAGGAAATTCAAGATAATTCCATATAAAAATTGAATAAATATAGGAGTAAAGTTATTTAACCAACTGCACACAAATCATACATAATTATAAAAATAAGTGTAGTTATTTGAAACACAAACTAACTTTCTCGCCTACATATTATCAGTATCCATATCACAAGCGATATGATGCGAACCCTAGCAAAATTTAATGGTATTCGCGACCCCAAGATCAATCTAACCCAAATTTGTTGATAATTAAATGAGTTTATCACAATGGAAGACTTGTTCCAAGGCAACAAGACTATAAACTAACTCGATCACAATGCCTACACCTGGAGACGAGCAAAGAAAGTATAAATTCACAACAAAGAATGGTCAATTCTTTGAAGAGTTGACTACAATGCTGGAAAATATTGTCCAAAAAAGTTGGCTACAATGCTAGAAAATATTGTCCAAAAAGTTGCTCTAACATTATTCTTAAAGAGTATTTATACTACAAGCTAAAACCCTAGTTTTCTTAATGGGCCTCACAGAAACCCATTTTAAATAATAATTAACCCAAGCTAAAACTAGCCCAAACTAATTAAAATAAACAAAATAAACAAATATAAAACCCAAAAAAATTGTCTCCTCTCAAAATAATTAAAGTTTGATAGCCCAACTAATTAAGGGCCTGTTTGGCACAGCTGTTGACAGCTGTTGCTGTTGTGGTTGAGGTTGACAAAAAGCTGATTTCTGAAAAGCGCTTTTAGCTGCGGTTCATAACTAAAATTTGTGTTTGGTTAAAACTGTGGTTGATATTGAGTTTAATGAAAAGCAGTTTCAAGTGTTTGGTTACCATGCTTTTCATATTATTGTTAACTTGTGAAATTACTTTAAAAGACACACATATATATTTTTTAAAATATTATAGATTTAATTATCATAATAATAAAATGTAATTAATAATTCAAGTAAATTAAATAATTTTTAATTTTATGTTGGAAGCTTGAGAGATAAGAACAAGATATTTTACATTTTTATAAACAACGAAATTGAAATAATTAAATGTTATATTTATCTCACTCGTCACGATCGAACTCAGAACATGAATTTAATATATTAACTCTATGTTTTGAATAAAAAATAAAAACAAAAACCTTGAAATTGACATGGTAGAATTTTATCTTAATTTAGTCTAATTGACTAGTTTTAATTAGATAAACTTCAAATTAATTTTAAATAAAGCTCAATGTAATCTAGACTTTAAAATATAAAAGAAGATCTAATCAAACCAGCTAGACATTTATAACTACGATCGGAATTGATGAAAAAGTATTATAGATATAAAAAATAAATATTATTAATAAATTAAATCTTACGGTATTCGTGGAAAAAAATAATCCAACCACACATAATTTTTGTCTGATCTGCATAATTATTATCATATTCTAAACACTTCTTAAAAAAAACATTTAACAAAATAGAAAAGTCATACAGTTCACATATTATTAATTTTTTTCCAATTAATGTCATTTTAATTCAAATTAAACATCTGAATATACCAAAACGCAAAACGGTTCGTTCGGTTTTAAGGGAAAAAACACAAAACGCACCGTTTTGCATTTCTTCGTTCTCATTTTGCATGATGTGTACTGTTCATGTTACTGTTCACCGACTGTGACGAGAGGGTCAACGGCCGGTACCGACGGGTAGAGGAGGCTGAGGTGGTTGTCCCTGTCGTAGTGGCGTCAAAAATGGAGCTAAGTGGTGGCCGAACGGGGCGTTGGAAGTTGTCGGGCACAACTGTCGTTCGCCTCTGCTGCGTCGTTGCTGCTTCCCGGAGCTGGAGAAGAAGGCTTGGGTGGTGGCGTGAGCTCACGGTGGAGTTGGTGCTACTTCTGGCCGGGAGCTGTTGCAGGAGTTGGCGAGGAGAGAGAGCTGTAGGAGAGAGAGAGCTTGCTTGCTGTGCTGCAATGGCGAAGGAAGAGAGAGAGAGAGAGAGGCTGCTGTTGGGGGAGAGACATGGATGAGCTGGCGCTGTCAACCTTGGTGGCCGGTGTTGCTGTCTCCGGAGTTGGGGAAGACGATGGGTTGCTCCCTGTCTCTGCATGTTATTTTTCCTTTATTATTTTACTTTGTTATTTCATTTTCGTTTTTGTTTTGTAACGCAAAACGCGTTCTGAGAAGCATCTTATGAGAGCTTCTCAAAAACGCTGGTTTTTTGTGGGACCCGCCACTACAAAATCAGTTAATGTTTGGTAAAATTAGCTTTTGGCGCTGCGGTGAACCGCAACGCAGGTCACACCGCAGCGCCAAACACCCACTAAATAAGACAAGTTCGTTTTTCCGTATTCTGTTTGGCAGAAACAAGTCCCAACTTAAAACAAATAGTTCATCCTTGGTATCTTGACATACATTGAATGTATGTTAGTATTTTATAATGATCCCTTTAATCGAGATTTTAACAAACACTGAATATATGCTAGTTATGTTTGGCAATCCCCTTATCTAAGATCCTATCATACATTAAATATATGTTAGTCATCATCATGTTTCATTCATCTAATAGTGTCTATATTGACGATACTGTCACAACCTGACAAATTTACACAGCAAACTAACTTCCTTAACACATATGCCTTAAATATTTGTACTGAAAAATCATATCTTTTCAAACTTCCACTAAAAGCGTTAAGAATAATTCACATATTAAATTATGAAAATTAAATTAGAAGACTTATGGTTTCTTATTGTTGTTATTGTATCATACTTGTGGTCACCTCTGCAATTACAAGAAACTCTCATAAATTATCCTTATTCAAGAATACAATTCATTATAACTACACCAAAAACAATCAAAATAAATATTTTAAATAGTTATTCTTTTCTTTTTATTTTCTAACCATATTTGTATTGTTTATCCAATAAAAACATTATTATAAATGCCCATTTTAAACATAACTTGTTTTTTTTCCTTTAACATTTCTAATTTCGTCGCTTCACGACCTCCCTTTTTTTCTCAAATCTGCCAACAGAGTTCGCATTTCGACCTTTTGCCAAGATATTTTACTATAATATAAGTTGTAGAACTTTGTTGTGAGAGAGGTTGATCTTGTTTAAAAGATAAAATATAAGGGTACAATTCTTATGAAAGGATGAAAACCCAGTTCTGCCCCAACCTTCATGAAATATATCATAAATATGATAGACCTTTTGCTTTGCATAATCATGTTTGGTGACCCATAATTAGAGTTCTAAAATTCCAAATTAAATTAAATAAGTTTTTCTTGGATGGTAAACAATCATAACTAAACTCCTAATAAAGAAAACAATAATAATCCTAAATTTTCCCACTCATATTCTCTCTGAAAGTCAGGAGGTGAATCTGCCTAATTTGTTAACTTATGCATAATATACTTTCCCCCCCTCCCAATTCTATTTCCTCTAATTTATCTTAACATTTTAGCCACATCTTATACCTAATAACCTCATCAAAACATCTTTTAAAATTAAGCTACCCTATTTGCATCAAATTCCTTTCAAAAGATCAATGAGAGCATAATTATAAGTTTTATTAAATTTTAAAAAACATCCTTCTAACTCATCCTTTTCTATTTCTACATCCATTTTTCCATCACTTCAAGATATATAAACACACATTAATCAGCTAAGTAAAAGTTTTCATTATTCCTTCTTTTTATACGCTTATGGATGAACACTTGGCCTTTATACACTTATAGATGAACACTTGGCCTTGGGGAATTAAGAACTGCCTTATTCGTTTTATGCTTAATCCATTAAATACACAAACATTCACATCCAAAACAATATCTACAATAAATGTCTTGCAAATATACATAATCTCTCCCTCCTAATTATCCCCCTCAATGGTCAACCATGGCCTTTCCCAGGGAACTTCCCTATTCGTTCTATTTGTCTTGCCAATTCATAACTCATTTCATGTCATATTCATCAATTACACATAATTCCAAATTTTCCTAAAATATTTTTCAAGAATCATAACCTTAATCTCATAAAGAAATATCATGCAATTTTACAATTAAGTTAAGCATTTCTATATGAATATAAGAAACACCATACCAAAGAAATTTTAGATCCTAATTGCTTGTGAAATCAAAATCTTCTCCTTTTTTTTTTCTTGTTGTTGTCGGCAACTCTCTCCTCTTTTCCCCCAATTTCTACTTCTAATAACACTCTTAACCCTTGT
Source organism: Salix koriyanagi (assembly GCA_029228605.1). Lineage (NCBI taxonomy): Eukaryota > Viridiplantae > Streptophyta > Magnoliopsida > Malpighiales > Salicaceae > Salix > Salix koriyanagi. Next base: position 5,578,327 of record CM055337.1, on the reverse strand, counting down.
ATTTTTTTTATGTATGGATATTTTGGTAACACTTAATCTCTCTTTTTCTTTGAAATTCTTCTTAATTTGGTAAGAATAATTTCAAAATCTCCCTCCCTTTTCTTCCACCATTTTTTTCAAAATCAAAAGCCAAAAAAAGGGTATTTATACCCCTCAATTTCTATCATTTGCACTTAGGCCCCATTTCCTTTAAATGTTTTATTTTTACCCCCACATGTTTTCCTCTTATAATTAAGTCCTAACTATTTACATTTATTTCAATTCCACCCTTTAACTTATTATATATCTATTATTATTTTTCTTTCAATTCATTTTTTTTAATTTAAACATAATCCCAATTAATTCTGAGTTAAAAACTACAATATCTTGAATATTTCATCCGGATGTTATATCCAAAATTCTTGAATTCTCATTTTATTTATATTCGTATGTGAATTCCTCCACTTTTATTTTCTTTATTTGTTAGGTTATAATTTATTTGTACATTTATTTCTCGGTATTTACAGTGAAGATCAAAGAGCTGCCAAAATAAAGAAGTAATAATATGTCTAAAAGTTCATTAGAGCTTAGAACTTATTTCTGTGTTTGCCTTTATCTAGAGTTATAAAAGTAAAAACAATTGTAAATCTTATTGTCATAACCCATTTCTGATTTTTTTCCCAAAATTTACTTGAAATGAAAATAAAAATGAAAAAGGTTGAAGTGGTGAAAAAATTAAGTTGGAGATTTTGAATGGATTTGAGAGCCTGATCGTACATCTATCGTGCCCAAAACTAGAAGAAAATGTAGATTCAAGGCTAAAATAAATTATTATTGGATAGATCTGCATAAAAATAAAGTTAAAAGGCATAATTATATTTTTAATAGACCAATTTGATTTAATCATAGGCCAAATTAAAATTTAATTATGTTTAGAAATTAATTTAGGATCAAATTGAAGGATTTAATTAAGTGCAAAGACTTAATTAAACTTTACTTAGGTCAAATTAATTTTATAAGGGAAAGGTAGAAATTAAGTTTGGGAGCCTAATTTGAGTTAAATTGAGAATAATAGAATTTTCGGAGATGAAATTTAATTTTTTGTCAAGTCAATTGGTTGAAATTGGGAGTAAAATTACAATAAAATCAGAGCCAAAATAGAGGTGACTCTCTAATTAGACTAGATTACCCTTTTTCCTCAAGTTATAAATAGAGTTGAAATCTATGACCTAATAGGAGAGAAATGAGAAGCTAAAATTGAAGAAAAAATAGTTTTCTTTTCGGTTTTCCAGTCAAAACACTCCTTATTGTCATAACTTGATTTTTGACTCTCTAATTTTTAATATTTTTGTATCGTTTTTTGTATTTTTAATGCAATCCAAAATTTTGATAAAAAAAAAACTATGCTCTGTTGAGAAAATTGCCTTGGAAATTATTTATTCATTATTTATGTAACACCTTGTAATTTCTAATGTGTCTTTATTCATTTATCTATAATATTATACATGCAAATTAAGTAATTTAATCCTTAAAAATATCAAATTTTAAACTTATCACATCATAATTCTCATAATTTATTATTAATCTACTTCCCACCTCCAAGTTTATTTAAAAGTCAATTTCATATTTTCCACGATCTATAAAGCATTTTTTATACCAAAAATCATAAAAAGAATTACAACTTCTAAAATTTCCATATTAATAAAAACATGAAAAAATGTCTTAATCTTTCTTATTTTCTAATTTAAGTCCTAATAGATTAATTTCAACCCTAATACACTAATGGCTTGGCTTAACACAATCACTTAAACTTGACATGCAATTTGTTTCCAAACTTGTACACTTGTAATCAACATGCCAAGCATCAAAATGATATAAATTAACCAAACAATCAAGATCATCTTCTTTAAATTCTCTAAACTAACTATTCAACCAATGCTAACAAAACTCACAATTAGTCATAACATCCTCAATTTATTTCTTAAGCATGTTAATCTTAATATCAAAAATATAAAAGACAAGTGTACAAGTAGTTTGAACATTTCTTAACTTTTATATGTAGCTGGTCATTCATGGAATTTTTCATAATTGTAACTAGACTTTTAAAAATTAACTGAAATCACATTTCTTCAATTAACACTCTAAATTAATCAAACCAATTCTCCTAAATATTTGAACTTAGATTAGTCACTTGAAAAATAAGGAACTCATATGATGTAAACCTTATAGATATAAAGATCTTGTAACTCAAAATCGAGATTGACACCATCCTAAAAAGCTAAAAAATAAGTTTGATAGCGTGACAAAAAGATTACCAAGCCAAAACACAAATAGTATTGAAATAAAGCCTCACCTAATAGTCAATGAATCACAAATGAAAACTATAAGAAAGACACCACAAAGACATTTTCTCTTTAATAAGTCAAATTTAGTTCTTTTGATAGCCACAAAATACGAGAATATCTCACATACAACAAAATATTGTAAAATCAATGTATTATTCAAGCAATCTGCAATGGCTTACATATAGAATATTTATATTGAAAACTTAATGTCTAAACCCTATTAGGCCTAAAAGTATGTTGGTTGAATCAAACCCATTTGCAAAAACAACCCAAATATATTAATTAAACCTAAGAACCCAAAAATAATTAATTATAAATAAAGTCTAATGTGAATTATTACTGCAACAAAATATGAATAAAATATAATACGAAATAACCTAATTCCCTAGTTAAATTAAGCATAAGGCCGAATATATGCCCCTAATAAACTAGGATTAAATTGTTAGACTTATATATCTCTTTTTCATTCTAAAAAAGTCAGAACTCACTATAGTAATAAATTTCACATCATATAGTCTCGTTCTTAAGAGAGGATATTATATTTGTAAGCTTAAATAATCATCTTCTAATTTAGAATGTTGATGCTACCCGTACATTTCCCTGTAGAACTAATTCCCTTCAAAACATGGAAAATAATTAAAGTGAACTATTCTTTTATGTAGTTGCCCCTTTACTTTCCTTTATAGTTAGGATTTAATCAATCAATCCATCACACTAGAGAAAATCTTTATTGTTATATAATTAATAATCCTCGTAGAATATGGAAACTCTTAATCATTATCAAAATTTTGAGGATTTGGTCCCAAATTGGAGGTTTGTTGCTCCAAATTGCTCAATCTAATATTTTATTTGGATCGGTATATAGATTCAATCTTACTCAATTTTGAGGCTTTGTTGAAGTAATTAAGACATCATCATATCTAAAACCACCAGAATATTTTTATAAAAGATGCACACTTTTTATTTGGATCCGATCTTGTTCAATCTAAATTTCTATAACTCCAAATTCATGTGTTTAAAGTTGTGAACTCGATCAGTCAAAATTGCCAAAAACAGAGACCAAACAACGTGTCAATTATCCTCTCATCTTTAAGTATAAATGAAACGTCATCTAGGTGAATTTAAGGTTTTTAACTTGAGATTGGGAAATTTTCAATTAAGTCTCTATTCTTTTAATCTATTCAAATTATAACCCTAATTGCCTCTAAACCTTTATTTGTTTTCAATTTCACCTCTTCCAAACTCAATTGTTAGTCCTTAAGTTGGTTTCCCCTTTTCATTTTGGTCATTGGTTATGAATTTGTGCATTTTGACCCTTAATTTACCAACAAACTTTCAATTCTTTCAATTTGGCTCTTGATTTAGTCCATTTCAACCTCTATAATAACGCGCCATTTTTTATTGGTTCTTGGTTTTGGATTTATTTAATTAAGTCCTTAATTACCCATCAATCTTCAATATTTAAATAATTAAACTCCTGATTTGATCAAATTACCTCTTAAAAATCACAATTTGACCCTTAGATTCTTTCGATTAAAATCTAAATGGACTTGAAAAATCAATTTTTATTTCAATTAAGCCCTTAGTAAATTAAAAAAAACCTTGAAAAGTTCTAATTAAGTCTTCAAACATCCAACATGAATTGTCCTTAAATTGATATTTTCTTGCTAATAAAACCTTATCAGTAAAAATACACTATTAAATTTTCCAATCCTGTATATTTGATCTTCTTCAACCTGTCTTCAGCAATTTCCAAGACATTCTGGTATACTCTTCTCACTATTTTTTTTCTCCCAACATTTTTTTATTTTCACTTTTCCATTTTTATATATTTTTTAATGTTTACTTGAGGCTCTAAAAATGGGTAACAATATTTATATTAGCTCCCATCTTCCAATATTTTTTCACCAGACACATGTTTCACCATCATTTGAAATCACTTGTTATTTCAATAAAGGATTGGTGATTATATGATATATACCATTATTATTCACAAACACAACATGACCTTCATTTACCAACTTTTAAACTTGATATCTAAGGTTCCAGAAATTTTTAATTAAATGACCCATAATCATATCATGATATTCTTATTTAGTATTCGGGTCATGCCACCTTATACATGGTGATTGTATGTAACAGCCTGGCCCAACCTGCCATATATTGTTCGCTTTGGGCTTTACCACCCTCACAGTTTTGTTCCTTGTGATGCGAGCCCACTTATGAGCTTGACGCCCCAAAACGCGTATGACAAGTTGGCAACCAGCACTCTTAATAAAGCCAGCTACCACTCCCTCACCTGCCGATGTGGGATATTACGATCCACCCCCCTAAAGAGCCCGACGACCCTATCGGCACAACCAGACTGCCAGTGAGGTCGGCTCTGATACCAAATGTAACGGCCCAGCCCAACCTGCCATATATTGTCTGTTTTGGGCCTTACCACCCTCACGGTTTTGTTTCTGGTGACACGAGCCCACTTCTGAGCCTGACGCCCCAAAACACGTATGACAAGTTGGCAACCAGCACTCTTAATAAGGTCAGCTACCACTCCCTCACCCGCCGATGTGGGATATTACATTGTATATGGTTTGTTTTAGGATAAGGATAATGTATCCCATTTTCATAAGATGTTGGTGAACAATTATGAATGAAAAAGGTATATCAATCTTGGATAATAATATTTATGAAATTGACATTGCTACAAAACTAAATGATGCTTGAGTTTCAAAGTTGAGATATTAAAAGGATAAATTTGATGTTCTTTTTTTGATATGTCATTCAACTTGATGCCAATATTTATTGATAAGTTTTTAATTCATTTTAGTTTAAGGCTTTGCTCAATCCTTTTTATTGCAATCACCATATTCATGATATAGAATGATGAATTACCAATCAAGTATTCAAAGTATAGAAAAGATTATTTAAATTGAATATGAGATATTTCTCTATCTAATCAGGATGAATTCTCACTACCATTCCAAAACACCTAGGAGTTCATTTGTTGTCTGACTTATTATTTCTTTTTTTTAAACTTTGAAAGTCAAACTTGTTTTGAGCCACTAATAAGTTAAACTTATATTGGTTAGATTTGTCAATTTCTTGATCTTGTTTTTATCTAAGCTTATATATCAAGTCAAGGCATTACCACTCAAACTTTCATATGTCATATGATAGGTTTGGAGTTTCAATAGTCATAGGGATGTGTTCTGAAGTGTATATTTTTACATCATCATTTTTATTAGAGGGCCCTTTGTAAGATAGCCTAGTTTGAATGGTTTGATCAAGCAAGCTAGTGAGTTTAACTACCTAATTTTTCCTTTGTTTTGTATTCTTCTAGTAATTTAGCTTTAAGAGAGATTTCTCTTAATTTTCTATGACTGTATGATGATTGAGATTTCAAAATATTATTTCTATTTTTTTGATCTAAAAAACAACCTTTATAAAATAAATATTCAATGGAAGAAAAAATCTAATTGAATATGACAATATAGGGAGAAACTCTAAAAGAAGTTTCTAGCCATTATATGTTGGTAGGTTAACTAGATAATTTTGTTTATTAAAAGGTTCCTTTGTTGCTTGTTAATAGACTTTGATAGGCTGAATCGAGGGCCTACAAGGTGAAAGAGTATCGATAAATACCAAGCCATTTTGGTTTAGTGATCGCGTTCAAACAAACTATCCAAAAGAATTTGATGATTTCACGTGTACTTCCTAAGTCATTGACTTACCAGGACACCTTTATTTTCCTAGTCTAACATAAAGTAATGTGTGTGCAAAAGAAAAGTGTTATGGTGATAGACATAACTCATATCTAATCCAAACAAAATAATAAAAGGATAGGGTTCATGAAGTGCAAGTAAACAAAAGCATTTATATAAAATCAAACAATAAAAATATATTGATTATTATAAATAGATAATTGTAACAAAGAATTCACATTATAAATCAAAGCATGAAAACATATATTATCATAAAATCAAGCAAACAAATCTCGGCCCTAAAAACAACTCCCAATAGAGTTACCATTATATCATATAAGGCATCTCTATAAACTATATTTAAAAAAGGTAAAAATAGAAACAATCAATCTAGTTTTATGGCAACTACGAACTCTAACTAATCTTCAAAGTTTTCCTGGTAAAAAACTAATTATGTTAAAAGAAAGATTAAAATCATCCTAAAATATCATATTTAAGGTAAGTTACTTCATGTTTGTTTTTATTGGTAAAAAGTATCTGTTGTGCATACATGCTATGCTGATATTTGCTTAAATTAGTATACATGTTTTGGTTATTGAAAGTATTAGACTAATAAAGTTGAGGGTGCTGATTTGAAGCTCAAATCATTAATAAGGCTCAATCCTCACTTTTTGAACACGAACTTTAGACATAAAAGGATGTTTATGGTTTATTTGACTTTGTCCTATCTTCTTGTGTCATGGTTCAAAATGGGCTTAAAGGTCACCATTTGGCCTCAAATGGCCTATATGAGATCATGCAAATCCCATCCAAAATCACTTGACATATCAAATGAGAGAAATGCAGAATGATAATTAGACACATCATGTCAATCCATTTACCATGCAATATTCGAGGAAAAAACCTAATTAGAACTTACGAGCTGACTTGCCCGCGTGATGCGCTAGGTTTTTTTTCTATGTACAAAATTGATTGATTTTGTACGTGTTGTATTTGGTTAATTTAATATTTAATTAGTAAAATTATAATTGATAAAATCTGTTAGAAACAAGTTTTTTTCCGCCAAAAAGTGATTGAATGTTGCTACTGCTAAACTTTTTTGATAAAATCTGTTAGAAATGGTAATTTTTTTTCTATATAGAAAACTAATTGTTTTTATGCGTGTTGTAATTGGTTATTTCATATTTTTAAGTTGATTATTTAACTCAGTTGTATAACATTTTAAAAAAAAATTAAGACCATTAACAATTTTATTCACATGTTACAAAATTTGGTGCTGGCTGTGGGGAAACGTAAGACATTTTTTATTTTATTATTGTAGATAATTTGGTATATTTTTTCTACATGTCTTATCAACATGCAGTTTCATAGATTTTTTTTAACATAATATGAGAGTTGAAATATCATACATAAAAAAAAACGCATAAGTTATTTTTTAAAAAACACAAATTGACCAATGAATTTTTGTCACAATTCTTATAGCGTTCATTATAAATATTATATACATAATTAATATTTTAATTATTATTGGTCATATTATCGATGACACCATATTGTTTTGTTAAATTTTTATTTTATTTATAAGATTTATGTGTTATATTATTATATTTAAAGTATTTTAGAACACTGATAGTAAATGATTTTTTTATTTTAAGAAAACAAATAGGTCATTTATATATATATATATATATATACACACTTAGCCTCATATATGTATAAAACAAAACCTTACAAATAATCATTATCATTATTTTTAATGCCTTGCCTATAATAATAAGAAATTTTCACAACAATAAATATTAACAAAAAAGCAATAAAAAAAATGAGAAAAAAATTGATTACATTTTAAAATATTATTTTTCTTTAAGAATAAATAATAAAAAAAATTAAAAGGGAAAAAAATTCCTAAATATCATTTTTCAAATGATCACCAAAACAAATTAAAATTTAAACATTAATTTTTCTTAAAAAATAATAACAGAGGAAATCATATAAATTAAGAGCAAAAACTAAGAGCATGTACATATAATCATAAACAAAAATAACAACTATTTCTAATATATATATATATATATATATATAAATAAATAAATGAATTAAGATAAAATCAAAGATTAAAAGTATAAGGGCCGAAATAAAAAACAAATGTATATGAAATTTAATTTAAAGTAAACAATTGAAACAAATCTAAATTTTGATACCAAAAAAATTTAAAAAAAATTGAAACCAAATTGGAAATTAAAAGCCTGAGGACCTAAATGAAACTTAAATTTATAATCAATTGCTATTGAAGGGTAAAATTGAAACAAATCGGAACTTTGATACTGAATATATTAGGGATTTCAATCCACTCCGAAAATTAAAAGACTAAGGACTAAAATGAAAATACAATATATAATCAATTTCAATTGAAGGGTAAATTTGAAACAAATCAAAACTTCTATACCAGAAATAGGAACATAAAAAAACAATTCATATAGACAATTCATGGATTTTGTCTTATATAGGGTTATATAAGTATTAGCACACTGAAGGTATTGTTAATTACCTAATCACCCATATAGACAATTCATGGATTTTGTCTTATATAGGGTTATATAAGTATTAGCACACTGAAGGTATTGTTAGCTCCGAAATAAAATATAATTAGAAATAATGGAAATTACGGCTTTCACCCCTGATGCTAAATCAACATTTTTTGTCGTTTATGGGGGCAGAACGATAGTTACCCAACTCGTGAACTGTTCATGGAAAATATGTAACAACCGTGATACCCCTGCAAGTAAAACCATTTTTTTTTTAATCTTTTTCGAGGGATAAAACCGTTATTTTACTGTTAAAAAAAATTAATAAATTGGTGAACCGAATGAACCGAATCGAACCAACCCGAAAACTGAGCAATACTATTGTTGTCCATAATGATTTATCTCACTATGACACAGCAAGTGAACCACGACCTGTTTTAGCTTTTAGAATAATAACAACAACAATAGTAATAATAACAATTTACGCTATGCTAAGCAGTGTTGTTAAATTCATTTTTCAAATGATTTTTAAATAATCTTAATGTGTTAATGATATAAATATTATATTTCATTTGAATTATCTACATAAATTACGCGTCCAAAGGTGCTTAACTTGGTGGAGGCCAAGGTAATAAATTTTCTGTTTAAATGACGTAGGATTTACGAACATAACATGTCCATCCATTGATTTATCACATAAATGACCAAGCTCGCTTTATCACCTCTCTCTTTTCATTTTTTGTGTCATGGCAGCTGTTTTTGACTTTTTTTCCCTAAACTCTTATTTTCAAAACACATGGTTTTATCTTTGAACATAGGCTTATGGTGACCTGTCAGCGTTTTGGGCAGCGTAACTATTACCATCCACTGTGAATCCTTCTCTAAAACTACAGTACAATAGTGAGCTGATTTAGCTTTTAAAACGAGCTGATTTGCCCGCGCGTTGCGCTAAGCTTTTTTATATGTAAAAAAATAATTGATTTTTAACGTGTTGTAATTATTTTTAATTTTTTAAAAATTATTTTTGACATTAGCACATCAAAATCATGTAGAAACACTTTTTTAATTTAAAATTGAAAAAAGTTAAAATTTGTTTAAAAGCGATTTTCAAACGCATTACCAAACACTCCTGTCATATCTCACCAGAATCATAGTTCAAACAATTTTTTTAAATAGTAATGAAAAACGAAAACCACATTTCAAATCACTGTTTATTACTGTTTGAATTTGCCATCTCCTTTGGCTATGTACAAAATAATAGTCATGGTGCACGTAAGCTAGCTTGGACATTCTAGTTATAAGAAAAAAAATTATAAGTTGAAAAAAAATAAAAAATAATGTCAAAGGATTATTCGTGACACGTGTAACCTACCCCGGTTATAAAAAATATATATATGTGAGGAAAAAATTGTGGTGCGTGTAAATTGATCCGGACACCGCGAGTATAAAAAAAACAAAAAAAAAGAAGCCTGAAAAAAAGAAGAGGAAAAAACATTTTAAAATATTAATAAACAGTGAAAACTGTAAAAAAAAATTAAGTTCAGAGATTTATTGTGATGCGCATAAGCTGACCCGGACACCCCAGTTATCGAAAAAATGATTGAAAAAAAAACATGTGAAACACTTATGAACAATAGAAAATACTGTTCTTTACTCAAAAATCATTTTCGGTGGCAGGGGGACTCGAACTCCAGCAACCTGAGAAAAAATATTTACTCCTATTATCTATAATCAACTAAATAATTGGCTATGCGGCGGGTTTTTTTTATCTATGTAGAAAATTAATTGCTTGTATATTTATTGTATTTTATTATTTTAATATTTAGTTAGTATAATTATATTTAAGAATACTGATATGAATTTTTGTCATTCAAAAAATCTAAAGTCATTTTCCCTCTCTCCTAATATATTTTTATGCGATAATATTCAATAAATATCAGATATATTAGAAATAAAAATATTATAATTTGTTTTTCAAACATAAACTTAATTTTTTTGTGTGCTATAATTATTTATTTGCCGTCTAAAAAGAACAGTCTAATAAAAACGGGAAGTGACTTGTATATTTTTTAATTTGACTTGTAGATAATGCAGGTAAATTTGTCAACTTTTTTTTTGAGTTTTTTTTTCCGCAGTAATATTATATCTAAAATATTAAAAATGAAAACATTGGAAATCCTTGAAAAGAAATATACCTAAATAAAAGAGCACAAAATTAAATTTTGAAGCCAATTTTTTTTATATAAGATTTATTAATCATATTATTATATTAAATATATTTAAGAAAACATGATATGAATTTCTGCCCTTCAAAAAATCCTAGGTCATTTTTCCTCTCTGTCAATATATTTTTAGGCGATAATATTCAATAAATATTCAAACATATAATTAGTTTTACATATTTTAATTTGACATAGATATACAAATATATAATTAATTTGACATAATTTCAATAATATATTTAATTTAAAGGATAATCTTAGGCTATTTTGTTCTCTCTCTCTATATATTTTTAGGTGATGATATTCAATAAATATTAGAACATATAATTGGTTTCACATATTTTAATTTGACATAAATACACAAATATATAATTAAAAAGTCAAAACACTACAAATTTATTTCAAGAAATAAACTTACACAAAAGAACACAAAATTTAATCTTGAAGCCAATATATTTTTTTTATAAGATTTATTCATCGTATTATTATATTAAATGTATTTAAGAATACTGATATGAATTTTTGTCATTAAAAAAATCCTAGGTCATTTTTCCTCTCCCTCTATATATTTTTTAAGTGGAGGAAAAGAAACAATAAAAAATGTTAATAAAAAGTGGACCGAGAAATTAATCATGGTGCGCATAAGCTGCCCCGGACACCACGGTTAGAAAAAAATGTTTAAAAAAGAGAAAACGTTTAAGAAGAAAAAAAAAACGTTTAAGAAGGAAAAAAACGTTTAAAAGGAAATCAGTTTTTTTTTAAAAAAGGAATCACTGTTCAAATCCACAGTAAAAGCAGAGTGGATGAACAGTGTTATTTGCACAGTATTTGTGCGTTTTGGTTTAGCTGTATAGATAATAAAGAAATAATAATTCTTAGATTGATTTTGATTTACGATAAAAAAAATACAAATAAAAAAAGAAAAAGAAAAACAATGATATTAATATTTACATGTATAGAGTCATTTATTGTTAATGTTATATCCAAAGAACAAACTAATTAGAGTTTACAATTACCAAATCGGTTTACAAAAACAAATGACAAAAAAATAAACATACAAAAATGTATATGTTCAATATTTACAAAATGAAAATATTCTCCTTTAAGTATGATATTCAAGGAGAAACACGATTTTTAGGTTAACTTTGAGTTACAAAAGAAATTAAATTAGTCAACATACCTAAAAAGAAAAAAAATTAAACAGATTCACACGTCAAATAAACCAAACCCAAATTCAAATAATTAGGAAACATATCAAAAATCAATTGAAATAAATTATTCAACACATTAAAAGTTATCCAAGGGGTCCTGGTGTGAGTGGAGAGGGCGCTCTCATCCCTTAAGAGAGGTCAAGGGTTCAAACCCTCCTCTTGTATGGAGCCGGCCATTTGGGGAGCATTTTCACCCCTTCGGGGCCCACCCGGTGTGAACGTGGATTAGTCTGGGCCAGCGCTTGGGACACCGCGTGGTTTATACCAAAAAAAAACACATTAAAAGTTGGGAAAGACCGACAAAAACAAGTAAAGTCGATTGGAAGATCTAGAAGCTGTATCGTTAATGATGATGTATGAGTTTAATGCTAGGATAAGTGACCTATGGAGAGTGGGGATAAACACAGGCATGATAAGGGATAATGTTGTTATACCACTCATCTAACATGGTGGTTGGAAAGATAATTGGGTTTTTCTAAATTCTCCTATTTTCAAGATTTGAAATCTTGTGACACCCATTTTTCTTTGGATGTTATGAGGTTGCTATCTATCTTTACTCAATTATTGAAAAAGGTGTCCATCACCAATTACTACTATTTATTATTGTCAATTTATTACTGCACCAACATTCAGCCATCCTCCTCTACGAACATGGAGACTTGCTTGCTTGTGCCGTTGAAATTGCAACCCTCAAATTGTCCTGCAGTGCGATGGCGGGGATTCTCAAATAACATATTTAATATTTGGTTGATTATTCTCATAGCACACATTACGAGTTTGACAAATTAACCTGATTAACTCTAGTTTTTTAATTGATTTTTTATTCAATTTTATCACTCAACATCTTTAATATTTGGTTGATTATGAATTAAGTTTCATCATCTGTTTCAATTTGTTTTTTTTATAAAACTATTCTAGTTTCATGATTCAAGTCACAAGTTTCATGAGTTAACCCAAGTTGACTTAGATCATTTTATTGTGATATTTTAAATTGTTTTTTTTCTACATTTCATCATTTAACAATGGGTTTATTGGAAATTGAGCTTCATATTTTGTTTTGATTTGTTTTATTTAAGGTTATCATGATCTGATGATCCGAGTCGTAAATTTAAAAAGTTAACGCAGATTTAAAAATTTTGGTCTCGGTTGACAAATCATATTTTCAACTCTGATAGAGTTGGTGATGTGCTTTATTTAGGGTTATTTTTTGAAAAATTTATCATTTTTTTTGGTCAAATCATATTTTCACAAATCATTCAAGTGATGTTTTTACTCTTTGAGTCGATCAGGTCATATCAGTTCCACTCTGACTCTTTTACTTGTGTTTGAAACTTAAGTTGCATAATTTAAATTAATTTATCTTTGAATTTAAATCTAAATTATATTTGTTGAGTTAACATTTTAAATTATATATAAATACAACTCCAAAATAATGCACCAACACATTTTAAAACCAAAACATATCATTTCAATTACAAACACAACACCAACTAAAACAGAATTTGCAACGTCGTGTGTGTTGCATGTCGAAATTTTAGTCCAAGACCTAGGCCGAAGTTGACTCTAGTCCTGTAGCCCATCAGACCATGGTCATGCATAAAGAGCCCATTTTCTGAGTAGTCCAGTAGTTATGCCATCTCTTTTAAAGGTAATGGTTTAGTATCTGATTCTGAGCATGCGGCAGCAAGATTTAACTGCAAGCAATTGGGAGCGAGCAAACAAATTCACCAACAAAGCTACTCAATTTTGATTATCAAAACAATCCCTCTTTCTAACCACTAATCAAGTGGCAACTGTAAAGTCTGACAAACTATCTCGTATTAGGTCAATATAAAGATTCCAGCTACCTTGGCTATTTTCAATCTTCTTTACTGCTAGTAATGCTTATGAGATATTGATTCAAATGCTGGCCAAAGATGTTTGTTGAGAATGACTCAGCGACATGCTTCCTGGCCTCTCCACCCATTCTGCTTGCCATCTGAGGATCCTGAATGACTTTAGCCATCGCCAAAGAGAAATCTTCAGGGTTAGGGTCACAAAGAAATCCGGTTTCTGCATCCTTGACAGTCTCCACAGGCCCCCCACTATTGCATGCAATTACAGGCTTGTGGGCTGCCATTGCCTCCAATGGGACGATGCCAAAGTGCTCATCCTACATTTATTGAACAATTAATTTAAAACCCTTTTTTCATCTCAAATTATGATCAATGTTATAGACAAGTGAAAAGGGTCGGACCTTTGGAGTATAAATGACACACAGGCACTGTGAAAGAAGTTTATTTCTCTCAGCTGTTGAGCAGGATGTGATGAAGCTAATCTGAGATGAGACTCCTTCCCTGGCAGCCAGGTGTTTAAGTTCATCCAGGTATTCAACATTCTCTCGCAGTCGACTATCATATCCACCTGAAAGAAAAATTACAAGAAAGCATTTAATGAGCAAAGTTGTGGTTTTACCATTTACACACGTCTAATTTGTCTTCCCTACAAATCAGGTTAATATTCCAATAATAGCTTCATATCATTAAAATTTTGCCCCGTCTCAGAATAATTTTTCTCTTGTTATTTCTGTTGCAAGAATATCTGCATTTTGCATAACATATTTCCCACCCATTCAAAAATTGCATGCTAATTATGTAAAGTGTGATATCAATCTTGAAAGTCTTGAGTGAAGCTTGAGTGAAGGTGCATGCACTCCCCAGTCCCTCCCTTGTTTTTTCAAGAGAGGAAGGTACATGGCCCTTTCTGCAACAAGCATAAAAGGGATAAAGGAAACACTGCATCCCAAGTACAAAACCATTTTCCAAACTCATCAATTAAAGAAATGTTTTAGTAACGTAACCAGGAAAGAAGCAAATCAAGACTTGCCTGCAATGGTCAAAGTAGCTTCATTTAGTGTTTGACTTTGAAGGCCATGTTCCTCAAGGGTGTGAAGTCTGGCAAAGGCAGAAACTGCCAATTCTATGTTCTTTTTTCCTTTCAAAGCGATTTATTGAGAGAAAATTCAACCTATGCCACATGAAACAGATAAGAATAAGATTCTGAGCTACTGGTGGGAAAAATGCAACAAAAGAAGTTCTTCTATGACATTTCAAGAGCATGCCTAGAGTTACAACTTACAAGATGCAAGAGATATACAATAATTTTCATTACTTATAAGAATGAGGTTCCTGGAATTGGTCCACATTAACAGCAGGATAAAGAACAGCAGGTTGGATTCCCCGTGCATGAAGACGCTTGAATGTACTCGCAAAGGTAGATGCAGTGAATTTGCTGTTAACAAGTATAATATCAGCCATGCCTGCAGTCCCCAGGAGCAGTAAATGAGAATCATTAGGTTCACCTGGAACAAAGCTAACACTAAAGACATAATAATAATAATAATAAAAAAAAACAGAGAATTTGGAAACAGACCCGTTGTAATTTCTTCTATAAAGTCAATGGGTTTCCTATACAACCTTCGGAGAACAGTTGTATGGTGAGCCAGTAACAAATCCGGGAAATGACAATAAAAAACCACCTGGATATATAGAGGACTAGAGTGTAAGAAACCTGAGGCTAAAACCTTTTGAACAGCAGTTCAGTTCATATCAAAGGCATAGAATATAATACCTTCATTGATTTTTTAAGTTTCAAAAGCGGGATGACAACAGAGACCTGATCTGCCAATACAACATCAAAAGATGGCCACAGGAATAACACGCAAAGGGCAACGAAAATGCACCTCAAATACGCGCACAAGGCATGAAGACGGTAGAATACATGCCGAGGCAGGAAAGAACCGTATACAGTAACCGGAAAGGCCCCTGTACAGCCAGCCAACATACATGAATCAGGTGCATCAGAATTTATCCAAATCAAATACAGAAAACAGACCTTATCGGAGAAGAAAATGAAAACAAACGTAAGTTACCGGAAACAGTTTCTTCAAAGCATCGGTTTTTATCATGATGAGCGGTAAAAATATGAACATCGTGGCCATGGGAGACAAGCTCAACAGCTGCATCGACTATTAATCTTTCGGCTCCACCTATGAATCATTGTAATATATGTAATATACATTAAGAGAAAAAAGAAGAAGAAGAAGAAGTTTCTTTTTGGTTACTTAATTCCCTCTAGCAAACAAGCATTGAGTTCTTTTACCCATCACACGATTGAATTGGCTTCATAAAATAAATAAATAAATAAACAAACAAATTGTTTTTCTGAAAATGGAGAGAAGGGATGCGAAAATTTACCTATACCAAGATCTGGATGAATGATGGCAATCTTTAATTTTCTCTCCATTTCTTTGCGCCCTCTTGATCCAATTCCAGCGATCAATCGTTTAGGGGGCGAGGAAGGCAGAGACGTCGTTTTATGCTTGATAAGCGACTTGTCGTTTGACTATGAGTAGTAAAATAATAAAAAGAAAAGGAAAGAAAGACGCCGCTTCCGCCCTCCCCCATATAAAAATGAATACCGAAAGAAACAATCGATAGGAGGACTTGAAATCACAATACAAGCGAATTGCTTGGGGACGATTGCAGAAAATGACAATAGAAGAGGTGGCAGCAGGTCCTGCCGGCCCGAAGGTTCTCCGTCTGCTCTACTTTGTCGGCGCTGGATGTAAGTGCTGCTTAATTTATGCAATCTGCCTATCTATCTGTCTATCATCCAATTCAAATTTACTTTCGGGGGGTATATTTGGCAGTTATTTGCACAGTAGGAATCAACAAGTGGAGAGAAATCGAGCGAAAATCAATCCTCGAACAACAGCAGCAAGAGAAGAAGATGAAGAATGATTTTCTGCCTCAAAGCTCAACAAGCTCCGTGCAGAAGGCCATCAGATGATCATGTCTCTCCCTCAGGTGGTCCTTTTCTTTTCTTTTTGCGTTGCAGAATTTGTAGTAATTCAAATATTTTGTACTTATAACAAAATAACTCTTAAACACTTAGGCAACGTTCGCTTCTTTTTTATTTGTGATTTAGTTTCTTGATAAAACATATAGCTTTGGCTAGTTTATTGCTGGAAACAAATGTCACGGACTGTTTGGTTACTGATTGTTGGTCGTTCATTGTGAGAATTGACAACCTTCAATCTTGAAAATTTTGTGTTTTGATCCATTTTCCTTTCGAGCTCAACAACTTTTGATGCCTGTATGCTCGTATCAATTTGGATTTATTTATTACTAAACAGCTTGATCTAGTTAAATTTTGGATTTCACCTGCTGTAGTAGAAAGTCGTATCTGAGAGAGAGAGAGAGAGGAGTGTTTTTGAAGGTTGAACCAAGTGAATCTTTCTTTCCCAAACTTTTTCCTAATGGATTGTCAAATCCCTACTAAAGCAGCAACTTCATTTAAGCTCATAATCCCTACTAAATACGCCTTATTCATCTACCAGAGTTTGTTTGACTGTTTTACATTATAGTAATAAATGTAGCATTTTATTATGTTTAGCATTGTCCCAGTATTATTGCGTTTTGAGGACCCTTTTGATTTTTTAAGGGGCAGAAAAATTAGCATCAAAGAACTCCATTGTCTTTACAAACAAAGTGTGTTTGCCAGGAAGGATGGGGAGAGGACAGGTGATGAGTGAAAGATACTGTGTTTTCTCTGTTTTCCACGATGGATCAAGACTTGCTTTCTATCCTTTTTCAGTTGTAATTTACAATTCTCCCAATCTAGCAGATTAGCTTTCAGAATTAAGCCAAACACTTTGATGGATGAGTTAACATCCATCTTTTTTCATCTACATTTTACCCTATTCATCTTTCTCCTTACTCATCCCTCATGACAAATAGACTAAGACTGGCATAGATGTTCCATTTCGATAATGTTCAGTCATTTAATATTGTGGGAAGAGCTTGTTTGTAAAAGACTGTCTCGCCTTAGGCAAACAAGAATTTATCTCCTCAATCAAAATAAATCATAAAGTCTAATAAATGCTCAAGTCACTTGAGCTTGAGAAGAAGGTAATACTCGAGTATAGAAACTTCTGGAGTAGGTTATCTTTTATGTTACCAAGAAAAGATTTGAACTCAAAGGAGGAAGAATATTATTGTAAGTGAAGCTACAACTTCTTAGCTGGCCTGGATAAATTAACACTCTCCTCCTTGGTAATAGGTTTTATAATTTCATTGATAACAAGCTATAACTCTAAGGGCTTTATGTAAACTATACTTCTGCTTTGAAAAATTCTGCACATATATGTGGTAGTGAACAATGGTAGCAGTGGTGAGAGGAGAAATGGGAGTGTTATTTTTAGTATTTAGTTTTGTCAATTCATGTCTAAGTAGCTGTTTGGAAGTGTGGTAGAAGTTGTGATAGAAGTTATGATTCTTGCGAACTGACCCTGTCTATGTGAGTTTGGTGAGCTCCCCATAGTAGTCATCCAAGAGTGTGGGTCCATAGCTTTCAGTTGGCGCCTGCTGGAATTCTTCCCAGGTAACCCATGGTCGTGCTCTCTGAAAGATTAGAACCAAAGATGCACTCCTTCTTCTAGGTGGTAGGCGACTAATGGAACTTTCTCAATTGCCGGAGTGGTGGAACGCAAAGAATTGTTTCACCCGGTCAATCCAAGTGATAGGATCATGAGGAATTAGATTGTTGCTGTGATGTCCCTACCCCTGTTCTTCTTACACTTAACTCTTCCATTTGAGTTTGTAATTGAAAGAACATGTCATGCATCTCCCGTTGCGTTTGCAACATTTGTTGTTAAGTAGGACTCCTCCATTGGTTGTCATGTTGGGTGGCTCCATTGTCGGATCCCTACTCTGATACCATGCTGTTAGGTTCCGAATAATGGCGAGCTCTTGCTCGGCCTCTGCCCCGTCTGGGAATGGAATCCACAGTAAGACTGAAGTCAGTAATTGTAGAATAAGGTGTTTTTGTTGGTGGGAAAAATTCTATCCGCTTCTCATTAATCTTCCTCTTGTTATACATTTTTTGGAAAGCTGGAAACAACTACTACTCCTTACGAAAATGGAAAGTGGATGCTGAAAATGGAAAAACGTGGGCACAACAGCAGGAACATGTCCATAATCCTAACAGAACTTGAAAGAGTCAAGAGCAAATAAATGAGCTGCATTCCCACGCATGTAAAAGATGTCATTCAAAAAGCCTATCTTGTGACCGATAAAAATAATGTTTAGAGTATGGTATAAATATTTTTTTTTTTATTTAGAAATGTATTAAAATTTTATGTTTATTTATTTTTAAAAAAATATTTTTGATATCATTTAAATATATATATTTTTTTTTAAATCATTTTCAAGAAAAAATCTATTTTTTTTTTCAAAAAGCCATTAAACAAATTTTATTTAAAAAACAAACAGCTCCAAAGTCCTTGATGTTAGCTGGCCTCATGGTGCATTGTAAATTAGTTTCAATAGACTAAATTGTTCCTCTAAATTTTAAAAAATAATTAATTAGTCCATATATTTCTAAATCTATTTTTATCTTTATCCTTTGCGTGTTATTTTTCAATTATTTCATTTTTTATTTTAAAAAAATTGAGAAAATTAATAATTATAAAAGAAACAAATAATAGGACCAGTTTGTAGTTTACTAAAATAATTTTGTATAAATAAAAAAAAAATCAAATTAGAAACATGTCTAAGCAAGAGGTCGACTATTAGTTGTTTTGATTTTTAATGAATCATTGATAATACAATTTTCATCAACAAAGATAGGTTTTGTTTGGAGGTAACAAATCAAAAAGCCCACAAAAATATAGATAAAGTTAACATTAATTAATAAAAGAAATTATATTATTTAGCTAGCTAGATAGAGAAAGAGAGATGTAGGATCCAAAGGAATCCAAACTCTTTGTTTGAATGAAGGAGAAAAGGGGTGGAAATAAATAAACGGAGACACAACGACCTGATCATCTATTCAAAAGACATTACAATTTTCATAATAAAAAATTCGACTTCACTTTTTATTATTGCTGAAGCTACTGGACAGGGGGAGGTAGACGACAAGAGGGCCATCAGCAATCCTCTCTTTGCTTACTTCTCTGCCTCCAAGCGACACTAAAAATTATTAATGTATTTTTTTTATTATTAATTTGTTAGATCCTCATATTCGTCGTGGTAATCATTATAATCCTCCTTACCATAAAAAATATTATGGAAACACCCTCTTAACACCAGAGGTATTTACAATTCATTATGCTTTTGATAAAAAAATAATAATAATAATAATAATAATAATTTTGAACTAGAAAATGTTATGTAAAATTTCACATATGATTCAATTTGTTTTTTTTCCGTCGTTGTCTTAATGATAACTCTTAAGGGTGTGTTTGATATTATTTTTGCTTTTGTGGTTGAGGTTTTAAAAAAACAGTTTCATGAAAAGTATTTTAGCTGCGATTTAAAATAATTTTTAATGTTTTTGGTTAAAACTTTGATTGAGTTTGAGGTTAATGAAAAGCAGTTTCAAGTGTTTGTTTTCCAAGCTTTTTCATATTGCTTTCAACTTGTGAAATTACTTTAAAATGTATGTGTGTATTGTTTTTTAATTATTTAATAATTATAATAATAAAATATAATTAATAATTCAAATAAATTAATCACTTTTTTTATTCTTCTATCAAACTACTTGTAATTTCATCACGAACTATAAATCCATACATGATGGCCTCTGCGATCTCGGAACAACATATAGTAAAATATCATCTAAAATAAAATTAGAATTGCGAGGAAAAAATTATATTGTGATCTCCTTCTAATATATTCATTTATTTTAATTAATTTTTAGATTACTTTAATATTAAAAATATATTTTATATAAGAAAATATAATAAATAATAAATAATAAACTAAAAAACCCCGACACCCCTCCTAGACGAAACACACGCCACCTAGCTCCTATCCTCATGAAATGCATGAAAAGCAGTAATTTGTTATTTTCCATGAAACACAAGCTTTACAATTTTTAACATGGAACCTATATAATTTTTCAACTTATCTATATTAATCAAATACTTAAAACAACTTTTTTTTATACACACCTCACTTCAAGACCCCCTATTAGCCAAAACTTGGAGGACAGTTTTGGACAACAAGACAGATTATCATCTCATCAAGTTGCAAACTTCATCGAAATTTATTTTTTATGCTTACGTGGCTCTTTGTCCAAATTTAATCCGAATCTCGACAAGCAAATCAGCAATGATCTCGTGGTTATATAAAAAATTAAAATAATTATAATCATTGTAAGCTTTTATAAAAATCAAGGAAAACGAGATATATTACATATTTTTCACTTAGTTAAATTCGTAATAAATGAAAAACTATAATTAAATAATAACTTTGTAGTTCCAAAAAATAGTTTTTAATAAAATAGAAGTAGTTAAGT
The DNA here is from genome assembly GCA_029228605.1 of Salix koriyanagi. Lineage (NCBI taxonomy): Eukaryota > Viridiplantae > Streptophyta > Magnoliopsida > Malpighiales > Salicaceae > Salix > Salix koriyanagi. The sequence goes on along the minus strand of CM055337.1, from coordinate 5,557,002 downwards.
TTAACTATATTTTAAAAAATTTATGTACCCGTATTTTTAAAAATATGATTTGATAAAAATACTGTTTAATAGAGTTTTTAAAAATTCTTATTTTTTTAATATAACTAGATAATAAAAATAAGATTTTAAAATAAAAAATATTATTTTAATATATTTTTAAATAAAAAACACTGTTAAAATTAATTTAAACGATTAGCACCAGTACAAACACCGTTAAAACACACAGATTTCCGCTTTCGTAGTTCCTTTCTGTTTAATTTTCAAAAAATTCCTACCTCTAGCACCGTCGCTTGACCTTTCACTTTCTAATCACACAAGTCTCATGTCACCATCTCCCCTCAACTAATAAAGCCGCGCCACCTTGCCAAATCTAACACATGTCATTCGTCTGTCGAGGTGAAAATCACACAGCCACATCACTTTACAAGCCGTTTTCGTTTCCTCTGTTTTCCTTTTTATTTTTATTTTTAAAGTTTGAAGACAAAAACACTCAGAAAAACGGAAAAAAGAGGCAGTCTGCCCTCTCTCTTTCTGCCTTAATATGTCGCTGAGAAGATCGATTTTATCGCGAAGGTTCTCGAGATCCTTTAATAACCAGAACAGAAACGAACGAAATGCAGTGGAATCGGGGCGAGTCGGTGGTGAGTTATGGGCCGAGTCGGATGGGTGGGGGAGTATGATACCTGAGTTATTAAGAGAAATAATAAAACGTGTTGAGGAGAGTGAGGATCGGTGGCCTCAGAGACAAAGCGTCGTCGCTTGTGCTTGTGTTTGTAAGAAATGGAGAGATGTTACCAAAGACATCGTCAAGTCTCTTCCTAATAATAATAATGATGCAAGCCCTGGCCAAATAACTTTCCCTTCTTGCCTAAAACAGGTCAGATTTTGTATTAATTTATTTTGGTGAATTTTTATTTTTTTGTCAAGGAATATTCTGTCATTGGGATTGGATTTGGTGATGAAGTTTTTGGTTTAAGATAAATGGAGTTTTTAATTTTATTGGTTGAAGTAATTGAGGATGTAGGGATTGAAATTTTGTGCATTTGTTTTAATTGTATTCCATCATTTACCCTGATTTTTCTTTCAATTCTGTTATGTTATGCATCATTTATTTTTATTTTTATTGTGGAAAACGAAAGACCCGAGAATTTTAAAATTTTGGATGCAACTGTAGAAAGCAAATAACTTTGATTTTTGAGCAGTGATAATATAAAGGTTTGAATTATTATTATTTTTTGGGTTCCAACAATTGGTTAATCCAGCTTCTATGGTTTCACAATATGATAATGTAGTCTTTTATGTTTAAGGAATTCAATTTATTGAATTTTTGAATATCCATCTATGTTTAGAGAATTTTGATATATTAGGGGGGCCTATTGATTATTGTAATGGTGAAAGTTTTCGGTTTACGAGATGCTTTTTGGTTTGAATCTCGGAAAGCTGAGAACAACCATTTCTCTAGAAAATGCTGGAGGACATTGTCATCGATAACTACTTCCCAGATGCCACTTTGGTTGGGTCTCCATCTGGGAAATTGTGTTTTTTTTTATATATCGAAGGGATCATTCTTTTGCCTAAGATTTTGGAGATATTCTTATCACATTTTAACGCAAGATATCCATTAGTAGATATGGTATTTAGACAAGGCAGGGATTACTGACATGTAAATATGGAATCAAGATATATTCATATAACTAGCTGAGCTGAAATGTGACTTGGTTTTTAGGAAATGATTCCTGCAGAATAATTGACGCCCTGTTTCAAAATATGTTTTTGTGTTTTAGGCTATCATTTTCTTGCCATTTTTCATTTCTGTGCAAGATGAATATCTGGTAATCTTGTCACTTTTGGATTCTCTATTCAGCTTCCTGATCTGTACTGTGTGGCCTGCTGCAATTGCTGATCAATTATGTTTGCATGCTTTGAAATTGACGTTTTCTTTTCATTTGTTAATGCAGCCAGGTCCACGTGACTTGCCCCATCAGTGTCTTATTAAACGAAATAAGAAGACTTCAACATTTTACCTATATCTTGCTCTTACTCCATGTAAGTATATATTGGTAGACATATTTTTGCAAATTATGAAGACGCGGAGAGGATCTTTCTACACACTTCTTTTCCAGCTAATTAGTTTGATTGAGTAAATTGTTGACATGTGACTTGCTTGTCGCAAAGATGAAAGAGAAATGGTTTATTTTGTCAACTTGTAGAGGATGACTTTTGTCTCTATATGTATTTGATTGTGACCCTATGCTTCTTCAAATCAACTTGACTCAGTCCTTATTTGATATCAAGTATTCTTGTCAATAAAATAAACATGACTGATTCTGGTGTCTCACCTATATATTGACTAGCATGTAATGTTAAATCAATTTTTAAAAATAAAAATAAAAAGTAGATGACAAGAAAGGAAAACGATTTTTTTTTTTTGAATTTTGGAGTTGTATGGTAAACTATGAATGATAAAATGTTTTTTGTTTCATCAATTGTGTAAGGTTATAAGAGGTGCCTCATGATGGTCAATGGTTCTACATAAATTTGTAACTGTGCCTGGAAACTTGGATCAAATGTTTCTCATGTAAACATGAAATCTTGTGTTAGAATCATATGTTTCTTCAAAAATCTATTAGTAAATGGCTCTGGCATTGCTTTGTGATATGTTATTCCAAATTTTGTCAAATAGACAAATTATTCATGTTCTTCATCTGTTAATTCAAGTTTTATACCCAGGATGATGCAGGACAGCCTAGGGGGCTGTTCAGAATCTGACTTTCAGAGGCTATGAAAAGTGATGTCAATAGTAATTTTATGGTTTGAGCTGATCTTTTCGTTTTTAATGAATGTAAGATTGGATGGGATTGAATGGGTGGATGTTTAGAAACTCAATAGAGGTTAGTTGTTGGTTCAAATATAGGATTTAACTTATGTGCTGCCAGAATTCTGGAATGCTTTTGGTAATTATTGAAATAATCATTTGAGGGATGTTGTAAGCCATGTTTGGACAGGTACAAAACTTGAGGTGCGATTAAGCAATACTGAACAATAAAAAAGCAATACTGATTGATAAAAGTTAATAATGAATTGGTTGATGTGGTATGCAGTGCTCACTGAAGTTTGTAAATTTTGAGTTGCAAACTGTGTTCTAGTCTTACTTGCTGGTTTTCCATTGCTAGATTTCGAGTTGTCATAAAAAAATATTGGCTTCATCATTTGAGTGGCATAATATTACACAAATGAGCTTAGGCTAATTATTCTCTTCTGTTTTTCTCACTAGCAATTACAGATGAGGGGAAGTTTCTTCTGGCAGCACGGAGGTATAGGCATGGTGCTCACACAGAGTATATCATCTCACTAGATGCTGATGAATTATCCCAAGGAAGTAATGCTTATGTTGGAAAGTTAAGGTAATGTATTTTTGTATCAAATCAAGTTCTGGTATGTTGTTTCCAAAATAATGCCCTTCTTGGATATAGTTGCCACTTCCCAGCAATTTGTGCCTGGGTGTTTAGGAACCATTTACTCACGTTTTGCTAAGAATCTACATAGCATTTTACTTTTTCTGTTTTAAGTATGATATTGTTTTTTCTCATAGTCATGTTTGCATTCACATAAATTACAGTGCTGGGACAATCTAGTTTTCAAGTTTTTTCCCCTCAAATTGTTGAGATCATTTATTCTTGATTCATAATACTTGGCATTTCATTGTAGAAGCAATATGCATCTGATTTGGAACAATGACTAGTTTAGAGTCGTACAAAAATAATATAAAAAGTTGGGGGCTTTGGGATAAGTAGTCATGAAAATAATACCATTTTCGACTTTAAATATTGCAGCTCGGACTTTCTAGGTACCAACTTTACAATCTATGACAGCCAGCCACCACACAGTGGTGCAAAGCCCTCAAGTAGCAGAGCTAGCCGGCGATTTGCATGCAAGCAAATAAGCCCTCAAGTTCCAGCAGGCAATTTTGAGGTTGGGCAGGTCTCTTATAAATTTAACCTCTTGAAATCAAGAGGTCCAAGAAGGATGGTTTGCTCACTCAAGTGCCCAGTGCTGCAAGAAACAATCAATGACAAAAATCTTGACAATTCAAAGATGAATGGACTGGAGTCTGCCTCTTCTGGCTGTACGGTTTTGCGGAACAAAGCCCCAAGGTGGCATGAGCATTTGCAATGTTGGTGCTTGAATTTCCATGGCCGGGTAACAGTAGCGTCAGTGAAGAACTTTCAACTAGTTGCAACTATGGACCAAAGCCAGCCGGGAGGGAAAGGAGATGAGGATACTGTCCTCCTCCAGTTTGGGAAGGTAGGCCAGGATACTTTCACCATGGATTATAGGCTGCCACTTTCAGCTTTTCAAGCATTTGCCATATGCCTTACTAGCTTTGGCACCAAACTGGCCTGTGAGTAATTTAATATTGAAATTATGTATTCCTGTGCATGTTTTGCTGTTAGTCGTGTTCAGATAGTTTCTACAAATGCCGTTTGGGTGGAAGAAGCCAGTGATGTAAATGCTGTCATGTATTCATGAGAGGAGTTCCAAAATTCTCCATTCCCAACAATTTCACCTTTTCATCTGTGTCTGGTCTCTGCTTTCTCCACTAGAGCATATGAGAGCAATTGATGTTAGATATGGTTTGATATATGTTGTTGACAAGTCAAATCTCTGTCATTGCTCATTGGGGTACTGCTATCTTGTCCTAGGGGTAGGTAGGTATAGGTATTTTTGTTCGTCGCCAGGCATCTGATGGATACGTTTCAATTTGAATTAACTGGGGTTGAAGTTGCAACCAACCCATGGTTAATTTTACCCTCCCCCCCTCCTTGTTTCAGGCCCTTTCTCCGGTGAGTATTTTTAAAAATAAGTTTTCTTTGTCCAAGGTTGTAACAGCATAGGGATTTAAATCTTTTTTTTTTTTTTTATAATCAAATAGATTGAGTGTCGTACCATTTACTGTTAGTTCCTCGGAGGTAATGACTCTTTACATTTTAAAACGTTCTCCCCAAAGGTTAAGTTGATCTTCATTGAATTGTGGTTTTTTGTACTTCGTTGATCTTCGCTGTCAACAGTTATAACTGTATTTGTTTCTTTAATTTTTTCCATACTTATTCTTCAAAGCTTAATCACTTATATTGATGTTTAATTATTATTTAAATTATGATATTATTATAAACATGGCCTAAAGATTAAATATAAATAGTAAAAAAAACTATGGTTTAATTAAAAATATTATTAGAACCTTGTTTTAATCACCAACTATAGTTAGATATATTTATCAATATTTTGAATTAAAATTTAGAATATTTTAAAATAATAAACAACAAAAGATTTGAGATAAATTTATAAAATAAATCAGAGTGAGTAAAACTTGTAGAATGACTAGAGGTCTTAAACAAAATATGAGCTTAAACGAAAATAGAAGAATATAAGCATTTTCTCTGTGTTTTGCATAGCAACCATAGACACAAGGATTCAGCCTTCCATGTATTTGTAGGAATACTCATGCACAGGCACACCAGCAGTGCTGCAGAGTGAAATTGCAGAGATGGAATATAGACAAAAACAAAAACCATCTTTTCCACCATTGAAGTCGCTAACTGGTGAACGATTTTAAATCTTTTCCACATGGCCTCTGCCGCCCGGTGTGGCACATGTTGTGTTACAATGGTAGGTTAATAACTGGTGAATGATTTTAAATTTTTTCTCCTTTTTCTCTCTTCTGCCACCGGAAAATACATGTAAGTCCTTAATATTTATGATTGTTTTATGTTAGTCTTGTTCTTTTGATTTCAATTTTATTCCTGATTTCTTCAATAGAGGTTTTGATTTGTTTCATTTGTGCCCTTCATTTGAAACTAATTATATATGTTGGTATTCATTTCAGTCCTTATTTTTTTGATTTTTTGTTTGTTTTTTGTTCCTTTAATTTTTTCGGTATGAAGGTTTTAATTTGTTTTAATTTTGTCATCCAATTGAAATTGGTCATATATTCTACTTTTATTTTGTTCCTTATTCTTTTAATTTCTTAACCATATTACACTGCAATTCTTTTTTTTAAATACTTTTATTTGTTTCAGTCTCAAGGTTTTTATTTGTTTCAATTTTGTTCTAAAATTGGAATTAATTATTTATTTTAATATTTATATAGGTCCTTATTATTTGAATTTTTTATTTGGTATTAATTCCTTTGATTTTTTGGTCCTTCCTGGACAATGTTTACTTTTTACCCGTATTTATTCTATGCTTTTAGTTTTTGTTTTTAATTTTTGTTGTTTTATTTTTTATTAGGGTTTTGTTTTATTCGGTTCGGTCCTGATATTTTAATTTATGTTAGTGATCATTTTAAAATTAATATTTCTTCTTCTTTCCCTCTGTTCTTTTTTTGTATGTTTTCTGTTATTTTTATTTATTATTTGGATCAAATGATTTTATGATCCCATTATTTGCACAATAATAATGATAATTTTAGTTTTTTTTATATAAAAAGTTTTTTTTTTTTTTGGGAAAATTTAATGATTTTAATTGTTTGGGCAATAATTTTAATTGTTATAGTCATGATAATGATGATACTGTAGGGATGAATTTTCAATGATGTTTTCTACTTTTTGTAGATAGAAAATTAACTATTTTTTTATTTGATTATTGCAGGTGTTTTCACAATTTATATTTTGTTTGTTGTGTTTAATTTAAATTGAATTATAAAATGAACTAATCTTAATACAGTGAATTCAATAATTCAGATAACTGAATCTTCTTACTTTTTTTAATAATTGTAATAATTTAATATTGATTATTTCGTTGAAACCTTTTAAATAGATTTATATCGATTTAAAATTCATATATTTTATAAAAAACTTATTTTTCACATGAATTTTGCATAAATTTATTTTTTCTCAAATTTATATTATAATAAAAAACATCTAACATAATTAATATTTTTTTATATTAAAAAAAATATACAGGTAAGCGAAGCAGGTTATTGTATTAGAATAATTTAATGCTACGTATTTTTCTTTTATTGTGGAGCTACTCTCCAACTTAACACAACGACAGAAACACCATGGATAATGAGGGGAGCACCAGACAATTAAGGCGTCTTTTGACTGTTTTTTCTCTCTCCAACGTGGACGACAAAAACATTAGAAACAAATTAGCCCAAGCACTGGCTTTTCCTGGATGGGTGCACAATAGCATAGTTGTTAATTTCATTCTGTTCGACCGAAATATTCCGTGCCATTAAAAAAATCGAGATGAAAGGTATTGTTTTCATCTCGGTTTTAATTCCGGTCTGTTCTGAAAATACCGGCTAAATTCTAGCTGAAACACCTCGGTACCATTCCGGGTGTACCACCCCTCCTACATAAAAAAATCATTTTACTTTTCAACTCTTAAACCAGCACACATCATAAATACATCAGATGTCACTGACCTGAGATCATCTCAGGTGAGAAGATTTTGCATGGCTTCTTGATTTAGTTTTATAGACACAATTCTGTGCCTTGATATTTATTTCATCGATGTGGGATAACCATCAGTATTTAAAGCCTAAGCTTTTGGCCATTTTCAACGATGTGGGACTGGGAATTTGGGAGAGCAAGCTGGACAAACATGCTATCAGTAAGTTTATATATATATATATATATATATATATATATATATATATATATTAAAAAAACATATATTATAAAAAATAAAAAAATAAACCAAAATCAAAACAATAAAAAAATATATATTATAAAACAATAAAATTGTTGCATCAATTTTGATTTTATAAAAAATAAAAATTATATTTAATTTTTTTTTAATTTTTTTCATATATATAATTAATTAATAATATGTAAACAGTACAACCCCGAAACGGCACGCCGGAACGCTCTGAAACTGGAACGTTCCGTTCCAATCGAAAAACCAGAACGACGACCGGAACGGTATTGACAACTATGCACAATAGCGCTTAGTCTCTTTATTTTTTCTTTTTTAAAAACACATATATATATATATATTTGAGAATATTTTTTTCTATTTTTTTTAAATAATAGTTGTTTTTTTAATTATTTTATTTGTACTTAGTTTCTTTTTTAAAACATAATAATTAATCTATAATTTTTGTGTTTGAATGGTATTTCTAATAGCTAATGTTTTTTTTTAATTATTTTATTTGTATTTAGTTTTTTTTTTTAAGTAGTTTCATTAATTTACAATTTTTGTTTTTGAATGTTATTTGTAATAAGTAGAAACTTGCAATATTTTTGTAATTTATTTCATAAATTTTAATATTAAATAAATAAAATCATTAAACACAATTAGATAAATGGTAAATAAACAGTGTTGCAAGATCAAATATCTTAATTTAAATCTAAATTTATCTTAACTTTTCAGATATATATTTAGTTATTGATAACAATTTTTTGACATTAAAGATACGATGCATCTTTTGATTGCTTGTTTTCAAAAAATAACATTAAACTTTTTAGGCCCAAGCATTGACCCTTCCCAGATAGAAGAATAACACTTGGTCTCTCTTTTTTTCTCTTAAATATATTTGTATTCCTTAAAATAACTTTTTTATTATATTTATTTTTTAAATTATATTTTTTGTATTTTTTTTTAATTAAAAGTTGTTCTTTTTAATCATTTTATTTGCATTGAGTTTGGATGGGCGTGCGAGAGAGGGGCTGTGCAAGTTGAGCCAGGGTAAGTTTCTGGTCCATTCTAGCCTGCACAATTGCTTTCGTCAGTTCAGTTGGCACTCGTTCATCTGTGGGAGCCTGGGTAAGTTTCCGAGAGAAAAACTCGTTCACTGGAAGGAAAATAAGCAACTTCGGAAAGAAGAAAAACCATGTAAAGTGGTATAGAATATGTGGGGCTTATTTAGAGATAATAGATACACGGTCATCATTGCACATGAAGGTGGTGATCAAAGAAATGATGGCATCGAATACGAGTGGGCGAGTTAAATCTAGAGTTTATGTGTAGCTTATTTAGCACACAGAGAGCTTGTTTGGCACAGCTGTTGCTGTTGTGGTTGAGATTGAATAAAAGCAGTTTCATGCAAAGTGCTTTTAGCTACGTTTCGTAACTGAAATTTAAGTGTTTGGTTAAAACTGTGGTTGAGGTTGAGTTTAATGAAAAACAGTTTTGTGTGTTTTGTTACCCTGCTTCTCATATTGTTGTTAACTTGTGAAATTACTTTAAAAGACACAAATATATCTTTTTTAAAATATTGTAGGTTTAATTATCATAATAATAAAATACAATTAATAATTCAAGTAAATTAGACACTTATTTTTATTCTCCCATCAAACTACTTGCAATTCCATCACGAATTAAATTCATACGTCAAGGCCTCTACGATCTCTTGCTATTTGATTGATGAACAACATTTAGTAAAATATCATCAGGAACAACTTTTGCGATTCATAAATAGTGTTGTTTCAATATCTCTATTTACATGTTGTAGAGATATAATTCCAAGGCAAAATCCAGTTGCAAGTTTCTGACGCGAACCTCGTGATCACGTGGTCAAGCAACCCACAACCAAGAATGAGATCTGATCCCGGAAAGCCGAAATAGGTCTGATAGGAGTGTGACACAATGGAAACCTCCCCCAAGGCACCAGCACTATTAGAATGAGTAGAATGACGCCACGAAGCCAGTTAATCTTCGATAAGTCGGGTTCAGTTCGTTCAAGAACTAAAGAATGCAAGAATCACTCTCACACATAAACTGAAAAGTTCAGAATTAAAATTAATCAATGGCTTCGAAATTTTTGGCTAACATGAGTTTAAATAGTCTTTTAAAAACCTAACCCTAATGGACCCTTTATGTCGACTTAAATAAGGTCCACTCAAAACTGATCCCAAAATCCTAAATTGAAAAGCCCATGACTTAATCCAAGCAAACCTTGGATCCTAGTTAAAAACAAAGTCTTAATTAAGCCCAAACAAGCCTTGGGCTGTAGCTAACTAACTTAAATCAAACCCGTAAGGTTTATTTATTCTCTTCCATCCAGCCCATCAATCCCATGTTTCCAAGTTGTAGTAGGATTCTTTTGGCTCATTTGCTGACCTCACTTCATGGCTCAAATAAAGCTGGGCTGGACCCCTCCTACACATAGATACTTCAATGGTCCTTGCAATTATGACTTGGGTGAAACCTTCAAAACCACGAATCAAGCCCCTAAACATGTAATGGGTCCTTGCTGGTGTTTCTAGGTCGGTTCGCATCATCCTCTCTCTCCTCGAAAGGATTCGACCTCGAATCATAATCGTTATGTTGTTGATGGCTCGACAATCAACACACATCCTCTATGTTCCATGCTTCGTAGGCATGAGTAGCACGGATACAACACACGGGTTTATACTCTCACGAATGTAGCCTTTTTCCATCAGCTCATCAACTTGCCTTTGAAGCTCTTTCGTCTCCTCGGGATTGCTTCTATATGCTGGTCGGTTAGGAATTAAAGCTCCGGGTACAAAATCAATCTGATGCTCTATCCCTCGTAATGGTGGTAATTCGCTTGGAGTATCGTCGGGGAACACATCATCAAACTCCTACAACAAAGAAATAGCAACACTAGGCACAATATGATAAAGATCATTAGTATTAAAGTAAGCCTCCTTGTACATAAGTAAAATCATTGACTTCTTAGTGAAATATGCAGATCTTACCTCACCCTCTCTAGCATAAAAATTAGGTTGTTTCTCTAGTTTTTCCACACAATTCTCATCACTCTTCCTGACTTTCTTCTCTCCTCTTGTCTTACCTCCACTCTCGGCCAGATTTGGGTGTTTTGAGCAGTGGTCGAATGGTCTGATTTGTTAGGAGTGTTGGCCAAATATTTGTTTGTGTTTGGATGGGTGGCTGAATGGGTTGTAGAGGTTTGGGTTCTGGCCGAATCTGACGGTATTCTCTCCCCTTGATTTTCTCTCCCCATTGCCTCATCATACTCACGTTTTAACTTTATTTGATCATCATGCACCTGTTTGGGTGTAAGAGGTACAAGAGTGATGGTTTTACCATTAGATTTCTAACCCCGTCATGAATGCCTTCCTCTCATATTGCCATGGTCTCCCCAACAAGATATGACTTGCTTGCATCGGTACCACATCGCACAGAATTTCATCAACATATTTCCTAATAAAAAATGGGACCACAACCTGCTTAGTCACTTTCACTTCACCACTATCATTCAGCCATTGCAATCTATATGGTTTCGCATGCTTAACAGTACTCAAATTCAATTTACTAACAAGGGTGGTACTGCAAACATTAACATAACTTCCACTATCAATAATTAAACCACACACCTTGCTTTATACATACGCGTATAGAAGATATTCTCTCTTTGCTGATTAGATTCATCTTCCTTGACCTGAACCTGAAGTGTGCGTCTTATAACCAAGGACTCCGCAACCAGTAATGCTAAGTCATCCCCATCACTATCCTCTAATGGTGGCATGCCTTCACAATCAGATATGTCACTTTCCGATTCCATATCACCATCATCTCTAATCATCATTATTCTCTTGTTTGGACATTTCTAAAGCATAATATCCATGCCCTTGACACCTGAAACATTTAACATCACGAGTACGTTTAGGCTGAGTTTCTGATTTACCTTTGGCACCGGTAGGGACATCAACTTTAGCCGTTGATGGTTCAGTTTTAGAAGGAACAAAGGATCGTGGTTGGACAGTACCCTCTCTCTTCATATTCGTCTTCCAAGATGATGAAGAACCCGAATTAAACCCTAGCTGAACATGTCCCTTCCTAAGCTGTCTCTCCACCTTCGTAGCCATGTGAACCATGTCCTCTAGCTCCACATAGTGTTGTAGCTCCACCACATTGGCAATGTCCCGATTCAACCCATTAAGAAATCTAGCCATGGTGGCTTCTCTATCCTCAACAACATTGGTCTGAATTATTGTTATCTCCATCTTTTTGTGATATTCATCTACTGTCTTATAGCCTTGATTCAGACCTAGGAGCTTCAGGTATAAGTCTCTGAAATAGTGGTTTGACACAAATCGTCTCCTCATTAAGACTTTCATCTCACCCCAAGTCTGAACGGGTCGCTCCCCATTCCTCCTCCTACTGATTACAATCTGATCCCACCAAATCATTGCATACTCTGCAAACTCAATCATCACCAATTTCACTTTTTTTTTTGTTCAGAATAGCTATAACAATCAAAAATCCAATCTACCTTTTTCTTCCACTTCAAGTAAGCCTCAGGATCATTTTTACCTTGAAAGTTCAGAATTTTCAGTTTCATGGTGTCCCTATCCATATCTTCATAATTCCACATGCCATGGAAAGTCACATTCCTCCTAGCTCTGCTCGGTCTAGACCTGATTCCTTGGCCAACAGATGCAAAAAATCATAGTCATCTTCGTTCACATCTGTGTTTTCATCAACATACTCTTTAAAACCAGATATGTTATTTCGTAAGGCAGTACGGACCATATTTACAACAACTCAAGTTGCTGACCCATGGCTCGTAATTGGAATGCTACGTCAGTGTTTTGTGTCGCTGATTCGCTGTTTTCAGACATCCTTTGAATCTGCAAAATTTGGTTAGTAGCAAAAATATATCCTCACAACTCTCGTGCATCACACAAAAAACTTAAGGCTTTTCACTCTAATAAGCTCACTACGTCTTTTACCTCACAACTTGCTTTGCTTTTGGTTCTTTCACAACTAAAATCAACAAATCAAAGTTAGTAACCTTCGCAGCACACTCTAATTATGAATTGCAGACTCATGAAGCAATAAAATACTGAAAACAAAGCAAAAACAAAACTACGATTACGATTTCGTGAGTAGCAATGCCAATTCGTACGAATTGTAGACGATACAAAGACATGAAATAAAACAGAAGCAAATACTAGCAAAAACAATTACTTGACTCCTAGATAACTGAAAATAGAAAAAACATAGAATTGGACAAAACTAAACAATAAGGATCAAGTTTTGAGACTTGAGCATAATCTAGCTTCTTACGCAAATTTTACGTAACAGAATTGAAACCTAGACCAAACGACTTCGAAATGATCTCAAAATCAATATTTAGTATTTTAGTACTACACAAAAAACAACACTCAATTTCTAGGTTGTTCTCGTACTTATAGGTACACAAACCCTTGTGTGATCAATTTGCGGTAGAAATGAACCTCTGATTGAAACCTCTAGTATACGATATTGAAATAAGCCCCAATTTAATATATCATGCGATATCAACCCCAAGACATAAAATGTAAAGTTTCAATTGATTCTAAAGTGTTTTTATATGGGTTCACTAAGGTAGTGTTTCTGCGGCAGAAATGAATATCGAAATAACCCCTCAAGAAATCAATATCAGAATAAGCCCAAAGTTGACAAATGATACTATCTCAACCCAATACATGGAATATGAATTTTCAATTGATTCCAATGTAGTTTGCTTATGTTTCCCCAGAGTAGTGTTTTCTGCGGCAAGATTTCAATGATTCTTCAAATTTCAACCAATGCGTCTATCTCTCTTTCTTTTCTTTTCTTTTCTGTTTTTTTTCTTAATATACTGAAATGAAGAGACAGAAAACGATGAAATATAACCTTTTTTTTATTAGATGACGCTGACACGAAAAACAAGGAGATGAACACAAACACTGGAAAACTTCAAGGAACACACAAAAAAAGCACGAAAATAACAGAATGATATGACCTTGTTTCGAAGCCTAGCTCTGATACCACCTGATGCGAACCTCATGATCAAGTGGTCACGCAACCCACAACCAAGAATGAGATCTGATCCCGGAAAGCCGAAATAGGTCTGATAGGAGTGTGACACAATGGAAACCTGCCCCAAGGCACCAGCACTATTGGAATGAGTAGAATGATGCCACGAAGCCAGTTAATCTTTGATAAGTCGGGTTCAGTTTGTTCAAGAACTAAAGAATGCAAGAATCACTCTCACACATAAACTGAAAAGTTCAGAATTAAAATTAATCAATGGCTCCGAAATTTTTGGCTAACATGAGTTTAAATAGTCTTTTAAAAACCTAACCCTAATGGACCCTTTATGTGGACTTAAATAAGGTCCACTCAAAACTGACCCAAAATCCTAAATTGAAAAGTCCATGACTTAATCCAAGCAAACCTTGGATCCTAGTTGAAAATAAAGTCTTAATTAAGCCCAAACAAGCCTTGGGCTGTAGCTAACTAACTTAAATCAAACCCGTAAGGTTTATTTATTCTCTTCCATCCAGCCTATCAATCCCATGTTTCCAAGTTGTAGTAGGATTCTTTTGGCTCCTTTGCTGTCTTCACTTCATGACCCAAATAAAGCTGGGCTGGACCCCTCCTACACATAGATATTTCAATGGTCCTTGCAATTATGACTTGGGTGAAACCTTCAAAACCACGAATCAAGCCCCTAAACATGTAATGGGTCCTTGCTGGTGTTTCTAGGCCGGTTCGCATCATCCTCTCTCTCCTCGAAAGGATTTAACCTCGAATCACAATCGTTATGTTGTTGATGGCTCGACAATCAACACACATCCTCTATGTTCCATGCTTCGTAGGCATGAGTAGCACGGATACAACACACGGGTTTATACTCTCACGAATGTAGCCCTTTTCCATCAGCTCATTAACTTGCCTTTGAAGCTCTTTCGTCTCATCGGGATTGCTTCTATATGCTGGTCGGTTAGGAATTAAAGCTCTGGGTACGAAATCAATCTGATGCTCTATCCCTCGTAATGGTGGTAATTCGCTTGGGAGATGGAGTAAAACAAACTTACACACATTCCCTTTCTGACGCAGCATAAAAACACAAGGAATACGACCAAAGTCGATATTCCGTAAATAAATCTAGGATGAGAGGAACTCTCCAAAAATTTCAAAACTTTATTCAATAATTTAAAAGATGATTCGGCCAGAGACTTACAACAATATTTAAAGAAGAAACCCTGGTCTCACCCATGTTGGATAAGGAAACGACACTAATTAATACAATTACCAAAAATGGCAAATTTGAGATAAATACAGAAATTGAAAAGGCTATAAATCCTAAGCAAACTGGAATTGATGGAAGTCGATTCGGACTTGAAAATCAAGAGTTATGGCTAAAATAAAACTTTCCTAAAATGGCAAAAACGACGATTTTAGGGGCCGTTCGATAGAATTCGACCAAAAATTAGTGTGTATCAGTAGAAAAGCTCCTGATTTCCTCTGGAAACACCGAGATGCATCAACTGGGTGAGTTTCGCGTCATTCTGACTTCAGCGCCCGGACTGCGGAAATTCAGTTGCCTTTAAATTTTGGATGCTCTCTCTTGAGCATGTATGCCTCTGCCACTTATTGTAGATCACTTTCATCAGAGTTGATCTTTATCTACACAATTTTTATTTTTTTTTAAATATGATTTTTAATTTTTTTTAAAAAAATTGGATTGGGCCTGTCCCAAACTAATGGGCCGACCCAACCAAGTTGGGCCAAAATGGGCCCAACTCTGCTGGACTTGGGTTGGGATGAGATCAGGACCGCCCCGGCCCAGCCCAAGAGTTCCAAAAAAGGCACAAAACGATGCACTTTTTTTTCTCGTTCGTTTTGAATTATGCACGCAGTTACTGTTCACGTAACACGTGAACACTAACATGGCCGACTGTGACGAGGTGGTTCTTCTTGTGGTGGTGGCATCGGAAATGGTGCCCTGTGGTGGTCGGGAGGAGGGTCAAAAGGTTGCAACTGTCATAACTGTGGAGGAGAGAGAGGGAGCTAGGATGGCTGTTGCGACAGTGATTTTTTCGCGCTTCGCGCCCCGTCGTTCCCTGTGATTTGGGGAGACAACGGCGTGCAGTGAAAAAAGAGGTGTGATTTACAGCTGTAAAAATTACGACTATAAATGTTAAGAGTCGCCACCTAGTATTAAGGTTACTAGGAACCTAATGGTCTGCGAGATTCTTGAGTAAGGGGACTTGTTGTGCAAGGGGAAGACGCATCACCCCCAGTGCACCCTACCTAAGGTAAGCTGCATTGTTGTTTGATTGTTTTTTTTTTAAGTTAGAAATTTTTTTTTACACTGTATTTTCAAAAAACCATTTTTTTGTCTGCGAGTGTACTTTACAATGTAATTTTACACCGCAGTTCAAAATCTTTTTTTCTTATCTACGGATATACTTTACAATGTAATTTTACACCGTAGTTAAAATCTTTTTTTTAATCTACGGATGTATTATAAAACGTAATTTTACACCGTAATAAAAATATTTTTTATCAGCGGGTGTACTTTACAATGTAAATTTACACCACAAAAGCTAAAACAAAATAATTGTTAAATTATTTTTGATATTTTGGCCAAATTCCAATGGATAATCATAAACTAGTTACGATATCAAATTTTTCATTTTAAAATATGAGGAAGATGCAACATATTTTTTTACGAAGAATATGATGGGAAAAACTTTAGAATTCGGCCGTATGAACGAAAACAAAATATTTTTTTTTTATTTTTTTAAATGTATTTTTTTGTATTTTTTTTTAAAAAATAAAATTAAAAAAAATTGGGTCGGGCCTGACACACCTTAATGGGTCGACCCAGCTGAGGCTGGCCAAGGGCCCAAGTCTGCTGGGCTGGGGGCCAGCCCAACCAACTAGGCTGGGTCGAGAGAGGCCGACCCAAAGGCCGAAAAAGAAGAGAAAAAAAACAAAAACAAAAAAAAACAAACTTAAAACACGTGCACAGTGCAGTGAATTAATTCACTACACTGTCACGTGAACAGTGATTTGGTGGTCGACTGACCACGATGAGAGGATCACCTGCCACTGCCACCGCGTAGAGGAGATCGAGAAGGTTCTTCCTGTCGTGGTGGCGTCGAAAATGGTGGCCGGAAGAGGCGTTGGAAGTCGCTAGCTGAGCTGCTGCTGCTGCTGCTGCTGTCTCGTTGTTGTGGCGTCGCCAGCGACGGAGAAGAAGAGCTGGGCTGCTGGTTGACGAGAGAGAAGGAGTTGTTGTTGCATCGTCAGAGAGAGAGAGCTGCACCGTTGGGGAGAGAGAGCTGCACTGTC
The DNA here is from genome assembly GCA_029228605.1 of Salix koriyanagi. Classification (NCBI taxonomy): domain Eukaryota; kingdom Viridiplantae; phylum Streptophyta; class Magnoliopsida; order Malpighiales; family Salicaceae; genus Salix; species Salix koriyanagi. Next base: position 5,539,953 of record CM055337.1, on the reverse strand, counting down.
AGAGAGAGAGAGAGAGAGAGTTGCGAAAGGAGAGAGAGAAAGGAGCTGTTGTGTGTTGTTGCCGTCGGTGAGGAAGAGGATGAGGGGCTATTACGGGTCTGTGTTTTTCTCCCCTCTACGTGATTTTTCTGGTCTGTTACGTAGAGTGTTTTCCTTTTTTCTCTCTGTTTTTCCCCTCCTCTGTCACTTAATTCTCTGTTTTTTTCTCCCCTTTGCATGCAGCGTCCATGGCTGCTATTTATAGGGGAGCTTGGCCTGCCACGGTGGCTGAAATACTGTGGATGTCGTCGGCGTTGTGGCCTGCTTTCGGCTGGGTGGCTGTTGGCAGCGACACAAGTGGGCTGTTGGCAGCGTGCAGGTGGCTGGTCAGTAGGCGTACAGATAAATTTATGGCAGGAGTGTGTGCTGTGATAGTTTTGGGAAGGTAGAATTGCAATTTGGTCCTTCTATTTGTAAATGTTTTAATTACACCTCCAACTTTTAATTTTGTACAATTGTACCCGCGTCAGAAATTCAATGTTAGCCTCACATTTGCGCGCCTTTTTTATTCTGGTCCTTGCCTTCTGATTTTTGTGATTCGACCCTTAATTGACAATTAATTTCTCAATGTCTTTGATTTAGCCCTTGACTTCGCATAATTGGCTTGGAAAAATTCAATTTGGTCTCCGAAAATTCCAATCTTCGCAATTGAACCCGAATTAAGCTCAAGAATTTGATTTTTCATCGATTAAGCCCTTAATTAATTTGATGTGACCAATTTAAATTATAATTAAGTTCTTGCACTTAATTAAATCCTTCAATTGGACCCTAAATTAATTCCCAAACATAATTATACTTTAAATTGGCCCATGATTAAATGAAATTGACCTATAAAAAATATAATTATGCCTTACGACTTAATTTTACACAGATTTATCCAATGATAAATTATTTTTTCTTTAAATCTGTATCTTCCTCTATTTTTGGGGACAAAGAGATACAACTAGATTCTCGAAAACAACCAAAATTTACACATTGATTTTTTCTACCAACGCCGACCTCTTTTATTTTATTTTTGTTATTTTTGGATTGATTTTGAAGAGTAACCCAAAAATTGGGTGATGACAATGGCTATGGAGAGAGAGAGAGAGGGGGGGGTGACTGTGGAGAGAGAGAGAGAGGGAGTTACGGTGGTTGTGGAGGAGAGAGAGGGCCAATGGCCATGGAGAGAGAGATAGAGGGGCGGTGGCAGCTCATGTAAGAGAGATGAAGTCCAAGGCAAGACTGCAAAACTGCCTTTGACACTCCTCTTTCCAGGTCGAGCTATTTTTAATCCCCCAACTTTTGTTTCTAAATGATGAAGGTGCACAGGCTCAACTCTAGGAACTGTCAGGGTTTTTTTCCCAGGAAGTCTGGTATATGTTAGATTCGTGTTGCTGTTGGAGCAAGTCATAGCCATTAAAATATGAGTTGAAGTTTAACATTTACTCCTTTACATGCTCGCTGAGCTGCAGTTGAATGTTGGTTATAATTAGGAAGAATAGAAAATCTCAGTATCATTTACAGAGCTACAAAGGACAATTGAAAACAACAGATTTTTTTTTATTACAAGAAGTTAGTTCCATTCAGCTCGTATTGTGTTTCTTACGTCTGTGTTCGGGCGAGAAGCATAAAAAAATGCTTCTCATAAACTGCGGCCGAGCCGCGTATTTTGGTAGGACCCATAGTATATAATTGTGGTCCAAAACATTACCAAACGATTTGGCTCTTCGGTGAGCCTCAACCGCAGAAGCCACTGTAGAGCCAAACACCCACAAAATCATAAAAAAGATATTAATTCAGAAAAGGAAAAGACTATTATACTCACGACTGAGGTTCTCTGTTTCTTCATCGAGCTTCCTAGTGTTCAAAGAAGGGCTGCTAGAAGCGGCCTTGTTTGTACCAGCAGTTGCTGCAGCTCATTATCATCTCTAGCTGCCATCCATGTTTCATTTTATCTCTTCTTACTTTTGTTCCCGTACCAACCACGCAAGTGCGAAAGTGTTTTTGGAATTGGAACATAAGATTAGGGTTTTTTGAAAATCATTGATTGGGAACAGAAAATATATATTAATTTGCTTATTATATTCATAATGGAAAATAATAATAATTAAAAAAACAGGTAGAAAACTATCAAAGAAACCCTAATTCCTAAAAATAAAATCTAAAATCGCTCATTGTCTCAATAGATTCCAAAATAACAAACCCTAACCTCATTATCATCATAAAATAACAGAAAAGATAAAAAGAAAAAAAGATTGTTTGAATAACCTAATTGATTCTTTTTAATTTATTGTTTTATTTATTTCTTTATTTATTATTACTACGATGATGGTGGTGGTGGTGTGCATAAAATGGATTCGACACTCTTTGGTTTTACTTCCAATTAGGCTGATCGCGTCATTCGCTGAAACGCCTGCTTCATCTCTTCCATCTGTATTATGTTCCAGCAGAAAGTAGGATCCCGCACAAAAAACTTGCTTTTAATTTGATACTGGATCCTCCTGAAAGGCATCATAGATGGGAATTAGTAAAACCATGATTGGACACGGTGTAGGATGCTGAACTAAACAAGAATGTCAACCATCAGGGACCGGTAATAACTGGAAAAGAATACATGATCATCCCACCGTCAAAACACTTTCTTCATGAATCTTCACTTTCACATCCTTCTTCTAATGAATTTGCTGTCCTCATTGATTGAGACTGTTTAGTTTCAGGCCAACAACAATTGTTTACCCAGAAAGCTATGTTTTGCTTTTTATAGTTTCCAATCCTTTCCTTCATGTTTGCCTGCAATAAACGTGTTATACTGCTAATAACGAAACATTGCAGCCTGAAATGGTTGTGAAATCAATGCATTTAAAAGTTAACTTCAACTTTGAAACACACACACCTGACAGGTGCAAAATTGCTTGGGAATGTTATTGTTAACTAAATGGTAGGCAGAAATTAAGACGCCCCTGTCATTTTGATGTTCATGAAATGAAGGATGCAGTTGAAGCATCGATGGTTGGATTTTCTGAGTCGGAGAAGAATTTCATTGTCCTAGGCATAAGTGAGCTCCCACTACTCATATATTTGCCATTAATTATTAAAGCATCCAGGGCATGCAGTCATGATTATGAGATGGAGGATGTGGATGCAGAATCAATGGTGGATTGTGTTGAGTTTGGAGAGAGAATTTTCATAGTCATTGGTGATGTGTGTTCACTGCTTTTATCATTCTCCATTAGCAATACCTCATGACAAAACACTCCAATCAGGTGACCATTAAATAAAGCAATCACATCACCTGCTAAGATTGCCACCTTTGCTATGATTTACTTGACCTCTCTACCTTTCCTCAATGTTATGCACAAAATCCTTCACTTATAGTGCAGTGATATTTTAGTGACATTGAAACAAAAAATCATATGCATGCCATCAGTAGAAAACATCACATAAAGAACCACAAAGAACAGTCATCTCACCTTGGAATCCACCAAACTCAATTTACCAGCTTTGATGCATTTTTTTTCAAGATCATTGACATGTTCATTAATAATTCCTCCATTCGATGTGTTCTGCATTTAAAAACCCGTTCCTGTTATGAAATAATGGACAATAAAGATGGAAATTTCTCAAGTTGCACAGTTTGCTAACCTTGCAACTCACCTGCACACAATTTTTCTGATGAATACCAGAATACTCTTTTGAAGCTGATACACTAACATTACCATGAAAAGTTTCATTCTGAAGAAAACTTGAGTCCTTATCACCACAACCAGCATTTATCGCAGGCTCACCCTGCAATATATGACTCAAGGATCATTTCTATTTGTAAATTCAAGAATAACAACCAACAAATATAATAGACATTAAACACAACTTTTTCATCTTGTTTATAAATCAAACCTAAGACACCTGCCTATTTCCCAAACCACTTAAACAGCAGCCAGGAGAAGAAATGAGCCTACATTATCACAGACAAAGATACCTTCAAGATGCCGGACTTTGCCACAGAATGCCCTAAAGGTTCTCCTTTTAATACAATTCTCGGAAGCTGATCACCATCCCAACCAAGAACCTTACAGATAACCTGTGCATACGCCCTATGCGCTTTCTTCTTCTTTGTCCTTGATATTGCAATTGTATGCTGAAGAAGTCCAAGACACCCCTTGAACTTCTTCCAACCCTTCTTCTTTAAAGCACAACAAACCAAACAGCAAAATTCCCCTCCTTCATAATGATTCTCATAATAATTCCGCAGTTCATTTCTATCTGTGAACAATCTCAAAAAGAACTTGAATTCTTCACATTCATCAGATCCATCTTCATCCATCCAATCATCCTGATCCCCATCTTCCTCACAAATTGAACCAGATGGGTTTGCTAAGAAATTTTGGCATTCATTCAAAACTTTCTGCTGCAACTGCACCATGGCAAATCTCTCTAGCTGTTCAGCAGAAGCTTCTGAAGAGCGATGGGTCTTCAAGGTGGGCCACCCCACAGTTGTTGATGGAAATTCATCAACATGCTTTTGGGAAAGCCATTGGACATCAGAGACCAATGGTGGCTCACATCCCTGTATGGCTTTTTATTTAGTAATGGAGTATATCAATAGCTAGCACAGAGAATACCCATAAAGCCTGCTCATTCATGAATTGACCATATCTCAAAAGCCAAAAAATTATTAAATTTGTTTAAGAAAATTTTTTAATTGGAGATAAGCCAACAAACTCAGAGATTGGCAGAAAACCACTTTATGGTCTATCTCAAGTTGTATACGAGTTTCCCCATCACTTGGCATAGAGTGAAACTCCTTGCAGACTATCAGCAAGCATTAGGTGCCCTTGCAGGGATAAGATAAAAACAATGGCATTTGAGGTTTTGCCAATATAGCAAAAGGATGGATTTTACATAATAAAGATGTTGGTTCTTTCTTTTAAGGTAGATTCCCATGAACTTTTTCCAGCTTAAATGGTAGATCCTAATAATGCTAGGATTAATTGTGCAGTAAGTTTTCTCAATACAATCTTCTATAGTTTGCTTTAAATGTCATGTAGTTATCTGTTCATGTTAGAGGACTAGAATAAAAAACATTATTCTTGGCAACTCCATATAAAGTAGCAGGACAGTTTTTGGAAGAAAAAAAAGGAATCACAGCAGCATGATGTATCGTACTAAAAATGCTGAAACAATAAATTGTAGTTACACATCAAAGTTGCAGAACAGCCATCTTACCAGGCACTCCGTGGCTCCCTCTTTACATGCTTTTGGCACATCATTACTAAGATTTTCATGTAGTGTTTTACCATCACCTTCATCTGGAAAATTCTACAAAGCAGCAAATCAGACAAGAAAAAGAAATAGATGCCATATTTAAAGGCGAAAACACCTAATCCTCAACACCTCACAAAACAAGCCACCTAAAATGATATGCATAATTACAATTGTAGGTCTTTGCATAGAAGAAATCATAATCCCATTTGTTTATCAGTGTTGGAGAAAAATCATTATACAAAGGTTCTTTGAGAAATTAAAGGGAATGCTACTTAAGCATTGTCTTAATAATATGAGGCAAAGTTGTAACTTACAGAAAGCATTTCCAAATAACAATTTGCTCTTGTTCTCTAGAGATGTTCGTTGCCATGAATAAGCTTTTTCAGGCACACAACTCAAAAGTATATAACATCGATGGCATGCAATTAATAGATGCAAACAAGCTGTTCTTTTAACAGGCACTGTGATTTTCTTTCTTTATGTATAGTTTCCATTTAATTCAAAAACATAATCCTAGTATCATCATTTTCATACCAAATTAACAGAGTTAATATTTTGAGAAAATCTAGTTTGTTATAAACATGATCTAAAGCCATGATCATATGAAAGAACATACAAAAGGTAAAGTGCATTCGTAGTAGCATTTTTCATCTCCGTTTAAATAATAATCTACATTTCCTCTTTACGTGCTATCATACGTCCATTATAAGAATCCATCAATTTGTTACCATTAGCTTGCTTCAAACACAGCAGTTAAAGAACAACAATATCCTCATGTAAAACCCTTACAATCCAGAAAATTCCATAAAACTCTACAAAACAAATAGAACATACAAATAGGAGTAATTAATTTTGCAAACCACCATTTCACCAGAAACCTAATACTCGAATGGCCCGTTAAAATTTCTGCAAATAGCATCACCAATATTATTCTTCACAGCAACAATTACATTCCATCCAGAATGCAACACTTAAGAAAGCCCATACACCACTGATGTCAATGAAAAACATATGTTATTCACACAAGCACACAATTTCTGTTTGTATACCTCAGTTTCGCCTGAATTAGCAAATGTGCGACTGAGAGGTTCACCTTTCAACACAATCACAGGAAGCCTACTAATATCCCAACCAAGAACCTTGCAAATAAGGTGACTAAAAGCCCTATGAGCCCTTTTTCCTTTTGTTTTCGAAATCGCCCTTGCATGCTGAACAAGGCCTGTACAACCCCTATATACTTTCCCTACTTCCTCTCCTATCCCCCCACAAATCAAGCAGTAAAAATCCCCATTTTCGTTGTTCTTCTCATAAAAATCTCTGATTTCTTGATTTTCCACAAACAAACTCAAAAGGAACTTAAATTCTTCACTCTCTTCAACATCATTATCATAATAATAACAGTGTTCATCCCCATCAACCTCATCCAATCTGTTATCTTCTTTGCCATCTAAATCAAACCTTTTAACGAAAAACTGATGGCAACACTTTACAACCTTTTGCTGCATGTGCATTGCAGCAACCTTGCCCGGGTCCACCTCGGAAACAGGTCGGGCTGAGGGGATCGGGTTGGACTTGAATTCTGGCCACCCAGAACCTGGTTGAGGAGGAGATGGCCGTGGCAGGCTGACAGGCCATTCAAGGCCCGGGTCGGGTTGTGGGTCGGATACTGGCCTTGATGGGGCGACATTGCTGTCCTTGACCTTTTGGTATTTGGTTTTGTGTCTGTTGGTCTTTTTGAAGGATGCAGGGTTCGACACATGGAGATTTCTTGATGAATAATTTACATAGGGGTTAGGGTTGAGGGTAGGAGGGCCTTGGTGCCAGAGAGAGTGGAGATAGATAACCTCATCTCTCAGTGTCTGCTCATGTAGGGTCAAGGGTCTCTCGTCAGGATTCATGGGAGGCAAAGATTGATCACTTCGGCAGTGGCAAAGTTTCGGTTCTGATGAAGAAGAAAATTAGCTTCTTTTCCGAGGAAAAAAAAATTCAGGTGTAATTGTTTTCACCTCCATCGACAACGACATTTTATATTTTTTTTACTTCGCTATACATGTATTAAGTATATCACATCTAATAATATATATGGTCAAAAAACATAAAATATAATAATATGAAATAGCGAAATTAGAAAAGAAGAAGGGGTTATCATATAGTTTATAATAATTAAGAATTCTATCTGGTTTTAAGAGATTTTTAGATAATAAACTAACTATACTAAAAAAAAACATTATTTAAAATATCTTAGTTTATATTATGAAACTGTGATGAGGTATTTGCAAGATTTTTCTAATTATTTACTTAAACTCAAGAAGGGTTTAAAAAGTGATTTTGAAATTAGATCTTAATCATCACTTTTAAAATGCAGGAATTGAACATGAAATAATGACAAATATTCTTCATCATGTTCCAAATTAGACTTTATGATCATCACCCCCTTTTAAGTAGACTTTTGGGGTCATGTTCAAATTAACTCCTAAAAAAAGTGTAAAAAAATTAAAATTCTAGCCTGCATTCTTATCAAAATAAAATACATAAAAATTGAAAATAATAATAATAATAATGTCACATCTTTTTTTTAATTTTGATTTTTTGAAAAAAATATCATCATCTTGAAGATGATGTTGTTGATTCTGTTGATAAGATCTAAGGTCGTTATAATGATTTAATAAAAAAATTAAATAAAAAAATCTTATCTAGACATTCATCAACTCATGTATTTGGATTCACTTAAAAAATATTTTTTTTATTGATTATAGACAAACAATAATGAAAAGAGACACATGAACACAAAATCCGAAGACCTTCATTTTTTTAAAGGAAAAGAAAAGAAATATTATATTTTAAAATAAAAAAAAAAACAGAGAAAAAATTTACAGAAGCACCGAGACGAATAAGAGATATAAAAACAAAACGAAGGAAACTACCTTAATGATTGCCGCAAACCGTCCCTTTGCACTCTCCAGGGATAATAATAAAGCTGAATAAAAAAATTAAATTGTGAGTGTATTAGGCTGATTCATTAATTGTTTGTAAGTGTGGTTAAAAGTATTTTTAAAAGTATTTTTTATTTATATATATTAAAATAATATTTTTAAAAATTCTTTTTGATATCAACACATTAAAATAATCTAAAAACACTAATTTTTTAATTTAAAATAAAAAATAAAAATAAAAAAATTTCAATTTTTCAGCTTTCCAAACACATTTCCAAGCACTCCTTGTAACAAAGGATATCTAGTTTTTATTTTTATTATTTTAGTTAATCAAAAGATCTAACTGCCCTAAAAAACCCATTTCTCTAAGCTACATATATATATATATATATATATATATATATATATATATATATATATATATTTTTATTATTATTATAAAAGTACCTTAATAATTATATTGTGCTAAGAAAGAAAATAAAAAAAAATGCCCGTAACCTAACAATTATGTAAATTAAACTCTTAGTAATAGCAAATGAGTGTGAAGAAAAAGACGATTCTATCCCTGTGAGTAAGATACGGTTTTTATTACGATGAGCAAAATAATTATTTTATTGCGTAAATTCACAGTAAATTTGAGTGTATAAAGAGTGATTTCTCCATCTTTTTAGTTTTTGTTTTAATAAATAAATAATATTAAAATAAACTTATAATAATAATCAAGCAGTAAGTAAAATAATAATCTAGCAATCCAAAACAATCGAGTTTGTCATTGATCCTAAACACATTTGCCATTGCCAACAAGATTTCCCTTCTATTTCCTTAAATTAGAACGAGCTTGGTATTATGTTTAAAATTATCTTTTTAAAATGATTTTTATCTAAGAAAATTATTAATTTTTATTTCAATGCAAAAACTCCGGAATCGCAATAACAACAGAAACCAAGAAGAATTTCGCCTGCCTGACCCCGGCTGGCAATCCCTTGACTCGGATTGGAGGATTTCCTGGACCATAGTGAAATCTCACACCTAATTCCAGCTCTTATTGTTTTCATCTTGAGTATTGTAATTCACTCCAACAACATCATCATTTCTTGTCCAATCATTGTAGTGATGCTCCTCCTTCATAGAAAAAAACACTAGAAAAAGGTTCTTTCTTTTCATCTCAGGGGAAAAAAAAAGGTTAACAACAACCATCAATGGCCGCTTCTCTCTTCCCTCTCCCCTTTCCTCTTCGTCTTCCTCCTCCACCCTCTTTCCTCCACAGCTAACATCCACAAAACCAACAACCTCCTCAAATCACATCTCTTTACAGAACCCACTTCCATAAACACAACACACACGACCCATAAGCCCCTCAACGACACCCCACCAACTGTTTTCTTTGAGGTCACCAAACCCATAATTGTCCCCAAGACTAAACCTTGCAAGCACCTTATTCTCCAACATGACTTTGCCTCTACTTATGGCAAACCTCCTGTTCTTTTAAACTATACCCCTCCCTCTCATTGCCCATCTCAAGATTTCTCCAAGATTGTCCTTGAATGGAAGGCAACTTGCAAAGGGAGACAATTTGATCGTATATTTGGGGTTTGGTTAGGTGGGGTGGAGCTTCTTAGGAGTTGCACTGCGGAGCCTAGAGCAACTGGGATTGCTTGGACTGTTCGGAAGGATGTAACAAGGTATTATTCATTGCTCGTTAAGAATGAGACTCAAGAATTTGCTGTTTATATGGGTAATATCGTTGATACTACTTATACTGGTATATACCATGTGACTGTAAGTATTTACTTTTATCCTGCTGAAAAGAAATTGAGGCATAGTGATCATGGTTTTAATAATTTGGTATCCGGGAGGGATTCTAAGGCTGATTTGATCTTGCCCATTTCGCGAAATTTGCCGTTGAATGATGGGCTGTGGTTTGAAATTCAGAATTCTACTGATTCTGAGGCGAAGGAATTCAAGATACCTCAAAATGTGTACAGGGCTGTGCTGGAGGTTTATGTTTCTTTTCATGAGAATGATGAATTTTGGTATGGAAATTATCCTAATGAGTATATTATTGCAAATAATCTTACTGGTTATCCGGGTAATGGACCTTTTAGAGAGGTTGTGATTAGCCTTGATGGAGAGATTGTTGGCGCAGTTTGGCCTTTCACTGTGGTTTTTACCGGTGGGATTAATCCTCTCTTGTGGAGACCCATTAGTGGCATTGGTTCATTTGATCTCCCCTCTTATGATATTGAAATCACACCCTTCTTAGGGAATATATTGGATGGAAAGACTCACAAGTTAGGATTTACCGTCACGAATGCTTTGAATGTGTGGTATATAGATGCCAATTTGCATCTTTGGCTGGACCATAGGAGCACAAACACAGAAGGGAAGCTTTTGAAACATGAAAGCAAGCCTCTTGCTTTTGCTTTGGTATCAAATTTTAAAGGTTTGAATGGAAAATTCTCGACAAGTGCACGCAGGTTAATATCCTCAAATGGATGGGTAAAGTCCTCTCATGGGAATATCACTACACGTTTCAATCAACACTTAGGTTACAGCAATTTGATGGAGATGGGCAAGGATGGTGATATGCAGATCGTGAATCAGACTATTAATTTTACTGATACTGTTTCTTTCAGGAAGCCATCTTCTAATACTAAATTATTCGAATCGTTAAAGAATTTCAAGTTTTACATGTACTCTGACTACATGGATCAAGGAAATGACACTTCCTTGTCGGTGGCAAATGTTACTTTGGGATTCAATGAGAAGAATGTTAAACATGCTGGTTTGGGATTTGTATCAAACATTCTCAGAAATCTGCAGAACGGGCAGGGTGTTATGGTTGTGAAGAATAACTTGGTTCAAAGTGGTGAGGGGAGCACACAACAGGAATACACATACAATGGCAGTGGCCTCTGCTATTTCAGGAACATAAGCAGCTCAAACTACAGTATTCTGTATGACAAAGTTGTAAATGCATGCAGTGATAGGGATTATTCTCATCTAGGTTTCGGGCTCAGCAGATATTTTCATTTTCCAGCTTCAAGGTCTTCTCTAGCATCTGAATTACTGAATAAGTATCATGATGGAGTTTGACCGTTTTATGGAGCGTGTTTGGGATGCTCCAGAGGGTTCCTCTCTGTGTGAAAACTGTGAGCCAATAAAATTTTATGTAACTTATTTTTTTCTCTTAATGTTTCAAATCAAACATAATTTGTGTTACAGATTTAGGAGAATGTCCAGTGAGATAAGCATTGGTTAAACAAAGCACGATGCTGGTATGCTGTGAAACCTTGTCTTGTGGAGGTCTTCTGAAGCAATCACTACTCGTAGTGTTCTAGGTTAGAAGCTAAGACAGTTAACTCGGTAGGATTTCATGATGAAGATCGAACTTTGACACCTCACCATGGCAATGGCAATTGCTGTTTGTCAAGACATGTTCCTTGTTCTCGTGTTAATTCTGGCTCTTGAAAATAATAGGGTTGTTTTGCCATTCATATAAGACCATCATTGCATTTCCAATTAGCCATTCTTTGCATTTAAACCCCATAAGCATAATTTGGTAGTATTTCCTTGTAAATAGCTTTGCAATCAACAGATTTTTCATCGCCATAGCTGTCTGGAGATTAAAATTTAAAGTCTGGTTATGATCTTGAGTCTGAACGTGGATCTTCAGTGTGATGTATACTTCATTCTCGCAATGCAGACACTCGGCAGAAACATTTGTTGCAGCTGATGCCTGATGTTAAATAAGCTATATTGAAGTGCTGGATTCATTCTTTGATGAGATTTGTTCCTACTTCTCCTGGTGCTGTCCTTTCCTAATAGCAGGATTGAGATTTTCAAGTGGTTTTTGCTGCATAGAAAAGGAGAGATGGGGTCATGTCAAGTTGAGCCGACGATTTCCTTTAAAATTTCACTTGCTTCTGTTATTTATTCTTAAAAAATGGAAAATTTTAAAATGAAACCAAGAATTAGCATTGGAAAAATAAAATAAAAAACAGCTCAACTTGGAAATAACTTGATTTTCACACGGTATTTAAAAAAACCATAGCTGAGAAGTGTGGTGTTAAAAAATACATACAAATAGACTTGCACAATAACCAAAAGCATGAAAAAAAGAAGTTATGTTTAAGCTCTTATTATTGTGTGATAGGAGACACGAGTTGATATGCCCGTGTGTTGTGATGGGTTTTTATGACAAAGTAAATTGATTGATTATTATATGTGTTTTAATTAATTAAATAAAATTTTAAGTAGTTAAATTATCATCAATAAAATCAGTTTCAAATGAGTTATTTGTTTTGTGTATCGAAGTTATTGAATGTTGCTATTGTTCGAATGTTTGGATAATTATTTAATCGCTAGATTGTCTATGTGCATCGAAGCACTTGTAAATAATTTGAATCAATTGATTACATCTAAAATATTATATATAAAATAGTCGTGCAAGTCAATTTTGAACAAAAGCAACATCAACTAATAAATTATTTCCATTATTATTATATTTGAATTATCATAATTTTTAAATTGTCATAATTATTATAGTTGCTATTATAATAATTGTTGTAAATAATTAATATTATGATTATTACTGACATTATTGTATAATCGTTGTAATTATTATGACAATAATCATAATGATAACCAACCTCGTTGTTTTTCTGGATATTAATTCAATTATAATTAGTATTATTATCATTAGTAAAATTGTTTTTGTCATTATTGATATTTTTATAGTATTTTATGAGTTAATGTTATTACTACCATCAAAATCATCATTAGTTATACCATAAGTACCATAACTATTAGAATATTATAATTGTTATTATCATGATAATTTATAATGTCATTAAGATTACAACACCTTAAATTATTATTATTAGTATCGTTAAAAAAATATAAATTATTAACTTATCCTGAAGAACAAAAAAACTTAAAAAGTTTAACAAAAGAGTAAGAAAAAAAAAACAAATCTCTAATTATTATTATTATTGCATATATAATTAAAAAAACAAAATGACCTCGAAGAATAAAAACACTAAAAATTATTAAAAAAAAACAAAAAAATAAAATAATTGACAAAAGAGAAATAAATATTATTAGCTTTAACAAAATCATTTGATAAAAAAAACATTTTAAATCATTACTACTATTATTTCATAAATAAAAAAACAAAATTACAAATCAAGAAAATAAAAAATATAACAAAAGAGTACGGAAAAAAAATATGTCAAAACAAAAAATAAATATTAGCCTTAAAAAAATATTTTGAAAAAAAAATGTAAAATAATTCTTACTATTATTGCCTTAAAGGGGAAGAATAATAGTAACAAAAGAGGATGAAAAAAAATGAAATAAAAGATAATCTACCCAAAAGTAACAAAAATAAAATAAAAGGAGCCAACATTGGTAGAGAAATCAATGTGGAAAATTTGGTTATTTTCGAGAGCCAAATTGTACCTCTTTTGTGCCAAAAAATGAGAGAAAATACAGATTCGAGGTAAGAATTAAGTTGAAAATCATAATTATATTTTTTAGAGGCCAATTTAATTTAATCATGGGCCAATTTAAAGTATAATTATGTTTAGAAATTAATTTAAGGGTCCAATTGAAGGATTTAATTAAGTGCAAGGATGTAATTATACTTTAAATTGGTCACATTAATTTTATTAAAGACTTCATTGATGAAAAATCAAGTTCTTGAACTTAATTTGGGCTAAATCAAGAAGATTGGAATTTTCGGAGACCAAATTGATTTTTTCCAAGTCAATTATGTGAAATCAGGGGTTAAATTAAAGACAATTGAGAGTTTAATGGTCAATTGAGAGTCAAATAGCATAAATTGGAAACCAGGGACCAAAATAAAAAGGGTGTGCAATTAGAGCAGTTACAAAGCAGGGACGAATGACAATAGCAGCAACACAGGTCAGCCCTTTTCCGACGTCTCTCCCGGCCACCACAGGCCACCATTTTTTACACCACCACCACAAGGAGAATTACCATGATCTCCTCTACCCAGCGGCAGTGGCAGGTGAACCTTTCATCACTGTCGATCACCCTTCATTTTACTGTTCTCGTAACACGTGAAACAATGCGAGTAAATTAATTCACTGCACTGTTCACGTGTTCTTGTTTTTTTGGCCTTTGGGCCGCCTCTCTCGGCCCGGCCTAGTTGGTCGGGTCTCAATTTTTTTTCAATTTTTATTTTTTTTCAAAAAAAACAAAAAAAAATTGCATTTTAAAAAAACAAACAAAAATGTGTTGTTTTCCTACATATGATTGAATTCTAAGATTTTTTGAAGCATATTTTTCATAAAAGAAAATATATGTTGCATCTTTCTCATAGTTTGAATGAAAATTGATATCGTAATCAGTTTATGATTATTCGTTGGAATTTGGCCAAAATATCAAAAACTTTTAATAATTATTTTGTTTTAACTATAGGAGTGTAAAACTACATTGTAAAGTACACCTGCAGATAAAAAAAAGTTTTTTTACTACGGTGTAAAATTACATTGTAAAGTATACCCATAAAAAAGGGTTTTTTTAACTATGGTGTATAATTATATTGTAAAGTATATTTGTATATACGAAAAAAGATTTTTAACTGCGGTGTAAAATTACATTGTAAAGTACACGTAAATAAAAAATGGTTTTGGAAACTGCAATATTTTTTTTTTAAAACTTCAAAAAATAATCAAACAACAATGCAACTTACCTTAAGTAGAGTGAACTAGGGGTGATGTGTCCTCTTGCACAACAAATCCCCTTACTTAGACTCTCGCAGACCAATAGATTTCCTAGTGACCGTAATACTAGGTGGCGACTCCTGATATTTATAGTTGTAATTTTTACGACTATAAAACACACCTCCATTTTCACCGCACGCCGTTGTCTCCCCAATCAGGGAATGGAAGTGCACGAAGCACGAAAAAAACGTCGTTGCAACACATGGCGACTCCACTAGGGACATTGCTGGATTGAGCTTTGTTTGTTTGATTGCTATTCTGTAGTTCATTCTTTTACACACATTTTTACTGCTTTAGCATGCATTTCTACTTTCAATTCATGCATAACATCGAGTTTGAATTAATGTTATCATGCATTTTAATTTCTTGAATAAACCAAATTCTAAGTTAGGCGGGGAGTAGCAGTCTGCCTCATGACTTTCAGTTGGGGTTCAGATTCGTGAAACATCCACCTATGAACTGTGTGTTTACTTGTTAATGGCGGTCATACTGTGCCCCAACCATTTCTTGTAAACCCCTACATCACCTTCATGTGAGGTGGTTACTGGACAGTTCATAGACCTTTAAGACCAGGTAGAAAGCTTACCCCTCATGTAATGGCCTAGAACTTGTCTTTGGGTACAAACTCCTCGATAATTCACTTGTTATGTATGTATATACATTTGCATCATGTGCTCACCACCATGTTCACTTCCAAGAAAACTGTTTTATTTAAAAGCTAGCGTGACTCATCTTATCGGCTTACTCACAAGAGTCTTTGAAAAAGAAGTGAGTTGGTATTTGAAAATGAAGTCTGCTTCCATGATTGCCTTTTGTTTTGGTCAAGTCCGCACATTATATTCTCATTTTGACTTGTCAACAATTTTGCTTGCAATGCCACAAGACCTTTTGATAAACAAACCCTTCTTTCCAATAAGATCATGTATTTTATACTAAAAATTATTAAAAAAAACAAAAAAATAAAATAACTGACAAAAGAGAAATAAATATTATTAGCTTTAACATAATCATTTGATTTTTTTTCCAAATGATTACTACTATTATTGCATAAATAAAAAAACAAAATAATGAATCAAGAAAATAAAAAATATAACAAAAGAGTACGCAAAACAAAATTAATGACAAAATAAATATTAGCCTTAAAAAAATATTTGAAAAAAACATATAAAATAATTCTTACTATTATTGCTTTAAAGGGGAAGAATAATAGTAACAACAAGGGAAGAAAAAAAAATCAAATAAAAATAGAGGGTTGATCATGATTTCTATTGGTGAAATTATAACCACCACGATTGACACGCCCCCTGTCACGAAAGCCACCATGCCTTGGAAAGGTGTATTGTCGTTGTGCAATATTTGCAAAAAGTTGCTGGATGGAAGGAGTGAGTTGATGTCGAGAAAGGCAAGCTTCAGAAGTTGATAAGAGGGAATAGATTTCCTCAAGAGTGATACTATCAGTGCGTGCTGATATTGAGGCCACAAAGTTGTCATATTCATGGATGAGACCTGCAAGAATATATGTTATGATATCATCATGACTTAGTGGTTGTCCAGCAACAACTAATTCGTCGATGAGCCTTTTGATGAAATGAAAATAGTCAGTGATCGGCTTGCTGCCTTTTATTGCAGTTGCGAGTTGTGTGCGAATTTACAAAATGCGCGCACGAGATCATGAGGAGAAGGTATCATCCAGCACATTCCAAATAGCCTTGGAAGTTGTATAATTGACAACTTGAGCAAGAACCGGTTCAAATAAGGAAGTCATAAGGGTACTTAGAATGATATTGTCTTGATGAGCCCAATAAGAGTAAAGGTGGGTTGGTGTTGCAGGGGAATATGAGGAAAACATTCTTAGGCGTTGGTCTTTTATGGCTCCGATACCATATAACAATATTCAAAACACTAGTTTTGAGAGAAACATATGTTTTTGCATTACATTAAGTTCCATGTACATGCAGCTTATATAGCATTACATTGACAAAGGAATTCTAACGTGAATATTATTCAAGCTGGTAACAGCTGTGCAATTTTAAATCACAGGATCATATCTTCCTCAATTTAGGATTCAATCATGTTATTGTGATTTGGTAAGTATTCTTCTGTTGCTGCATTCATGGAGGACTGCTTGTTGTGATCCATTGAGTTGCTGCATTCACGGGTTGATTAGGTTCCTGATCTTCATTCTTGATTCAAGTAACCATAACTTAATTCTCTACATAGAGCATTCCTGGCCATGCTCTACGTTCAACCACTTGCTCACCATGATTTGGATGTCCATAACTGCCACAGCTAACCCACAATCTATATAGATAATTGCTTGCCCTGACTGTTAGTTTTTGATGTGTTTTTTGTAGTTTAGAAGGTCCGTAATCATTGGTCTATGTTCATACCAAGTCCGAATCCAATGACTCCCATAAACCATTGCATGATGCTTTTTAAAGTCTTTGTTGCTTATGCAACAACCATCACTACCCATCAGAACTGATTCTAGGCGGTGTGTATTTGTTGGCTTAATTATACTCGCGCTTAAATTTCTAACAAACAATAAACTCAAATCAACTTCTTTTGTTTCAATTTTTTTAGAGTGAAAATTTGTGTCTCCTAAGCTCATTTCAATTACAGTTTCGATTACTTGAAGCAAAAAAATTAATTAGCAATGAGGAATTACTTGTAAAATTAAGCTTGGTGTAGTAATACTTAATTAATTACAAGAAATGCTTAAACTATAATGAGAGATTGTTAACGGAAATTAATTATATTCAAGTGCTCCATATATTCTTCAGGGAGAGGTAAGAGACAACCGATCTCATCGTGGAAATTTATTTGCAGCCTTGGGAAGCTTTTCATCCTGATGGTGTTATCATTTTCTCTGACATACTTACACCACCACCTGCATTTGGTGTCCCGTTTGACATTGAAGAGGTGAGGGATCCTGTTACTCAATCTCCGATTCGTCAACTCTAAATTGGACAACATGGCTTTTCAACTTGATAAAAGATAGCGCAGAAGCCTCAAAATTATTTTCAGAACTGCCTTGTCCTTTTCTTTTTGACAGAAAAGTCACCATAAATGTTGTATGCTTTATGTATAAATAAAGTTACTGGAAATGCTTTAGGGATATCTCCCGAATTGATCTGAGTCTTTTGATTATGTAGCCTTTCTGAAATTCAGGTTGTCAGTACCGTGAGGAATAAATGCCCTAAAACACCACTGGCTCCTTACATTAATGGAAATGGTGAGTGTATGATGAGAACTGGTGTTGACGTGATTGGGCTTGACTGGACTGTGGATATGGAAGATGGAAGGAAGCGTATGGGGAGTGAGATCAGTGTACAGGGAAACGTGGACCCTGCTTACTTACTTTCACCTCTTCTTGCAATCACTGATGAAATCCAAAGGTTTGCCATGCGAGTTTAAAAAAAATTCTGATCTCTCCAATTTAATCCTTACCTTTGCTGCCCATGCTTGTGGTTTCAGTTCAGAGCCAAGGCTTACTCGTTTGTTATCTGTGGCCTAAAGTCATTCTGGATGAACCTCCACTGCTCAATTACTTTAGATTGAGTCTTCGTGTACAGTTCATGGAGAGTTGTCCTGAGTGAATTTATTGAAAGATTTCCTCCTTTTGATATACTTCCTGACATTTACATTTACTCTTACTTGTCATTATTGATTTCTTGAATTAGCTTCTTTACAAATGGTTGCATACTAGAGTGTCAGCAACAATCAATGCAATTGATGATTGCTAACTCGAGAGAAGGTGTTCTACTACTTCCAGACCATTTTTCAGACGTCTGTTTCAAGGCACTGTGATCATAAAACTTAGATTGGTATACGATGTGAGAGAAAACATTGGCTAAAACATTATTACCATTTTATGGTCATAAATTTCTTCGGTTCGTGCATCATGCGTTTCGTTGTGCTTAACTAAGACTTGGGTTTCCAATTTATTAATTGGATTCATTTTATTTGCTTACCTTTACAGGGTTGTGAGATGTGCTGGGCCGAGGGGACATATTCTTAATCTTGTGCATGGTGTTCTTGTTGTTACACCAGAAGAAGTTGTTGCACACTTTTTTGAAGTTGCTAGAAGCTTGGAGTTTAGTACACCCCAAAGGAAGAGCAAAAATTGGTAGTTTGAGGAGTGGTATCAGAAATTTGTTTTATAATTTGGCTGTTCATTTTTGAGTTAAACACCTTATTCCTGCATTTTGACTGTTTAACCTCATTTTAGCCTGTACATGATCATGGTGCTGATTAGAGCTGCGAGGCTTTGTACATGTTTGTGCCAGAGCTAATTAGTCATGTTCAATTTTTCTGTAATTAAGATGTTGAAGATGGTTCAATAAATCTTTTATTGATTTCTGATTAGAACTGCTTAATGAACACTAAAGATACTCTAGCGTCGGTGATGGCCTGGTAGATTTCCAAGATGAAAATTAATTTTTTATGTGATTTCCCTGCTAATTTTAGAATTTTATTTTACTAGCAGTATTATCTGGATTCTATGGAATTATTTCGCAGTTCTTCACCATATCATGCAGTGGAACCAACTCTGATAATTGTTTTTGTATTACAAATGAATAAGAACCCTATTTGAACCGTGGAACAGGTATAACTTTTAATTCTGCTAATTCGTATTTTCAACAAGTGCTAAGTTCATATGTTAGACTGGATCAATCATGCCAGTTTTCTAATAAATGTTTTTCACGTTAGGTTCCAAGTCCTAAGAGCCTTTGTTTAGAGATTTTTATACATCTTATGATGCTCCATTGCGCCACTCCAAACTTAAATTTGTTGAGCTTTGAGAATGCTGTTAGGTCTTGTTTTGGGAATTATGTTTTGAAGAACTACATTTGTGACCTTCGAATTTTGTACACTGTCAAAACTTCAGAAATGAGAACCTATTTTATGCTCTGTGAATTTTGCTCCTAGTTGATTTGACTTTCGAAAGAACATGGGAAGACGTCTAGCTAGCTGCAGCTAAACATGGAAAATATAAAAAATACATCCTATGTGCTGTGATGATTTTACTTTCAAACATGGTTTTGGCTTCAATTTCCTGAGATATTATTATAATCTTGAGTGTGTCTGTGCACGTGAGTGTGTGTTTGTATGCACTCCAGCTCTGATTACACTTGCTTCTTTCTTAAGGCAGAGCTTTATACCTATCTATTTATTATATCTCTAACACTTCTGTGAATCCCAGATCTTGATCAAAATCTGGGTCATAGTATGTGTAAAATGAGATAGGATATGCTACTTTTGAGGGTCTAGTGCCCGTCAGATCATGTTCAACAATTGATAAGTATACTATCCATAGTTCATCGAAGCAATCAGTCTATCTATCCTTCAGTGTCATATGATAGTTTTCCTTGCAAAGATAAAATTTCGCTAGTGGCATGGAATATTTCCTAAACATGAAAGACTTTGTCATTCTTGTCTTTGTGAACCTCATAGCTGATTTGAATATTGTTGTTATAATTTAGGGTTCTTCTATTGAAAGAGAGAGAGGTGAACATGGGTTTTGAATGATCAGCTTTCATGAGTCGGCACCTCTAGCCCTTGAATTGCATCTTATGTGCATTTTGTTCCTGCATATGAACGTGTCTACCACATGCTATTTTCAGTCTCGGTTCCTGGAGAAGGTTTTGGATGCATGAAGTGAGGAAGAATTTTTGGGCTTTGTCTGAGGTATTTCCATAAATTCAACTTCCTGTATTATTTTTGAAAATGGAGCCCGGGGATTGCCGTTGGCCATACTTGTATGTTTTGTAATGCTCGTTACTGTTTAAAAGTGTTTTTCAGATGAGAATACATTTGATACATTTTGAGGACGGAAAATCATAGAAAAATACCTAATAACGCATCACTTTGATTCATTTTTAGGACGGAAAATAATTTGAAAAGCAGAAGTTAACACAGCGCCAAACTGGCACCAATAGAATTGATGTTATGCATTAGCTTATGTTTTTCAGCAATGGATTTTAGAGGAAGTAGCTTAGTGCTATTTACTCCATTCTGCAGCCAAAAAAAGATGATGTTAAAGCAGCTCAGGCACCATGGTAGACCTGGAGGCTTTCATCTTGACCGAGGCATCTTCTCACTGTAGCCAGCGATCCTCCCTGATTCCTTTTGTTTTATTTATTTATTTATTTGTGTGTTGGGGTTGGGATTTCTGATAATTCTGTAGCCGGGAAATCCTGTTTGGTTTTTCAGAGAGTTTGTTGTACGAACCTTCTCTTGCAATTCATCATTCAAGTACCTGTAAAAGGGTTTTATTTCTCGTTATGAATGCAGGGACGTTGTGTTGTTTTGTGGCCATTATAGGACATTGTACCACATTAGCGACTATATTTATGGATTAATTATGCCCAGAAGGAATTACTCCACGCTCTGGCAGATAACTTTGATAGTTTATCTGATCAGAAGCTGGTGCATGTCCAACATTATTAAAGGCTATGCCACAGTTCAGGTTTGCTAAACTTTTTCTTCAACAATTTGTGCTGTTGTTTCTAACCTCGCCATTGTATTAAGGAAAGACAAACAGGGAGTATACTTTTCCATGTTCGTTATGAAAGGGAAGCTGAGATGTTTAAAATTGTTTACTAGACTACAGCCCAGACAGTAAAATTTGATGAAGATCACTTTTCCATGTTCAAAATTTTCTTACCATTCATGATGACGCAGTCTTGTACCTGCCTGGGAAGGAGCTTCAGATAGGTGATCTATATATGTCCTCCATATTGTGCAATTCATCCAGTCTTTAATCATTCATATCACTCGTTTCTTTTATTATTTTGCAGAAATTAAATGGTGAAAAGATTCAAGGCTCTGCGGATGATGGGCCAAAAGCTCGGCAACTGTAAGTTTGATAGCAGACAGCAGGATTATCTTTCTCGTAAAAGTTTGAGTTGTATTTAAAGAAGTGGAATCTGAAACCTTTGAGCCAACAATACTACTTTCCGAAAGTGTTTGTTCAAATTTGTTTCCTTAACGTGGACAAAACTGTTAACATCTCACTGATATTTCTTGCTATCTCTTTCCAGGTCAAAAGCATGCTGACAATGAAATTATAATTCTTCTTATGATGCAGCCGCCATTCCCATCAACTCCAGCAGACCAAAACTGGCCACATACCTTGCATCTATTTCTCTCTCTACCGCCACATAAGACAAATGAATCGTACTGCTTTCTCTATCAACAAGGTCTCCCAACTTTAAATCTTACTTGGCTTTCCAAATTTTCTTTGATGACTTTTTTTGTAGCTCCCTTTTATCTTCATTTTCTTAAAAAAAAATGGTTTTATGCGCAGAAAATGACGGAGATCCTGGTTTTTTCCTATGAATGTGAATAAAACATTTCTACCGGTCGAAATTAAGAGAGAGAAGGAGGGAGGCCACTTTACTTTCATGGCCCTCCAAAGCAGTCCTTGGAAAGTTCTTTTCTCCATTTCTATTTCCTTTCGAGTTATATAAAACCTGGGAAGCTACGGGATGATGATCAACATTGAGTGCTGAGATGTTCAGGATTTTTGAAACATGCATCCTCAATTTCCGTATGCCCTTTGTCCTTCAATTCTCGAAAGTACTGGCCGCGCGAAGTATTTGAATTTCTGGGAAATAATCTGAGCACATGCTTGCCCTTTCCTTCAATTCAAGGTCATGGATTACATTTTGAATTATTGAAGGAAGGAAAAGTTTTGCTCGAAATGAAACCTTATCAATTAATTATGAAGATGGCAAGCATGCGACTAGCAAGGTTGTCTTGTCTGGAGGTAAGATCACTATCATCAGACGATGAGCACAGAACATAAGCACGTTCCAGGATATTGCGTTTAGTATTCCATGATAGAGACCGCATTGTCATTCTTCACCGAACAAATTGTTAGACCAGTTGCGTGCGTCGGTGCTTAGAAGAATATTATTGCTTTCTGCATCACAATTAACAATCTCACTTGCAAATTACAAATAAAAAAAGCATTTACTGCTGTATCAAAGCATTGGCTTGGGATGGTCCACGCCTGCATGATCTTGCTTTAACGTGAACACTTTTTTGGACGTGGTTTATAGGTGGGTGGCTACTTCCAACAGCCAAGCTTCCGGAAAAAAACCCTCTACGATCACATATTTACATATATGCTAGAAGATGCAAGTGGTAGAATTGGAATCAGAAATATTTTTTCTCCTGGTGATTTTCTTACCACTTGAATATTGATGTTTCTTGTCAAGGAACTATCTCAACTAAAAATTTAAGTTGTTAGGCTTGAAACTTGCACACAGGTCCATATTATTTTGTGCTTAATTTTTATTAAATATAATGAGAATGATAGATTCGAACTCGTGACCGCTGAATCAACAATGTTCTGATACGACATCAAAAAATCATCTCATCTAAGAACTTAAACTATCTCATCCCCAATTTAAGTGCAAGAACTAGTTTTTAATTCAATGAAGTAAGAACTCGTGAAATAGATTTAATTAACAAGAAGTAGACTCTCCGGCAACTTTGTTTGATGATGTCGTCCTTAAGGCCAACAGCTTTTCAACCCGCATTCCATTTAAGAGTTCGCAGGCATTCAAATTGGGTGAGGTTAACGCCGCAGAGTTCCTGATAAGAGGTGCGTACCAGCTCTTCCTCGGCTCTTTTTTCGACTGGAGTTTGGCATGAGTGTTCTACTTTGTTTTTCAAGCCATACGTACACATGCATCGCAAGTACTTACAAGGCAGACACAATAGAAAATGTAGTCCCAAACTGAGGCTTTGACAATCAACCCTAATCACCTTTTGTACCCAAAAAAACATTTCTAATTCATATCTTCATATCTTCATGCTAGTCAATACAGCATATAAAGTTTTCACCCCTCCATAAATCCCACCCAAAACCCTTTTCTTTGTCCATGATTTTTATTTTTTAGAGCTTAACTAAGACTCAAGATCACTTAGAAGGAGGAGGAACAGTACTAATACTAGTTGAGCTACAATAGATTGAATTATCTGTGATATTAATTTGATCTCATCGTAAATAAATATATACCGAAACTCATTAAATCGAAAATCAATGTAAATGAAGCCAATAGGCCGATATGAGTTACAGTGAGTGCAGTTGTGTGTAAAATAAGGCTAATTTATCCTAGTGAACTCTAGCTAGGTAGGATAATGGCATGACAGCTCTGCCTTCTTCAAGTTTCATGCATTTCTGAAAGCATGCATTTACGTTTTTTCCCTCAACTCTAATTAAGGGCTGAAAACGCAAAGTTTTCTGGATTATGGATGCAAGAAATAAACTGTATATTGGTTTGGTAGTACATTTACAATTTAGGCCAAAACATTGATGCTCAGAATTCTTGTTTGTTCGCTCTAAATAATACACTAAGTGTCTATTTAGAAATGTGGTTGAGATTGTTTTTTGAAAAGTGTTATTCATTAATAAATACATCAAAATGATGTTTTTGACACCAACACATTAAAATTATTTAAAAACATCATTTTTTTTTAATTTAAATATTTTTTTTGTTTTTCTTATTTTTAAAAATGTTTTTGAAACCATGCCAAACAGGGCCTAAAGCGGAGCCAGGGGCTGTCACCTTGCAAGGTTCAATATGATCCTTTAATTCTAGTGAAGTTATTTTTTTGATATTTTATACAAAAGAAACCTTGCAAATCACAATGTTACTTTTATCGTCAACAAGCAAGTGAAAACTAGGAATTTAAATATATTGAATAGCTTTCTCTAATTCATACTCATCCACCCTCTCAACGGGAATTTCCTAGCTCTGCCACTTCACTAGTTATCATCAATTCATGTTACATTTTGTGCACAAGCTGCTTGCTAGATAATGTGGTGCTATATAGTTTCTGTGATGCTGCTAGGATCTTTCATCTTTTCAATATATATATGGAAGACCAAGACAACAAAAGAAGAGAGACCGATACTACTAAATAAGATTATAATTTATATCTTTGATTTTTCAAAGTGTTTGTTAAACAAAATAATAGAAATTGTGGATAGTCTTCTTGTTTGGGAGATGAATGTGTAGATTTTCTATGCAATGATGCCCTTGACAGTCTATTTGAACTCTATTTTAAATCGAAACCCTACGTTTTTGGATAATGGGATTCATCTCTGGCTTTCTCGAGTCCTAGCAGTTAACATAGCATTCACTCACAGTTGCAACTACAATAATCTCTTGTAAAAATGAAATCTTTCCACTTCTAGCAATGTTCATTCTTAAACAAAGATCTCCTAGTCACTTGGGATTTTAATTCATACATTGTCAAGAAATCATCTCATTTAAGAGCTTAAACTATTAGGCGAAACTTCAAAATATAATTTATATTATTTTTTAACACACCTCTCAAGTGAAAGCCTTTTAGGCTTGAAATTTTTACAGACTTACACTATCTTGTGCTTAATTTTTATCAAATAAAATGAGACGGTTAAATTCAAACTCATGACTATTCAGTTAATAAGGTTTTGATCATTTAAAAACTTAAACTACTAGGTGAGGTTCATTATTTATATATATATATATATATATATATATAAATGCCATGAACAGGCCCATTTGACCTAGCAAATAGACTAGGAGTTCGAATTTTGCTCACTGTCATTTTTACTGTTGAAGATATAAGAATCTGTCTTTGAGCTTCACATAATTACAACTCTAGAACTCTAGTGTTCTGTGATGGTCATTATGATATATAGCTCCCATATGTGAAGTTAAACTAGGCGGCAAAGAGATTAAGAAAAGCTACAGTGATTCATACAATGCATTGGTTTTTAAATCCTTGTAAAATCTCAATGACTTGAGGATTGAAGAATGAAATAACAAGGTAATATTTGATTACTGTTTCAGAAATAAATACAGAGTAGATAGGAAAATATATTTATATATATGTTTATTGTTTTAAAAGTACATAAATTCACAACAAAACTAACTCATAAAAAAAAATATTTTATATTTTCGAGCAATTAAATTTATTTGTTTTCCTTTGAATATGTTTATTTTATCTTGAAACACTAACCTAGCAAAACACAATCCAAATACCTATGCTAGTGTATGCTGTAGTACAAACTAGCGAGCACTAAGAGGAAAAAGGAATTGCCCTTTTATTATATTGTATTGCATGATACAAAGAGCATTATGACCACAAACCTAAATCAAAACAAGATGGAATCGATTATATAGATTTTTCTGCGTCATTTCGCACTATCACTTACCAAATCCACTTCAATATGAAAATATTTTGAAAATGTTTAAAAGAGAAATCTTTGGCTCCAATAGGACCTCCTAATGGTCAAGATATCTGATCTTCAGGTCTTTAAAGGGATAAGGTGGAGGGATTTGGAAAAGAGCTACTTATACTGTATATTCTATAAACCTCCAACTTGATTAGAAAAAAGAAAAAAACCGAGACCTTGTAGCTTGGAGAAGATAACTAGCACACAATGGATATTAAATATTGTAATTGTACTAGCTAGACATGCTTTCTGTAAGCAAAGAAGAGTTTGAATCAATGATATTTAAAGAGGGGAGGTTAAAATTGTTGATGAAACAAATTAAAGTAACAAATGTAATTGAGGATGGATGGATACCCAAAAGGAATCCAAAGCACATTATGAGGATGTGGGGCAATGGATTTTATTTTGAGTGGGGGATACGGGAGGGACTAGCCATCCTGATTGTGCTACTTTTGTTTCAATGTTGAGGAGCTTAAAAATACTTGTATAATGCTTAACTAATGCTGCTAATATATATTCATAAACGGACACACATTGTTCAAGGCTACAAGTGTTTAGTTTGGCCGGACCTTTCCAGTTTGTGTAGTAGAATAATATAGTTGGATACAACCGATGGTACAGCAAGTTATAGTAAACAATATCTGTGTCTGAACGTCGTTGTTTCCTTCTATAAGAGTACTAATATTCTTGCTACAAGGGCTGTAGCAGATGCTAGGTCTATATAGAGATGATAAGAAAACAAATTAATTGAGAAAATTGCAATACCGTTGTGCTTATGCTTCAATAATGCATATCCAGATATATAGGAGTACTACATGACAACAAACTTGACGAGGCTTTGATATGATAATCTTAAATGGAGAAAAGGATGAGAAAATATAACTTACCCACTTTAATCAGCCCTGGTTTTATGATCTCGGACCGAATTCATGCATTTTCTCATTTTAAACAAAATTACAGTGCTTAAGCGATTAGAGGACCGATAGCAAATCCGATCGAGGAAGAGCTGGTAGAGGTCCCAAATGCCACGCTTATGCAAGCCTTGAAAATTTAAGAGCCTGAAAAGGGTCAAGAGTTCGCAAGTGAATGCTAGATTAGACAAGGCATAATAATTGGTTACCAGCAAAGCCAAGTAAAAAAGCACTTCGATTAAAGAAATGGTTGCTGTGATCTTGGGTCTACATGAAAGGATTTGGAAATATTAGCTGCCAAAAAGCACTAGCAAGATTCTTGAGCTACAAGGTTGGAGGTGAATCTTGTCGTATGATTTCTAGCTAAAATCACTCAATGATTGATCTATCTAATTAACCCGCACAATATGCTTATATCAAACAAGTTGATATCTTCCATTTGATCAATTATTGAGATAATCTCCCTAAATGCTCCCTACCACAGTACTGTTAGCTTCAAAGGATTGTGGGGTAATATATAATAGAATGCCAAACATCACTTCTCTAAGCTGACAAAAAATGATCTGGTTCAGCTAGAAAGGTCTATTAGTTACATGTAGCGAGCTAGCATTACCACAGAAAAATACATTAACATAATGCGGAGTTTAAATATCCCAAGAAGGGACAAGGATTCCACTAAAATATAACCAAACAAAGCATCACGAGAGCATTTTATATGGTGCCGTATTTAAGAGTCTTAAATATATAGCTGATGTTAGTAGTGACAACAGAAACTATAAAAATTAAACAAATACACTGAATAAGAACTTAGTTTATCCTCCTCAGATCTTCAATCATCATATTAATTTTCTTAAGATTCTGACAAAGATGAGTGTGTGGGCGAGCACATAAACATTTATATATATTTGTTGCATCTATGCGTGTGACTACACACACATATATATATATAACATGCTCAAATGTTGCCCATTCATGGCGGGCACAAGATCGTGCAGAATCCCGAAAGAGCTAAGACTGATTTTGCAAGAGAGAGGGGGTAGGGAAGGGAGAACTTTAATTACACCATCCTAGCTCTAGCTCTAGGTATATAGTATATGTTTGTCATTAATTTTCAGATAATATTAACTAAACTACTGCAGTGTATAAAAAAATACATGCCATGTGCTTTCTCTTTGGAGTAACTAGTATATATATATGCAGATTAGGGTTTTGGAGCCCTCGCCTAGGGTTTAACATCAAGGAAAAGAGGGAAATGAAATGTACCAAGTTGTTGGGCTATGATTTATACACCGTATAATTAGAAAGATTTTTTCTTCTTCCTTCTCCCCTACACATGTTCTTGCATATGTTGACCGTGACACTCAGCTGAGAATTGTAATGAATTCTTATGTACTAAATCGGATTACTACAGAGCTTGGAGAATCTATATTATTAATATTGATCAATTACTAGCTGTATTTGGACTTTATCAGATCCAACGTTTTGAATAAAAGCTAACCAAAGAGAAAATTAAATCAAGTACCATTGTTTTCTAGGGAAAACCACAGTAAATCAAAGATTACTGCATATGAAAGCTTGAGCTCTCATCGTTAGCTTTCGCCGGGTTCCTCTTCTTCTTCTTCTTCTTATAAGGAATTCCTCTTGCCTTGGCCTGAGAGTCCCTCACTTCACGGAGGTATACTCTAATAGCACCACTTGCAAAAGGGTTTGTCTCAGGCAAGCCACCATTTTCTTCGTAAGCAGCCCTAAGCCGGCCGATGAGAGCATCGAGGCTACCCCAGGCTTGCTTAAGTGGGCAAGTACAAGGCCCCGGTGGCTCAGGCTGTCCGAAAAAGACACACCCTTGTAAGTGCACCTTAGTCTTGCCAAATTGATCGAGGTATCGAAGAAAATCAAGCACTTGGTTTGCGTTACACTGTGACAAAGCAACTGGGGGTCTCTGGTTCCTCAGGTACTGACCAAAAGTGTTCCAATCGCGCCTTTTCTGCGACTCGTATCGACTCAACGGAGGCGGATTTTGCTGATCAGGAGCATTATCACCAGCTGTCGATGAACCTTCTGCTATGTCTTTCCCTTTGCTGCCTGACATCACCGAAAACAGTGAGTTAATTTAAGCAACTTTTTGGAGGTTGTGAGAAAAGAATGAAGAATATATTTCAGGAGGGGGAGAGGAAGAAGAGAGAAAAGTTTGCCGAGGAAAAAAACAAATAATGAAAATCACATCAGATGGGGCCAGTGATGAGACACGCTATGGGTCCTATGAAAGTGCTTTATCTTCTCCTTTTCTTCCTATCACATTATTTTCTTCCTTTAGTGGTACTATTTGCAATAAGTGATCCTTTTTTCCTTGTATCTATTATTGTGTTTCCATCAGCCAAGCAATGATTATCCGGTACATTAGCTTAATTAGCACTATGGTTTAAGACCGGTTACTACCTCAGTAGCCCGGTTCAAGTAAACCCGTGTATCCCCATTGGACGGGCTTGCTCGTTATTGCTCTTCCTCGTAACCAAAAAAAAAGGATCCATAGCCTATCCCAGTGCATGATAGGAGCTAGGTAGGGGGTAATTACTCATGTTCGTAGCCAATCCCAGTGCATGATAGGAGCTAGGTAGGGTGATTGATCCTGTTCATATGATTTAATCATATTCTCTCTTACTACTTAATTTATGTCTGTTTCTCGTTTGAAGTTTTGTAATTTGAAGATGAAGAAAGTATTTCAAACAGTCGTGATGAGTACTGTAGAATGATCTCTATTGAGATATTTATGAGATTTTAGTCAATAAATTAGGAGTTTCTTGTTTTCTATTGCGGATTCTTTTCTAATATCTTTATATACAATCATACTTTTTTGTGTTACATTTTAGCAAAGATTTGCACCCACAAGAATCTTAATTATAAAAATAAACAAAATATCGTATACTGCTTTCCCTCTCAAATGTAAATAACAAATCACAATCTTGCAATCTCAAAACATATCTACAATAAAGTACTTTTCCCGATACAAAAAAGTAAAAAAAGCTCCTTCGGTGCTTAGCTTTGGTTCTTGATCTAGATTAGAAAACCATCTTGATGAACAAGTTAGAATTATCATTCATGGATATTAGAATATTTTAATCTAAAAATTTAAATATTAAATAATTTTTTTATAACTCATTTTTATATTTTCTCCAATAAACCATTTTAACTAACTTGTTCGTAAGCCCATCATCATTTTATATTTAATTTATTAAATAAAATAAAAATTATGAGATTGGAACCTATAATCACTCACTTAGATTTTAATATAATATCAAAAAACAATCTTAATTTAAAAATCAAGATATTATATAAAGTTTCAAGATATAATTTATTTTATTTTTTAACCGTTAGAATTATAATATTATGTTAAATAATTATTTTAATATGAAAATAAAACTGCTTTATAGTAATAAATAAATTAAAGAATAATAAACTATGGTAGCAATAATACTGCTTCTCACACAAACCAAGCGGTGCTCCTCCTTTCATCAGCAATCAATATTTCAATATTTCATTAGTTGATTGTATTTTCATTAATTTGGTTCTTATATATAGATCATCACACACTTAATAAGATGACTATCTTATTTCTTTAATGGCTCCAACTTCAGTGTCATAAAATAAAAAAAATAAAGAAATTAGACGTTTTGAATTTTAAAACTAATGGCACTCCTCTTTTGTTTGATGGTTTAATTCTGACCTTGTTATGTGGAGAGGAAGCAATATATAAAGTGTTGAGGATGTCAATTTCATATGATTTATCTGATATTATTCAATTCTATTAGATTGAATTAGTGTATAGTTCCATTCCATGCTATTCTGAAACTAAAATAAATTAAAATACATCATAAAAAATATTTAGTATTGTTATGAAATTTGATTAATAGATATGAAATTTCTTAACTTGATTTCTAATTAGCTTAGACTTAAAGTTAAACAGTAAGCTATCCGAATATAATCTTGTTATCTAGATAATTTTTTTAAAAAAGTATTTATCTTAATTAACTCATCAAACATATGATCTTCATTATAATCTCCTTTGGATCAATTGTTTTATACATATAATAAAAATACAAAATTAATTTATATCAACCTAAAACTGAATGATAAAATTCAATAAAAAAAAACCCATATTAAAAGATAGATTTTTTTTTAAAATAAAGATAAAAACTTCAAAACAGCCTAAAAAATCAATACAAAAAATTATCAGCTTGCTATAACAAAGTTCGGACACATGGGCAAAAATAACATAGGATATAAAAATATCAAAATAAAAATATATATATAAAAAAGACCCACCCAGATGTGCAGGTCTACATAGCCTAACATGGCTAGCTCCATTTATTTTCTTTTTATTAGGAGAGACTTATCATTTTCCTCCTTTTTTTCTTATTTCTTTTTTTTTAAAACATGATATATGACATGTTGTTTATCTTGATGAGATAAATCATATCTAATGATCTGACTGATTTACCCTTATGCACTTCAACCATTTAAGCTACTATATAATGTTTGATATTAAGCAATTATATATATATATATATATATATATATATATATATATATATATAAATATAATGTTCTTTGTTTTTATGAATGGTAACAACCCTATTTAAAGAGTAATAAGTAAAGTTTGTTTTGTATATTTTTATATCAAGATATCAACTAAAATAATTTCACAACCTATATTAAGTAATCTCAATAATTTTTCAATTATACAGGATTTCATGAACATGACCATAAGGTCAAATCCTCATTTTTGTTGAATATTTAATAAATAGAATTATAGTTATAATATGTTGTAACTATGGCAACAACAATACAATTAATTGTAGAGTAATAAGATATCAAAGATCAAGTGAAGTGTAAAAGAATTATAAACTAATTAAAACAAATAAAATATTTTTTAAATACATCATTCATGATTGTATTATAAATGTAATTATATTTTTTATACAAAACAAGCAATCTCTTAAATGCATGTTTGATTAGAGAAAAGAACATGGATTCATGGAAATACCCATTAGAACAATGTGTGAGATACCTTAAGATTTATTATATACTTATATTACACAACAAATGTTTTTCAATCAACAATAATTAATTATTATGATCTAACACATACATGAACACAAATGTTCATATAATCCCTCAATGCACATTTTATTCTTTTTCCATCACTTCTTTTTTACAATTTAATATCACTAATACTAATTGTTTTGGACTTGCCATGAACCTTCAATGGTCTATACTAGAAATTTATTCAATCACTAAAAAATTAGATTCTCTAATAACTCATTACTCAGTGCACTAATCTTAATACTCTAATATTTATATTCTCTTATTTCCCATTTACTAACGCTTCAATCCTATTAATCAGAGAATTTATTTATGAAATTTCCCATAACCAAGATACTAATTTTATTAATCAAGGAATCAGTTTCTCAATCAGCTTAGTAACTAGGACATTAATACCATAATAATCAATAATTCACTTATCATTCATTAAACATGAGCATCAATCTTATTTTTGACATGTATTTCCATTTTTCACTTTATTCATATTAAAACCTCCATATTATTTTCATTTATAATACCTATCTCTTTTTTATTTCATTCAATTCCATTTTAATTCAACTTGAGCTAATATGATTTAGGTGGCATTTAACTTAACCAAATTCAATACTGTTACATATGCTTGGCTGAATTCCTTGTCCATAAAGAGAATAAAATTCTCCTTTCGATTCTTTATGATTTTTTCTTACTTCTAAATCCTAGAACAAATTAATCAATTCAAGTAAACATAGCCCCTTACATAGACAAAATCAAAATTTAAACCATCCGCTTTTAGGGTGGTATTGGCTATGGAAGAGAGAAATATAAGGATTCTTTATCTTTACTTTTGGAAATTCCCACCCTTTAGACCTATTAACATTTAAGCGTACCATGGCACACAAGTCTAATAAATTGTATCAAACTCTCCAATTTTTCTCAATTCTCTCTTTTTGGTTAAGACTACCAAATTTGAAGGGAGGGATTTGTTTCTTCCATTTTTTTAATTTACTAGTTACCCCATCATTTTTCACGATTACAAACATTATCCAGTCATATTTTATATCTTTTTATAATCAATACCATATTTTTCCAATTCACATAGTCCTAAAAAATGAATTTCTTCAACAAAACACAAAATCATAGCAATTACTTACTTTTGATATGCCCTCAACCTTAATTGGATGATGTTTCAAAGAATAGATGCAAGAGAATTCTAGCTCTCTTTTCTTCCCCTTTCCCTATCTTTTGTTTTTCTCTTCAAAACAATCCTCAACACTTAATCACTTCATTTAATTACCTAATTATATTTTAATCGCTCTAATTACATCTCTTTTTATGTATGATGTAGATAATAACAAAGTCCCCAAAGAGCATGACGTGATGATAAAAAGTCTTGTGATCTGCACAGCAGGTTTCAAGTTCGAAAAAAAGACGTGACCCCTTGTAAGATCTGGGACAGTTAGGGCTATACTCGCTCACCTGAGCCCATAAAATACGCTTTCTAGAGGGTGGAGTTTCCTCGCATCCAAATAAATAAATAAATAAATAGTAACAAAATAAGTAGAAAAATCAAACAAATGCTCACCCTCTTTTTTTGCTAGTCATGAGAAAAACAAATAGGTGTTTGTTGTCCAATTTTCTATTATTTGCACGTTCACCCCTATTATTTCTTATTTCTTATTTCTCCCCGATGCCTTTACTTCTTACATAATCCCTACCATAATGTTATTTGTTTTATTCCATTTCATTCGTTTCATATTATATAAAACTATTTTATTTAATCAATCTTGTTTCTTATTTTTAGATTAAATAAAAACTTTTTATATTTTCACTCAGGTTGGGTTTTAACCAAATTTTACATGAACAATTAAACTCACCTTCAATTCTTTTAGTAGTAAGTATTACTGGACTAGTATATGATTCAATATTCTTGCCATCCTAATTATTCATATTCAAGTTTAACTACATATTTTGCTTTGCAAATAAATGAAATGCTTTTTATTTATTTTTAATATATATAATTATAAATTAAAATTTTATATTCAAAACCTATAAAGAGCAATTTAAAATCTAACTTTTATAATTGAACTTTAGATTATGACATTTTAAAATGACAATAATAATAAATAATCAATTGAAGCATATGCAATGATCAAGGATTATTGATTAAAAAGATGTGCAATTATATATAACATCTCTATATCGAATATTAAATGGTATATGATATAAGCTAAGTGATATATGTTTTTGTTTTAATAACTACTTAATATAAGTCATTTAAGATATAATAGGCAGTATATATATGATTTTTAAAAATAAAAGGTCTCTTAAATGATTTATACCTATCTATCTATCTATCTATCTATCTATCTATCTATCTATAGCAATTCTAGTCCATATTTAAAAGAATAAAGTTTCACTATAGTTTAGGGACAAATCACTACTCATTGCATTGGAATAGTGCTATGATGAAATTGCTTCGGTAGCACATGAAGGTTTGTTCGGTCATCAAACGTTGTATTCTAAGGAGATATTCGCGAGGTCTTGACATCCCTTGTACGATGGGGTGGCGAATGTGCCAAACATGTCTCTAGAATGACCTTAACAGCCATTGTTTTTTATATTTGGTCTTTGTGTTTTTATTGTTATCTTATTTATTTATTTTGAATAATTTATAAAATTACAAATATTTTTCAATTTCACTTATTTTTTATTATTTAGTCTTTCAAATTTAATTCTTATTGTTTTGATTGTTATTTGTTTTGTTTGGAATCATTTACACACACAGTTTCATCCTATAAAAGTTTTTTTCTATCAAAATTGGTTCTCATTTTTTTTATTACTATCTTTTTTACTTTGCTACATTTTTTAAAAATTTATATGATATCATCCTTGAATGTTAAAGTGGTTGAAATTAAGTTCTTTGATTGAGCTCGAGTCCAATATTTTATTGGTTATGATTTTTAAAGATTAGATCAAATTTATGGGATATGCTTTGGTTTTGTTGGTTTTCTTTCTTTCTTAAAGTTGAAGTGTTTATTAACCTTTTTTAGAGTTTTTCTTTGTTATTTTTATGGTTTACTTTCTATATAGTGAGTCTCATATTCATTACCGGAGTCACTAGTTTAAATGGTTAACATGTATTGATTTGTTTTTTAATCTTTTTAAAAATTGATATATTTCAATTTTATGATTCAACATTTAAAATTAATTTTAATGATATTTTTTGTTATTAGACTTTGATGGTCCTCACATGATTACATTTGATTTATTTATCTAAATAAAAAAATATTAAAATCGTTGATGACGGGACCCCTTGCGAACATCTCTCTCATCTTTCTTAGAAGTAAGCATTACAAATTACTCCCGGATAAATATAAATCTCATGGCCAATTGTAGTATTTATCTAAAACACTGCCACGTGCATTTCATGCATAAGCTATTCTCCATTTGAAGTCACTGTCTTGTAACCTAAACAAACTTGCGAATGAAGTCACTGCCATTAATCAGTAGCACCAACACCAGCACTGCTGAAATGTTGTGTTATGATAATATCTAGCACCGGTGTGCTGGTGATGTTTTTGTTCTTACGCGTGCTAGTTTCTTCTATGCATCCTTCCTTTCTGGAGTTCTTATCATTACAGGCACGAGAGGCAAAGGAAGTCAGATTTGCCCTCATTATCTGTTTCTTGAAGTTTAGCTAACAGATTACTAGGTTTCTTTTTTAGGTCAAGCTTTCACCTGTTGACTTTCTGCACCTCTTGCTCAATCTAGTAGATAGAGATTAGGCCCAGTACTCCCTTGACATCTAGGAGGATCTGGGCTAGCTAGTAGTGCCTCTCACTAGCCACATTAATCTTTGAGGAGATATAATTGGGGATGCAGGCAAATGAAACTGCAGATTCAATAAACTTGATGATTACAGCTATTGTATCAATTATTTTTCTATGTAGTCAAGTCGATAGCGTCTTCTCTTGTTGAGCCCTCAAGCACTTGATTGTTTAGTTGGTGTCAAAAAATATAAGCACTGAAACGACTATCTAACATGGTTTTACAAAGCAAACTACTTTATTTCTGCATGTCTTCAAAGACACTTCAACTCGAGGATACTATAACTACCAATATTAATCAAGATTGTCAATTTAGTTTTGGTTCGTGCTTTGTTTTTTCAATCAGAACAAAATATTTTAATTTCATAGCGTTCCGACACGTCATTTCGGGGTTGTACTGTTTATATATGTATATATATAATTAAGTAAATTAATTCAAAAAAAATTAGTTCAAATCCAAAAATAAAATTATTTAGAATTGTGGAATTTAATCTAAAAAAAGACACAGTAAAATGATTTTTCTGAACAAAATAATGAACATGTATAATATTACAAGAATATCATCATCAATCTCGCAAGGTCATTACATTCTCTAATTGTTCTGAAATATTAACATAATATATATAAATATATCAAGAGACTCCTTGTAAAATTTCATCTCAATCTAATAGTTGAATTAAGAGATATGATTGATATTGTAAAATTATTCATTATTTAAAAAAACACTATTTGGTTGAAACGAAATGGGCGCAACAAAACCAGAACGTTTTTGCCGGTATTTGGACAAAAAATACGGAATGGGCGGAATTTAAACCAAGGCAAAACAATATCATTTTGTCTTGTTTTTTTAACTGGAACGAAATGTTTCGGCCGAAACGAAATGAAATTAACAAGTATGGTATTAATAGTGTTATAGACAAAAATATCCATAGGTGTTTAAACTCTTTGTCAGTTGGTACTTATTACCAACGTTCTCATGTATAGAAATTGTCTGCTGGTAAAACCCTTGTCGGTAATTCCAATTCTATCGATGATTCTATCAATATTAAATATATCAATGGCTCTATGAAATGAAACAACGAGCAAAAATGTTCTTACACACACAGTATATCTATCGGTATATTAAGGGTATCATCGACAAAAACTTGTCAGTGATTCTATCAATAACATTCTGTCTGTAATTCTATCAATACAATAGTAGTGTCATTTATGGTAATTATTTTCCAACTCTCTGAAAAATACCGACCGAAAAGTTTCATCTATAATTTTGTCACTAATATTTAAAAAATATATATTGAAAAAATATAAAAATTAAAATATATTTCGAACTGGAGGAGGAGTAGGATGGTCGCGACCGTTGTGCCAAAGAGGATGAGCACATGGATCAACTCAATGTGATTGAATTTGCACAACAATTCAGCACAATTTGGTCATCTCAACATGTAGTCTTACTGTCTCACCATGAAAATCGGTTGTCGCATCACACATTTTCTCTACTAAAGTTGTCTAGAACTTTGGAGTTTGCATGAACAAGATAGATATAGAGAAGGTTCCAATGATCAAAACACTATAGGTTGTTTGCCAATTCTTGGTCATATTGCTAGTGAGTTCATAGACCTGATTTCTATTGAGTCCACCAGATGGTCCTACCCCCAACCATATATCCGGATCTAAATTCAGATGGGTTAAAGGATTGTCTCTGTATTTCTCCTTCAACAAAATATTATATGTTTTCTATAAACAAAAACACAAGTTACAAGAAATTCAATGAAATAATAACTTAAGAATTTTTTTTGGTGAAAATAAACATACCAAGAATTGTTGAGTGCGACTATCTATGAACAGTTGTTGAACCTTTATTTAGCGATCGCTACTTCGCACATGCATATCAACAAAAAGCTTCATCGATAATGGATCACGTACAAAGACAAAGTCTGCAAGAAAAATGTTGTGAGTTAAATATATAAGAAAAAATCATGTTATAAGAAAATGTATTATTCGCTTTGCATGTGAAATGAACATGGAGCTGCTGGTGAGTGTGGTAACAAAACCTAAAAAACAACAGTTCTTGTTTTGCACAGTGGAATGTGAGTGTCATGTGAAATGCTCGGATATTATGTGCTCAATGTAATCCACCCATATAGCCTCAGATATGTATGACATCCTGAATTCCTTCCAAACTGCCACGCCATGCCAGAAATCACACATCCTACACTGACAAATGAATTATTTGTTAGTTTATAAAAAAATTTAATTGTGGTATTTGAAAAAAAGAAAAAGAGTATTAAAGTAGTCAAAATTACAAAGTTGCAACATGATTCTCCCTCACCCTTCTCGCAACATCATCATCAACATCTTTCTTATTGCGATGATGGATTTTTTGCCTCATTTGCTGTCGTCACTGAAGAGGAGAGACGATGCACGGGAAAAGGAGGTGTTCTTATAATCATAACATAATGATTATAATTTTTAGGAGTCATCACCTAGTATTGAGATCAATAGGAAACCTAATGGTTTGCAAGAGTTTGAGTAAGGGGACTTGTTGTGCAAGGAGAAGACACATCACCCTAGTGCACCCTACCTAAGGTAAACTGCATTATTTTTTGATTGTTTTTTAAGTTAGATTTTATATTCGTTGGTCTTTACTAAGGCTCTAAGTAGATCTCTTTTCGTGAGGAAATCTCTACCTCATTGAGTTGAAAACCTAACCGTTCTAAAGTCTAAATTTTAACACTGCATTTATTGTACTTTAATATTTATGGGTATACTTTACAGTGTAATTTTACACTATAATAATTAAAGTTTATAACTAAAAAATGAAAAAAACATTTGTTGAAATGTTTTTGATATTGTGGATAAACTCTAATGGATAATCATAAATTTATTAAGATATCTCATTTTTTGTTTTAAAACATGAAAAAAATGCAAGTTTTTTTTACGCAAATATGTTTAGGAAATTCTTAGAGTTCAACCGTATGCACGAAAACAAAACATTTTTTGTTTTTTTATTTAAAATGAATTTTTTTTTATTTTTTTAAATATTTGGACTGGCTTGACTCAATTAAATGGGTCAGCCCAACCAAATTGGGCCAAAATAGCCCAACTCTACTAAGATTGGACATGGCCTAGTGATGCGACCATATTATTTAATAGTTTCATTCATATTTACCTAGTGTTTTGCATATGTTTTGTGTATTAAATACCTTGATATTTTTTGTTTTATGTTTTGAAGGTATTTTTGGATGAAGGATGCAAAAATGAGGTAATTAGAGCTAATTGACAGATTTGACCTTCGGTCGATGTTTTGTGCAGGGCATAAGCTCTAGAGATCGAAATGAAGTGATTCTAGTGGAATTCAAAAGATAACATCCATAACTTTATGGAAATATAAGGCAAAAGAAATAAAATAAGGAAGAGCATGGAAATCGCAGCCTTCAACTCAAATTTTGCAATCTGCCGATGTCGACCATTGTCCATTCCAACTTCAATATCTGGAGCTAAAGAAGTTTGATTGATGCAAACCTACTTTTCTCGGATTCAAGACTCAAAGACCTATAAATTCTCCAAATTGAAGCTCCAAACGATGTATTATGAATGAGATATGAATTTTACAAGGGACAACTAAATTCTGACAACTTAAGGAAGGACTATTTTGTAAAATAGATACTAGGGTTTCTAAGCATATGTAAAGGAGGAGAGGAGCAAGGAAGTTTCAGCCAGCAACAAAGCAAAACAAATCTTTCTCATCGAAACCTTAAATCATGTTTTCTTCCATCTTTTTATTTAGCTGTTCAATAAACATGCAAGGCTAGACTCTTTTGCTTGGTTGCAAGGACACGGAAACCTTCAGATTTCAAGAACTATGAGATTTATTCTTACCTCAATTTTTCAGTTTATATTATGAATATGTTTGTTCTCCTATTCTTATTTTCCTATGATTTTTTATTTAATTGCTAAGAGTGGACTCAAAATTATTATTCTAGACAATCTATTGCTAAGTTTAATATCAAAACCGAAGTTGTGGTATATGAACTTGTGAAGCAACTAAGTTAATAATTGTAGTGGATCTACGTTATTAATCTTAGGGAGAACATTCAATCAAACTAAATATATATTCTGGACAATTATGTTTCTTAATTGATCAATTTATCTAGTTTTTAATGCTGCCATTGAATCAAATTACTAGTGCGGATATTGTGGTTGTTTGATGGTTAGGGTAAGTTATACGGCGGATCCTTTAACGAACCAATTTTAAGAAGAGATAAATATTCAGAATATAAATTGATGTGTCGTTTCTATCATTAGTTCTGATTTCTGTAGGTGGATGTTGACTTGCGACCAAGGTTTGTTTTATTGATAAATTTTTGTTTTATATAATTTTTGCATAGTTTGCTTTAGTCTAGCCTAGACAACTTCCAACCCCCCTCCAATTGCATAGCATATAGCATATAGCATGAAAATTTGAACTAAATCATCCTCGTGGGATTGACCCCTTGCTCGCTCTATACTATCTTGTTTGATTTGTTTTAAGCTAGGGTAATTAATTTGTGCGACCGCGATATCGCAACACCCAGCCAACCAGACTGGGCTGAGAACAAGGCCTGGCATAAGAAAAGAAAAGAAAACTTGAATAGTGCAGAGTGAATTAATTCACTTTAAACAGTTCACATATTACGTGAATAGTGAACGTGCGTTGTGGAAGAGGCAACAATAGGAAGTCACTCGGCAAA
This sequence comes from Salix koriyanagi, assembly GCA_029228605.1. Classification (NCBI taxonomy): domain Eukaryota; kingdom Viridiplantae; phylum Streptophyta; class Magnoliopsida; order Malpighiales; family Salicaceae; genus Salix; species Salix koriyanagi. The sequence goes on along the minus strand of CM055337.1, from coordinate 5,499,196 downwards.
GGCTGCTGGTGGCGGAGGAGGTCTAGATAAGAGGTGGAGGCAAAGTGGAGGCCGATGCTTGCTAGAGGAAGAAGATCAGCTGTTGTTACTGCATGGAGAGGATGGTGCAATTGTCGACAACGAGGAAGGCTTGCTATTGGTCATCTACGGTGAGCTGCAAGTTGTTGTTGGTGGCCGGAGGAAGTAGAATGGGTTGTTGGATGCCGAGAGGTGGTTGTGAGTGGAGGAAACAGTGCTGTAACTACCATTTGGGAAGAAGGACTAGGACTGCAATCAAATTTAGGGAAGAAAGCAAAACTTCTAGCCTGCCAGTGATGGGAAAGGAGACGTTATTAACCCATTGGTGGTAAGAAGAAGAAGACTGGGACTTCGTTTCTATGTTTTCTTCCTAGTCTGCCTTTTTTTAAAATTATGTTCTTCATTCTCTATTCTTCGTTTGTTCTCCTCGTTACTATGAAAATGAGGGTTATGAAGCGTACTCAGAAGAACACGATAAGATAGGGATAAAAAACACACTACCTAAGAATTGAGGCCTAATTAGTATCCAAAGGATAAAAAGATGATGTTTGTGAAAGATACAAGAAAATGGTCTCATTGCAATGGGATACCCAACTAAAGACATAATGATTATAAAGATGGTTTTATTATATTCCAAGTGAAAATGGTGAAGATGGTAAGAAACACAATGATAATCTTATTGTAATGGGCAATTAACCCAAGTGATTACAAAAAATGGTGATGAAAATTTCATGGAATGCTAGAAAGTGCGCTATCTAGGATCTATGGTTGAGGGTTGGAAAATGAACTATCTGAGTTGGTATTGAAGGATGAAATGCATACTATCTTAATTGATGGTTGAGATTTGGAAAACACACTCAAAGAGAGGGTAAATAAAGTTGGAAAACATATTATTTTAATTGATGGTCAAGAGCTAGAAAGCGCACTCAAATTAGAAAGGAAGATAAGGTTGGAAAGCAGGCTATTTTAATTGATAGTCGAGAGTTGGAAAACACACTCAAATGAGAAAATGAATGATAGGGCTGAAAAAATGGACTATCTTAGTTGATTTATGGCTAGAAAGCATACCCAAATACAAGAAAGAGATAAGACTGAAAAGCATGTCATTTGTTTGAGTGGGTGCTCACAAGCATACTCAAGGAATGAAAGAGGTGAGATCTCAAAAGCATACACAAAAATGATGAATGAAAGTTTGTAAACCACAATCTACATTCCTTATTTTCTTAGTGAGATGCAATGCATGATGATGCATGTATACTTACTTGAGAAATATAGGTCCCATTTCTTCTTGATAGTCTTATCTTTTTCAGAGTTTGGATCTTTGCATTTATCTTTATTGGGTTCTCACTTTTATTTACTCGAGTCACAACTTGTGATTTTAACCTCTGGAGATGATAGATCTTCACCATATCCACATGCCCCCTGCTTAAAGATTTTTATTTTGCTTGACACCCTCTATCTTTTCTTAAAAGGAAAGGTGGAGTTGGTTTCATTGTATCTTTACATTTTCCTCAGTTTGGTCATGCCCTACAAGTGTTTTAGGCTTCAAGTTTCTGTAGAAAAGGGTTGGTTATTTACAAAATTTGCTTTCATGTAAGAGTTTTTGAATTTCAAAATAATTTCAAGCACAAAAACCTTTTTGATGTCTGTTTAAAACAAACTTACACTCAAAAAAATTCAATTGATTTCATTGTCAAGTTTTATGTTGCTTTTAACAAGAAAGTGAAATGATGCTTGTTTCATGTATTGTATGTCAAAAAGGCTTCGATCAAGTCTTGTGAAGCATGAAAAAACATTGCCTATCGATCTAGATAGTCCTTATTTGATTAGAAAGGGCTTTATCAAGTTTGTAGCGTAGGCTTAGGTTGTTTGTTTGGGAAAAAAAAATATTTGTTGGCTTACTCTAGACTAAGGATCATTAATGCTTACTCTTAGAACTCCTTTTGTTTCATAGGTTTTGGAACCTCAAAATTAATTTGTATAATGACTTGAATGTTTGTTATTTTGCTTTGTTATAGTGTACTTAAACCCTTTTTTATGTTATACCTCCATCTTTTTTAGGCATCTCTTGTCATTGAGAACCATTTTGTAGATTTGAAGCGATTTATGACCTTCTCCCTTGCCCACCAGTGTAGGGTGTGATCTTAGTCAAGGTTAATTATCAAATGGAAGTGCCCACCATTTTGTAGATTTGAAGCGATTTATGACCTTCTGGGTTTGGAGTTTCCTCAAATATTATCCACCAAGCATTAATCAGATGCATGAGCTTCTTATTGAAGGCATTTCAAGTATGAATGTTAAGTCCTGCGACACTAGTATGCTATTCACATGTAAGGTTGGGTTTGTACCAGTTGGGGTAAAGTTGCTGCAAAAGTGACTAAGGTTAAGGATCTTTGCCCTAATGTTTAGTACTTTTGATACATATCATCTAAGGGAAGTGGTATCGAAGATAATTGTTCCTGGGTTTTCTGGTAGTTTCTTTTTGAAAATTTTTAGCTTGTTTTTTTTTCTTAACGATTGATGGAGACAATTTGAGATGAAGCATTGTGGTAATTTTGGAATTGGTTTTTCATACCCATATAGTTGTCTTCAAAATGGTGGACCTTTTTTCTTTTGCCTTTAAAACCTTTTTTCTCAATTAGTGTCGTAACCTAATTTTTGGGTTACTCCCCAAAATAAAATAAAAATAACAAAAATAAAATAAAAGGAGCCGGCGTGGGTAGAAAAATCAATCTGGAAATTTTGGTTGTTGTCGCGAGTCCAATCGTATCTCTTTGGTTCCAAAAATAGAGAAAAATACAGATTTAAGGCAAAAATAATTTATCGTTGGATGAATCTGTGTAAAAACTAAGTTAAACGACATAATTATATTTTTTATGGGTTGATTCGATTTAATCGTCAATAAATTTAAAGTTTAATTATGATCGGGAATTAATTTAAGGTCCAATCGAAGGATTTAATTAAGTGCAAGGACTTAATTATACTTTAAATTGGTCAAATTAATTTTATTAAGGGCTTAGTCAATGAGAAATCAATTTCTTGAATTTAATTCGGGCTCAATTGATGAGAATGGAATTTTTGGAGACCGATTTGAATTTTTAAGTCAATAATGCAAAATCAGGAGCCAAATTGAACGAATTGAGAATTTAACAGTCAATTGAGAGTTAAATCGCGTAATTGAGGGTTAAATCGCGCAATCGGAAACCAGAGACCAAAATAAAAAGGCGCGCACATTTAAGGTTGCTGTTGAAATTTTGACGGGGATACAATTGCATAAAATTAATAATTTAAATTTAATTGGGGGTGCAATTGAACCAATCAAATATTAAAGGACTAAATTGCAAAAAGCCAAAATTGCATGTGTCTGCACTCGTTCGAGCAACGGAACAGGTGCAGAGCACTCGCAACCCACCTCTGCAAATCCTTTGCAGAGGCGAGGCGCACCACCGCACCCTGCAACTCTCTCGATTTCTGCAAAATGCAGAGCCCACGCAGCAGACAAACACACAACCCTGCATGCCTAATTTCACTATAAATACACGTTTCCGCATGCACAGACGAAGGGGGAGAAAAAAAAGAGGTTTTGGAAGCAAAGAAAAGGAAAAGATTGAAGTGAAAAAGCTGAGAGTAAGACTAGGAGAACACCGAGAGTGGAAGAGGAAAAGAGGGAAGAAACGGAGTTTTGGAAGCAAGAAAATCGAAGTGAGAAGTCTGAAAAAACGCAAAAGCAGCTTCCCGTTGTCTGCTCTTTCTCTCCCCGATCGCGTCTCTCTCTCTAAAAACAGTAACTCCACCCACCGTCTCTCGACCACCCGGGCATCACCCTTTCATCACCGGAAATCTTCCCCTCGACGCCGTAAAACCCAATCACCACCTTAGGCGAGGCAAGTAGCGGCAGCGAGCGTAGCACCGGCAGCAGCACCGGAGACTTCAAGAGCTCCCTCCGGCCACCACGAGGCCACCGTTGACGACGCCACAACCACCCAGTGACAACCACCTCGACCTCGGCTACCCATCCATACCAACAAAGTGCGCCTTTCGCCACATTTGGTTTTTTTTTCCTGTTCATCGTCTTCAAGCTCCCGTCTCGCATGCAGGTGGGACGTAATCGTCCCACTGTTCATGCAAGGCCGGGCATAAGGACTTTGGGCCGGGCTTTTGTGCCCGGCCCGAGCGTCTAAGAGATTGGGCCGATTATTTCGGCCCAGGGACCGAATAACATGGACTCCCGGCCCATGATGGCCGAAGCCCAGACCCCATTTCCTTTAGGCTTCGGCCCACGATGGTGGAAGCCCGAGTCTAGTCTGTTTGGGCTTCCAGACCACGAGGCCGAAGCCCAGACCCCATTCGAGGCAGGGTGCGCCAGCCCTATTGTGGTCGGGCAGCCCAACTCAAATAAAGGCGAAAGCTTCAGCCGCAAGGGCTGGAAGCCCAGCTCATTCAGTGAGGGTTGTCAAATCCCCATAGTGGTCGACAACTCAAACTTTCCCAAAAAAATAATAAAAAAATAAAAAATAAAAAAATACAAATTGACAAAAAAAATATTTTTTATTTTACTACTATTATTATTACAAAAAAATTCAAAAAATATAAAAAAATGTATTTGTTTTTTTGTGCATACGACTGGGATTCCAAAGCTTTTCTCATTGTATTTTTCGTAAAAAATATGTTGCATCTTTTTCCATATTTTTAAAAATAAAAAATTTGGATATCGTAACCAGTATGCGATTATCCATTGGAAGTCGGCCAAAATGTCAAAAATAATTTAACAATTATTTTGTTTCATCTATTAGGGTGTAAATTTACATTGTAAAGTACACCCGCGGATAAAAAAAATAAATAAATTTTACTACGGTGTAAATTTACATTGTGAAGTACACCCGTAGATAAAAAAAAAAATTTTTACTACGGTGTAAAATTACATTGTAAAGTACACCCGTAGATAAAAAAAACTTGTAAATGCGGTGTAAAATTACATTGTAAAGTACACCCGCAGACAAAAAATGTATTTTTGAAAATGCAGTGTAAAAATTTTAACTTAGAAAAACAACCAAACAACAATGCAGCTTACCTTAGGTAGGGTGCACTTTGGGGAGTGATGCGTCTTCCCCTTGCACAACAAGTCCCCTTACCCTAGACTCTCGCAGACCAATAGGTTCCTAGTAACCTTAATACTAGGTGGCGACTCCTTAGAATTATAGTCGTAAATTTTACGGCTATAAACAACCCCATATTTCACCGCGCGCCGTTGTCTCCCCCTGAATCAAAGGGGAGATGGCGGGGCGCGAAGCACGTAGAAAAATCGCCGTCGTGACAGATGGCGACTCCGCTGGGGACATCGCTGGACTAAGCTTTGTTTGTTTGATTGTTTGTCTCTCAATTTATTTTTGCACGCATTTTATGCTTTAATGCATATTTTTATTGCTTTAGCATGCATTTTACTTTCAGCTTATGCATATCATAAATTTAAATCAATGTAATCATGCATTTTAATTTTCTCAGTAAACCCAATTTTAAGTTAGGTGGGGAGTAGCGGTCTGCCTCATGACTTTTGGTCGGGGTTCAGATTCGTGAAACATCCAACTATGAACTGAGTGTTTACTTGATAATGGCGGTCATACTGTGCCCCAACCATTTCTTGTAAACCCCTACACCACCTTCACGTGAGGCGGTCACTGGGCAGTTCATAGACCTTTTGAGACCAGATAGAAAGTTTACCCCTCATATAATGACTTAGAACTTGCCTTTGATTACAAACTCCCTGATAATTTGCTGATGCGCATGTACATACATTTGCATCCTCATGCATACATCACCGTGCATAACATATCATCAACAGATTGAAATATAGGTCCCCGTAGAGCTCCTACCACTCGACCCCAGCAGAGAAATATGGAGGACGAAGAGCGTGCACACCGTGATGCTCATTTCCAAGATGAACTGGATTCTCTGAAAGCTAGCGTGGCTAGTCTCACCAGCTTACTCGAGCAAGCACTCAGAAATGCCTCTAGCGAGGGTCCTTCAACTAGACCCACAGTGGCTACTCAAACACAAGGAATGAACCACCAAGAAGAGGTGACAGGAGTTCAGGATCCGCAACAAAACCCAATTTTCATACAATCAGCAGTGCCGACACCTACACAAACCCCAACAGTTATAGAAGCATCAGAGGGTGTCGACCAAGATAAGATGGCAACGCTGGAAGCCAGGATAAGGGTCATCGAAGGGGCAAATTTATATGACCTAGTACAAGCTGCAAATATGTGTCTAGTCCCGAATGTTGTGATACCGAAGAAGTTTCGTGTCCCTGAATTTATCAAATACACCGGGACACAATGCCCTATCACTCACCTAAAATCATACTGTAACAAAATGGCAGAAGTAGTGCATGATGAAAAACTACTGATGTATTTTTTCCAAGACAGTTTGAGTGGGGCAGCCTTGAATTGGTACATGAGACTAGACAACACCAGGATCCGTAGCTGGAAAAATCTGGTAGATGCTTTCATCAAGCAATACAAGTATAACATGGATATTGCTCTTGATGAGAACAAGTTTGTCCAACTTGGAGAAGAAGGACGAGAAAGCATAAGGGAATATTCTCAAAGATGGAGAGATCTCGCTGCACGTGTACATCCTCCGCTTCTAGATAAAGAGATGGTGACATTATTCGCCAACACGCTAAAAGCGCCCTATTACGAACATGTGATGGGCGGTTCAGCACAACAATTCATGGATGCTCGTAGTCGTGGCGGAGCGAATAGAGCAAGGAATCAGAAGTGGTAGAATATCCGCACTCGCGGAGAAAAGGGGGCTTTGAAAGCAAGGCAAAAGATGTCGAGCATTTTGAAGACGACTATAAGGGTAGGAATAACCGGTCCAAAACTACCATAACCCTTCATCCGAAATTGCCAACATCAATTTTCAAGCCAAAGATCCACCTAAAAAACTTCCCAAAAAGAAATTACCGGAAAAACCCAAGAACAACTACCTCGCTACCATTACCTTTGAATGAGATGTATCAAAAGTTGGTACGCATTAAGCAAGTAGCTCCTGAACCTCAGACACCTTTGCAACCACCTTACCCTGATTGGTACAAACCCAATCTCACCTGCGAATACCATGCTGGAGCTGCAGGGCATAACATTCACACTTGTGGTGCTTTCAAGAAGAAGCTCATGCAATTGATTAAAGCAGGGTGGATAACATTCGAAGAAAATTCAAGTCCTGCATCCAATTAGGCTTCACGAAAATAGGATATCAAGTGTCCGCATCATTAAAGTGACGTCGGCAAAAGCTTTTGAAAGGGAGTGTGCCGATATCAGGAGATGAAGTCTACTTCCATGTTTTCTTTTTGTTTCGGTCATGCCCGCACATTATGCTCATGTTTTAACTTGTCGGTAATTTTGCTTGTAATGCCACAAGACTTTTTTTGTTAAGCAAATATTTCCCTTCAGTGATCATGAATTTGCTTGTGTTTACGATGTGTTCTTGCTTATTGTTTAAATAACACAAGCACACCTGATATCCCTTTCATCCAAATTATACATGACCTCATGATTTCATCAAGATTTTTGGCAAATCAAATTCTAGTACGAAAAGAAATGTCAATTTGATGTTTGTTTAACAAATGTGTTCTGGGAATTCAAAGGATTTCTTTGAAAGGTGATCTCATACCACCAAAACCCACATAATAAAGTTAATCTCTTAGCCAAACAAATAATCCAAAAAAATCAAAAACTTGTTTCGCATGGAAAAGCAAGGCTTATTGATTCAGATTGCATGTTTTTGAAATGAGGAAAGGCCATCTTTGATATGCCTTCACAAAGTCTCAAATATCCATTGCAGTCCTTATTTGAGCCTAATAATATTTCCTTGATAATTAACCCTGACAAGGATCACACCCTACACTGGGGGGCAAGTGCAAAAATTCTACAAAACAGTCCTCAATGACAAGTGACGCCCGAGAAAAGTTGGAGGGCATAAACATAAAAAGGGTTTTAGTACGCTATAATAAATTAATTCAACATTTTGGTAGTACTAAAAACCCAACATAGAGAGCCCAAATAAAATATTTGGGGGCATGTCAAGTAAACACAACATTAATGCCAAAAAAACCATGAAAAAGCCCAAACAAAATATTTGGGGGGCATGTCAAGTCAACACAACATTAATGTCAAATACCAATGAAAAAACCCAAACAAATACTGGGGGGCATGTCAAGATGAAAGCTCAAACAAAATACTTGGGGGGCATGTCAAGTCAGCACAATATTAGTGTCAAATACCAATGAAAAAGCCCAAACAAATACCGGGGGGCATGTCAAGGTCAAAGCCCATACAAAAAAACTGGGGGGGCATGCTAGGTCACTATGAAAATCAATCATGAGGGCTAAATGAAGTTCTAAAAGTAAGCACTAAGTGATCCTTAGTCTAAAAAACCTTAAACACTTTTTGAGCCTACAAATATCTTTTTTTCATAGCCAGTAACTTAAGCCTACGTTACAAGCCTAATAAAGCCCTTTCTGATCAAATACGAGTTATCTGGATCAATAAGCAATGCTTTTCCATTTGAAACAATCCTTACAAATGTTTCACATGACCTGATTGAAGCCTTCCTGACATACAAAATTTGCAAATATCATTTCTCATTCTTGTCAAAGTCAACATAAAACCTGACAATGAGATCACTTGAATTCTTTCGAGAACAAGCTTGTTAAACAAACATCAAAATGGTTTTTGTGCTTGGAATGACTTTGAAATTCCAAAAGTTTTACATGAAAACATTTTTTGCAAATAGCCATCTCATTCCTACAAATACTCGTAGCCTAAAACATTAGTGTGACATGACCCGACTTGGGCAATCAAAGTGGTTTTTGTGCTTGGAATGACTTTGAAATTCCAAAAATCCCACATGAAAACACCATCTTTTCAAATAACCAACCCCTTCCTGCAAACACCTAAAGCCCAAAACACTTTTGGGGCATGACCAAACAAACGGGGGCAATCTAAAATGCAATTGAAGTTGGCTCCATCATTTCTTTTCAAAGAATCTGGATCAAACTCGGGGGGCATATCATCTCCAATGGTCAAAATCAACAAATTGCGGCTTGAGTATGTAGAAGCGAGAAGTCGTCAAATTATGCGAGTGGACTCCATCATTCCTTTTCAAAGAATCTGGATCAAACTCGTGGGGCATGTTGATATGTAAAATCTATCATTTGCAGTGGTCAAAATCAACAAGTTGCGGCTTGAGTATGCAGAAGCGAGAAACCGTCAAATCATGAAATTGACTCCACAATTCCTTTTCAAAGAATCTGGGTCAAACTCGGGGGGCATTTTGATATGGAAAATCTATCATCTCCAGTGGTCAAAATCACAAGTTGCGGCTTGAGTAAGCAGAAGCGAGAAGCCATCAAATCCAGAGGTTCAAACCCCAGGAAAGGAAGGCCAGGAAGAAGAAAGGGGGACCTATATCTCTCAGGTAAATATACATGCATCATCATGCATTGCATTGCCATTGAAAATCTAAAAAATATTTTGGAGGGTTTGTAATTTACGAACCTTCATTCATTTTATGTACACGCTTTCAAGCTCTTACCTCTTTGAAAATGCTTTTCAGCTTTATTTCTTTCTTGATTTTGGGTGACATCATGCATTGCATCCCCATTGAAAATCTAAAAAATGTTTTGTAGGGATCGTAATTTACGAACCTTCATTCATCATTTTGTGTGCACGCTTTCAAGCTTTCACCTCTCTCATTTCCTTGAGCATGCTTTTCAACTTTATTTCTTGATTTTGGGTGTCATTATGCATTGCATCTCCCTAGGGATCCAAGAAATGTTTTAGAGGAATTGTAATTTACAGACCTCTACTCATCATTTTGTGTGCGCTTTTGAGCCCTCACCACTTCCATTTCCCTAAGAGCTCTTGCGAGCCTTTCATCAGAACAGATAGAGTGTTTTTCAATCCTATCCTTTTCCTTATTTGAGTGAGCTTTCTAGCCATCAACCAACCCAGATAGCATGCTTTTTAGCCCTATCTCTTTCAAGAATTTGAGTGAGTTTTCCAACCCTCAACCATCAATTAGGATCGTGCGCTTCTTAGCCATTCCTTTCCTCTCATTTGAGTGAGTTTTCCAACCCTCAACTATCAATTAGGATCGTGCGCTTCTTAGCCATTCCTTTCCTGTCTGGAGTGAGTTTTTCAACCCTCAATCATCAATTAGGATCATGCGCTTCCTAGCCATTCCTTTCCTCTCATTTGAGTGAGTTTCCAACCCTCAACCATCAATTAGGATCGTGCGCTTCTTAGTCATTCCTTTCCTCTCATTTGAGTGAGTTTTCCAACCCTCAACTATCAATTAGGATCGTGCGCTTCTTAGCCATTCCTTTTCTTTTATTTGAGTGAGTTTTCCAACCCTCAACCACCAATTAGGATCGTGCGCTTCTTAGCCATTCCTCTCCTCTCATTTGAGTGAGTTTTCCAACCCTCAACCATACATTAAGATCGTGCGCTTCTTAGCCATTCCTTTCCTCTCGTTTGATTGCGTTTTCCAACCACCAATTAAGATAGTGCGTTTTTCATCCCTATCCTCCTTGTCGAGTGTGTTTTCCAACCACCAATCAAGATAGTGCGTTTTCCATCCCAATCCTCCTTTATGAGTGTGTTTTCCAACCTTCGACCATCAATTAAGAGTGTTTTTCCAACACTATTTTTCTTCCTCTTTTGAGTGAGTTTTCTAACTCTCAACCATAGATCCTAGATAGCCTGCTTTCTAGCCCTATCTTCCATTCCATCATCTTCACCATTCTCATTTACTGGGATGGATCAACCATTTCTTGGTCCGATAAATCCACTTTTTCTTTTTCTTTACAACACTTACTATCTAAAGTCTTTTACAAAGACTTTAGTCGTAAGCATTGTAAAGAGGGGGGCAACTGTCGTAACCCAATTTTTGGGTTACTCCCCAAAATAAAATAAAAATAACAAAAATAAAATAAAAGGAGCCGGCGTGGGTAGAAAAATCAATCTGGAAATTTTGGTTGTTGTCGCGAGTCCAATCGTATCTCTTTGGTTCCAAAAATAGAGAAAAATACAGATTTAAGGCAAAAATAATTTATCGTTGGATGAATCTGTGTAAAAACTAAGTTAAACGACATAATTATATTTTTTATGGGTTGATTCGATTTAATCGTCAATAAATTTAAAGTTTAATTATGATCGGGAATTAATTTAAGGTCCAATCGAAGGATTTAATTAAGTGCAAGGACTTAATTATACTTTAAATTGGTCAAATTAATTTTATTAAGGGCTTAGTCAATGAGAAATCAATTTCTTGAATTTAATTCGGGCTCAATTGATGAGAATGGAATTTTTGGAGACCGATTTGAATTTTTAAGTCAATAATGCAAAATCAGGAGCCAAATTGAACGAATTGAGAATTTAACAGTCAATTGAGAGTTAAATCGCGTAATTGAGGGTTAAATCGCGCAATCGGAAACCAGAGACCAAAATAAAAAGGCGCGCACATTTAAGGTTGCTGTTGAAATTTTGACGGGGATACAATTGCATAAAATTAATAATTTAAATTTAATTGGGGGTGCAATTGAACCAATCAAATATTAAAGGACTAAATTGCAAAAAGCCAAAATTGCATGTGCTGCACTGTTCCGACAACGGAACAGTGCAGAGCACTCTGCAACCCACCTCTGCAAATCCTTTGCAGAGGCAGAGGCAGACCACTGCACTGCAACTCTCTGATTTCTGCAAAATGCAGAGCCCACGCAGCAGCAAACACACAACCTGCATGCCTAATTTCACTATAAATACACGTTCTGCATGCACAGCGAAGGGGGAGAAAAAAAAGAGGTTTTGGAAGCAAAGAAAAGGAAAAGATTGAAGTGAAAAACTGAGAGTAAGACTAGGAGAACACTGAGAGTGGAAGAGGAAAAGAGGGAAGAAACGGAGTTTTGGAAGCAAGAAAATCGAAGTGAGAAGCTGAAAAAAACGCAAACAGTTCCCGTTGCTGCTCTTTCTCTCTCCCCGATCGCGTCTCTCTCTCTCTAAAAACAGTAACTCCACCCACCGTCTCTGACCACCGGGCATCACCCTTTCATCACCAGAAATCTTCCCCTCGACGCCAGAAACCCAATCACCACCTTAGGCGAGGCAGTAGCAGCGGCAGGCGTAGCACCAGCAGCAGCACCGGAGACTTCAAGAGCTCCCTCCGGCCACCACAGGCCACCGTTGACGACGCCACAACCACCAGGACAACCACCTCGACCTCAGCTACCCATCCATACCAACAGGTGCGCCTTTCGCCACATTTGGTTTTTTTCCTGTTCATCGTCTTCAAGCTCCCGTCCCTGCATGCAGTGGGACGTAATCGTCCCACTGTTCATGCAGGGCCGGGCATAAGGACTTTGGGCCGGGCTTTTGTGCCCGGCCCGAGCGTGCAAGAGATTGGGCCGATTATTTCGGCCCAGGACCGAATAACATGGACTCCCGGCCCATGATGGCCGGAAGCCCAGCCCATTTCCTTTAGGCTTCCGGCCCACGATGGCTGGAAGCCCAGCCCTTAGTCTGTTTGGGCTTCCAGCCCACGAGGCCGGAAGCCCAGCCCCATTCAGAGCAGGCTGCCAGCCCATTGTGGCTGGCAGCCCAACCCAAATAAAGGCAGGCTTCCAGCCGCAAGGGCTGGAAGCCCAGCCCATTCAGGCGGGCTGTCAGCCCATAGTGGCTGACAGCCCAGCCCCCCAAAAAAATAATAAAAAAATAAAAAATAAAAAATACAAATTGACAAAAAAAAATATTTTTATTTTACTACTATTATTATTACAAAAAATTCAAAAATATAAAAAAATGTATTTGTTTTTTGTGCATACGGCCGGATTCCAAAGCTTTTCTCATTGTATTTTTCGTAAAAAATATGTTGCATCTTTTTCCATATTTTTAAAAATAAAAAATTTGGATATCGTAACCAGTATGCGATTATCCATTGGAAGTCGGCCAAAATGTCAAAAATAATTTAACAATTATTTTGTTTCATCTATTAGGGTGTAAATTTACATTGTAAAGTACACCCGCGGATAAAAAAAATAAATAAATTTTACTACGGTGTAAATTTACATTGTGAAGTACACCCGTAGATAAAAAAAAATTTTTACTACGGTGTAAAATTACATTGTAAAGTACACCCGTAGATAAAAAAAACTTGTAAATGCGGTGTAAAATTACATTGTAAAGTACACCCGCAGACAAAAAATGTATTTTTGAAAATGCAGTGTAAAAATTTTAACTTAGAAAAACAACCAAACAACAATGCAGCTTACCTTAGGTAGGGTGCACTGGGGGTGATGCGTCTTCCCCTTGCACAACAAGTCCCCTTACCCTAGACTCTCGCAGACCAATAGGTTCCTAGTAACCTTAATACTAGGTGGCGACTCCTTAGAATTATAGTCGTAAATTTTACGGCTATAAACAACCCCATATTTCACCGCGCGCCGTTGTCTCCCCCTGAATCAAAGGGGAGATGGCGGGGCGCGAAGCACGTAGAAAAATCGCCGTCGTGACAATTAGTGTGCAAATTTTGCTTCTTTTTGCTCTCTACTCTATTTTTTCAGCTAAAGCAACAACATAAGTGAATAATATCATTACATGCTCATAGTATGGTGCGTTAAGTGTGTTAGCAAATAATATCATTATTTCTTTATCCAGAAGCGAAGGATGCACCTGTGCTACGAGATCTCTCCATTTCTGAGTATATTTCCTTATGCTTTCTTTGTCCTTTTTCTCCAGGGTGGATAAATTTGTTTTATTAGGAGCAATGTCCATGTTGTACTTATATTACAATGATAAAAGCATCTACTAGATCTTTCCAGCTACGGATCTTGGTGTTGTCTAGTCTCAAGTACCAATTTAATGCTACCCCTTTATATGATAGACCAACTAAATTTTACAAACATGCAAAAACACATCATATATGTTACAAACCACTCTTCTATTAATTTTTCATAATTTAATTTCATATATTTTTTTTCTTACATTCTAATAGTTTTTAAATTAACCTTAAACTTAGGATTTTGTTTGCTAAATTTAGAAAAAATTGAAAAACATAATGAAAATAATAATTTAAAAAGATGAAAAAAATATCAGTTAATAATCCAGTAACAAAAAAAATAATAGAAAAATTATCAATGAATAAATTAACATAAGAAAAAATAATTAAAAATAAAATAATAATCTCACACCAATACCATGAATAAAAATAAAAACTAATGCAAAAAACACACAACAAAAGAGAAGAAAGAAACATCTTAACTTAAATTCATTGTAATTAAAGTTGGGAGGAGAAAAAACAAATAACTAGTGAAAATTAAAAGAGAGATGTTAATTATCAAAAACAATTAAAAAAAATGAGAATAGAAAAGAAGATGAGAAGAGAAAGACATGTCTGGTTTAGGTGGAGTTGAAGAAAAGATAAGAGAAATATTGAACAAGGAGAGAAGAAGAGAGAGAACCAATAATTTGTGTATATGTGTGTAAGAGAAAGAGAAAAGAAGGAGAAATAAGAAGATGAAATGTTTGTGTGTGCTAATTGTGGTAATTTAAGATTAAACTTGTACTAAAGATGACCATAATAATTGTAAGTCCTTTGGCTTACTAGAGAATACGGACATAATTAATTCATCAACAATACCATGTGTGATGTTTACAATGAACAATCACATGAGAAGAAGAACAATTCTCATGACTACTGGAAAATACCAACAAAATTAATCCATTTACAATACCGTGTATGATGTCAATAATGAACAGTCACATGTGAAGGGAAAGAATTCTCGTGGCTACTGAAAATACCAATGGAAGGAATTCGTCGACAATACTGTGTGTGGTGTCTATAACAAACTGTGTCAAGGAGAAAAGGAAAAATTCTAGTGGCTTACTGGAAATAGTTAGGGGTTTCATCATGGTTTTGGCAACATAAAAGTTTTCTTTCAGCCTATTCTTTTTGGGTAAAATATATTTTGCTCATTCGATAACTTTGTTATAAATGACTTCACTTAACCCATAACCTGACTTGATGGTGAACACATGTATCACGACTAATAAATCATTATGACTCATGCAAACATCTTATAATGTTTCATCTTAGTCTTTTAATGTATCACCGCTAATAAATCATTGTGACTCATGCAACCATCTTATAATGTTTCATCTTAGTCTTTTAAGAGATCAAAACACCTGGTTGTGTCTACATTAGGTTCTTCGTCTATGATTTGACATTCATTACAACAGCTTGATTTATTCTCATCGCATCTATAACCATAATTCTATAAGGATTAATATTGGCATCTATAACTCCATGCATGCTGTTGGAACTAGAAGTTTACCCAACTATCATTTCTATCATGGTCTCATAAGGAAGAAATTCCTCTTCGTATGCATACCACACAAAGTGTTCCATTCTGAACTTTTTTTTTTATAGAATATGCATCATGACAACAACCAGATTGATAAACTTTTTTGTTTTTGCACCTACTACATGAACATCAAATATTGTCTCCACTAATGTTTCTCGGATTAAATATTGCATAGTTAATAATACATTTATCTTTATTGCAACAATCCATCCTATATCCTGGGGTGATTCTCAATGCATCCATAAACGATTCTCCATTACTTATATCAAACTCATATATAATAATCATGTATTAATTAAATACATTAACTAAACAAATATAATTTTACAAAATTCAAAACAAATCATAAAATGTACAAATTATAAATTCATACAACAATTTTCTATGAGAAAAAACTATAAAACAAGTAAACACCCAAATAAAATTAAGATAAAAAATAACCACAAAAAGTTAACAAATTAAAATTAAATTGAAAAAAAAATGGTAGATTTGCTTATTTAAGTGGAGAATCTAAAAAAAATCAGAACAGAGGACACCACAAACTAAGTGTTGTGGTTGTCATATTTGTTGTGAAAGGTTGATCTATGTTGAAATTGGGGGAGGGATGGTTGTTAGTTGCAAAGAAAAAAATAGAGAAGGAAAAATAAGGAGGGAATGGGGAGAGGATGGTCGATGGTTAGGTTATAAATCAAAAAATTACCAATGAATTTACCAATAAAATATTAGTTGCTCAATTTGTTAGTAATTCTATTGGTAACAATCCCACTATAATTTTTCTTGCTACATTTACTACAAAAAAATACATTTTGTCGGTAATAGTGTTGTAAAAGTCACATGTCATATATGTATATTTGTTTTTATTTTTTTACCATTGTAATTCCATTAGTATATATTGACAGAATATTTTCATCAGTGTTTATTGACGGATAAGAAGACAGAAAACATTGTCGGTAAGGTTCACATCAAAATACTAACAAAACATTTATGTCAGTGTTTGTTTTCATATGTATTCACTGATTTTATAATAGTATACAAACATGATATTTATGCATTAGTTTCATTCACCAAAAATTTACTTTTCACGGCAACAATACAACATCCATGGATAGTATAAAAGAAATATTAACCAACCAATTACATAGAATTATTTCGTAATGATAAAAACTGTACATTAGTTAATAAGTATTGGTTGTCTAATACCATTTTCCAGACCTTTGTTTCATATAATATAAAAAAATTTATTTACTTTTTCCTTTAAGAAATGAGTTACCATGCCTTGAAATGTGTAATGTTGAGACATTTATTTATATAAAATATAAAATATTTGTTTTGCATAATAATATTTTACAAAAAAACATTGTATCTAAACTGTTTTATAGAACATTTTTTTTATAGTGTTTTGATAACTAATAATGTGAAAACTATGATGGTAGAATATTTTATAGATGTGTTTATGAACCAAATATATAAACATAGCAAAGATCTAATTCTATGAGGGGTCAACTCGCTATAGCTAATCAAGGCTGAGTGGTCAAATATATTTTATTATGCTAACAAAAAAAATATTGTTTTATAGTTTTAATTATTTTCATATTTAGTTTCAAATTTTATTTATTTTTCCTGCCTAGTTTTAATTATACACGCACAAACAATGTAGTTTTATTTCAACAGTTAATCGAATTGAGATTAATGAATATTTTTTTTTTCAAAATAAAACAAAATTGAAGAGAGAATCCTCGTAAAACAAAATTTATGAAAATTTGGTCTCTTTTAACGATAAATACCAAAATAAAAATTTCTTAATCTAATCTTTGCTTCTTACTTTTTTGTTTTTCCCTCTACAATTACTTGAATTATTGATTTTTTTAGAATTAATTTAGATCAATGGATATAAATTTCAAATAAATTTTTTGTTTTACACTTAGGTTTGTTTAAAGGAAGATCTTGAAATATTGTAACAATTTCTCACTAATTGCATCCATTCATAAAGATTCATTTAGAGTTATCTCTTCGTGAATATCATGCAATATAATTTTAAAATTTTTAATCTAAATAAAATAATAAAACTCATTTTGTATAGTTTTATAACATGTAAGTAATAAATTATGTTATAATATATACAAATTGTGAAGCAGAATATGCAACAAGTATGTTTTCTTCTTTCTTTTCACAATCATATAATTAAAAGCTATTTTATTAATAAAATAATAATTACTTGAAGAATGCTATTTTTATTTAAATCCTTCATAAATTATTAACTAAACAATCTTTTCACAAGTATTAAACTTAAGAAAATTGCCTTTAGATTATTGTATTTAATAATCAAATAAAATATAATCTATTTTCCCTGAAAAATAAAACTAGGTTTGTTTAATAATTGATAATTAATTAAATTTTAGACCAAATATCAAATTACACACTATAAACAGTAAAGCAGGCATACATACTACGCAATAAATAAAAATTAAACTGGCACACTAAAAAAATAAAATAAAATGATCCTACAAGTTATTCTAATTAAGAATACATTTATGAATCACGAGAGTAAAAGGAGTCTGGTTCCATTTGTATTTACGGTAACAAATGAAATTGTAATCTTCCTTGTCTTTATATGGTTTGGCTCTTTGTCTTTTGAAATGTCAAATTTGAATTTGAACGACAAAAATATTGTACTTTGATTTAGTTACCGATAAAAAGTCCAAGAATATTTATTTTGAATGTAAGCAATAGTACAATGAGAAGAAATGAGTTCTTTTCTAAGAATCCTTATGTTTAAATTGTGTCTCTTCAATGAGTAGAGTAATAAATTAATTTAAATTCACTCAAATTAGAAATTTATAATGTTTAAAAATTTAATATGTTTAGAAATATGGTTTTTAAGGGTTTAAAAAATAGATAATCACATATTCACATCAATATTCTTTTCTCATAGCTTACAAAGTAGATAGTGGTGGTGGAAGACTTGACATTTGTAAAATAATTTTTTTTATAGGGTTTTAGAATCTTCTAATAATAAAGTCAATAACTCTTTGTAAATGATTGTAAGAAATGAGATACAATAATGTTTTTTTTTGTATGATAAATATTTTGAGAATTAAAGTACAAATAGTTAGATAATAGAGTTTTTAAACCCTTTACTTAGATGATTCATGGATATTTATAACTTTAAAATCCTGTCAAGTTGTTGGAATGAAGGGATTGGAAAGTTATTTTCTCTAGTTAAAACTAATAATGGATAAATGGCAAGTCTATGCAAAACTTTTATATACCTACTATTGTCAAGAGATAATTATTCTTGACATTAATATTTCATATTAGTAGTCATAAGAATAAATTAACAAAGCCTCATGGTCTATCATGGAGCCGATAATAATTGTTAAACTCGTATCCTTTTGAGCTTGACATGATACTAGGTTCTTGGATAATGGATCTGAAAGCTTGTCAGACTTTAATGTATTTAGACTCAACGTATCTCTAAGCCTAAATACATTGGGTTTGGAAGATCACCAAATCTATATTTGCTTGGAATACACATGGAGCTGAACTTAAGAGTGTTGGGTCTAATGATTTGTTGGACCTATATGTATTTAAGTTTAAAGCATAGTTAAATTCAAAGATATTGGTTTAACAGGTCAAATCCATATTTACTTGGGCTTAACATATGGTTGAACTGAATGATATTGGGTATGACAATAGGCTAGACCCGTAAGTACTTAAATTCAACACGTAGGGATGCTAGACATGACAGCTTACTAGATTTTTATTTACTTAGGTTTAGCGAATAACTGAACCTAAGAATGTTAGATCTAGTAACATCTCAGACTCATATGTACCTTCACTTACCGTGTAGCTTATCTTGAGAATGTTAGATCTAGAAACATCCTAGACTCATATGTACTTTCACTTAGCATGTAGCTTATCTTGAGAATATTTGGGCTCAACAGATAACTAAACCGAAGATAGATAGATTTAATAACACGCTAAACTCATATTTACTTGGGCTCAATGCATAGCTGAACCCAAGGATACTAAGTTTGGTAGGTCAATAGACCTATATATAATTGGACTTAACATGTAGTTATGCTAAAAGATGTTAGGTATAGAAGATCATTATACATGTATGTACTTAGACTTTTTTTTTTTTTTTGGATAACGTGGGAACCACATGACCCGGAAAGCGCACTTTGTGGGCCCAGAGCATGTGTAAACCCCCGGCTGTCCCAGGCGTTTGCAAGGGGAGTTGATGTGCACAGCCTCGAACCTGGGGCGTGCCTTTGGCAGCCCCAGGTTACAACCGTTACACCCCACCCTTGGGGACATGTACTTAGACTTAGCACATTGTTGAACCCAAAGATGTTGGGTTGACAACTCGCCATATAAAAATTTGTTTCGGCTTATCGTGTAGTTGAATAAAAGAATATTGAATCTAATAGTTTATTAGAACAATATATACTTTGGATAATGTGTAGCTAAAACCAATAATATCGAGTGTGACGAATCACTAGACTCATGTCTATTTGAGCTTAATGTGTAGTTGAGCTCAAGAATATTAAATCTGACAATAACTAAATATAGATTGTTTAGGCTTAATTTTCTATAGAGCTGGAAGATGTTGGGTATAGAATCAAGCTAGATTCATGTTAGTTGATAATGGTAATTTATCAAGTTTAAACATGTTGGGTTTTCACCCTTTCTTTAATTCTTTTAATCGATCATTTAGGAAATAATATATTTTTTAATATACTAATCCATTAGTGGCAACATGACATTTCACATTAATAGATTTTTAATCATTGAAGACAAATCTAACCAATTCTAACCATTCACGAACTTCCAAAACCGAGATCACAATTTAATCATGCAAATTTGTTTATATTCATTTTTGCTGCTTACGTTGAGGTTTGATCAATTTTAATATTTAAACTTTTATTATGGTTTTTTCATTAAATGAAATTTAGAAGTAAACGAGCGGTTTACCCGCGCAATGCGGCTGGTTTTTTTTATTTATGTAGAAAATTAATTGTTTTTTTATGTATTGTATTTTATTATTTTAATATTTAGTTAGTATAATTATATTTAAGAATACTAATATGAATTTTTGTCTTTGAAAAAATCCAAAGTCATTTTTCCTCTCTCTCAATATATTTTTAGGCGATAATATTCAATAAATATCAGACATATTAGAAATAAAAATATTGCAATTTGTTTTTAAAACATAAACTTAATGTTTTTGTGTGCTATAATTATTTATTTGCCGTCTAAAAAGAATAGTCTAATGGAAACGGGAAGTGACTTGTATATTTTTTAATTTGACTTGTAGATAATGCAGGTAAATTTGCCAACAATTTTTTTTTTGAGATGTTTTTTTTCCAGTAATATTAGATCTAAAATATTAAAAATAAAAACATTGGAAATTCTTGTAAAGAAATAAACTTAAATAAAAAAGCACAAAATTAATTTTTGAAGCCAATCTTTTTTTTATATAAGATTTATTAATCATATTATTATATTAAATATATTTAAGAAAACATGATATGAATTTCTGTCCTTCAAAAAATCTTAGGTCATTTTTCCTCTCTCTTAATATATTTTTAGGCGATAATATTCAATAAATATTCAAACATATAATTAGTTTTACATATTTTAATTTGACATAAATATACAAATATACAAATATTTTTGATAAGATTTATTAATTATATTATTACATTAAATGTATTTAAGAATATTGATATTATTTTTTTTAAGGAAAAAATCCAAGGTCATTTTTTTCCTCTCTTTATATATCTATAGGCGATAATATTCAATAAAAAAAATTTTATGTTATTTGATTAATCCATTATATTATTATATAAAATATATGTAAGAATACTGATATTAAGTTTTTTATTCAAAAAATGCTAGGTCATGTTTTCTTCTCCCTATATATATTCCTATGCGATAATATTCAATAAATATTAGAACATATAATTAATGATAGAGTAAAAATATTTAAGAAACTTTAACAAAAGATAAAACAAAAAAATAAAATAAAAATAAAAATTAGCATTGCTATTACTGTCAAAACAATAAAAAAAAATTATCCGGAGGGAAAAAAATATTAACAGAAGAGTAAGCAAGAAAAACAATTAAATTATTATTATAATAATATTAATTATTATTCAATTTATTATTATTATTATTGTGTTAAATACAAAATTAAAATGTGAAGACAGATTTTTTCTATGTTATTCGATTTATTCATTATCTCATTATATTAAATGTATTTAAAAATCGTAGGTCATGTTTTCTTCTCCTTATATACATTCCTATGAGATAATATTCAATAAATATTAGAACATATAATTAATGAAAGACTAAAAATATCCTAGAAATTTTAAGAAAAGAAAAATAAATAAATATCATTGTCATTATTGTCAAAACAATAAAAATTATTAAATTATATGGAGAAAAAAAAATATTAACAAAAGAGTAAGCAAGAAAAACAATTAAATTATTATTATTATTATTATTATTATTATTATTATTATTATTATTATTATTAGTGTTAAGTACAAAATTAAAATTTGAAGATATTTTTTTTTATGTCATCTGATTTATTCATTATATGATTATATTAAATGTATTTAAGAATACTGATATTAAATTTTTTTTATTCAAAAAATCCTAGGTCATGTTTTCTTCTCCTTATATATATTCCTATGAGATAATAGTCAATAATTATTAGAACATATAATTAATGAAAGATTAAAAATATCATAGAAACTTTAACAAAAGAAAAAAAATAAATATCATTGTCATTACTGTCAAAACAATAAAAATTATTAAATTATATGGAAAAAAATATTAACAAAAGAGGAAGCAAGAAAAATAATTAAAATATTATTATTGTTATTGTTGTTGTTGTTGTTGTCGTGTTAAATACAAAATTCAAAGACAAAGACAAATTTTTTTAATGTTATTCGATTTATTCATTATATGATTATATTAAATGTATTTAAGAATACTGATATTAATTTTTTTTATTCAAAAAATCCTAGGTCATGTTTTCTTCTCCCTATATATATTCATATAAGATAATATTCAATAAATATTAGAACATATAATTAATAAAAGACTAAAAATACCCTAAAAATTTAACAAAAAAAACAAAAATAAATATCATTGCCATTACTGTAAAAACAATAAAATTAATAAATTATACGAAGAAAAAAAATATTAACAAAAGAGTAAGCAAGAAAAACAATTAAATTATTATTATTATTATTATTATTATTATTATTATTGTTGTTGTTGTTGTTGTTGTTGTTGTTGTTGTTGTTGTTGTTGTGTTAAGTACAAATTTACAATTCGAAGACAAAAAATTTTTATGTTATCCGATTTATTCATTATATGATTATATTAAATGTATTTAAGAATACTAATATTAATTTTTTTAATTCAAAAAATCCTAGGTCATGTTTTCTTCTCCCTATATATATTCCTATGAGATAATATTCAATAAATATTAGAACATATAATTAATGAAAGACTAAAAATATCCTAGTAACTTTAACAAAATGAAAAATATCATTGCCATTACTGCCAAAAGAATTAAAATTATTAAATTATACAGAGAAAAAAAAACATTAACAAAAGAGTAAGCAAGAAAAACAATTAAATTATTATTATTATTATTATTATTATTGTGTTAAGTACAAAATTAAAATTCGAAGACAATTTAATTTTATTTTATCGGATTTATTCATTATATGATTATATTACATGTATTTAAGAATACTGATATTAATTTTTTTTATTCAAAAAATCTTAGGTCATGTTTTCTTCGCCCTATATATATTCCTATGAGATAATATTCAATAAATATTAGAACATATAATTAATGAAAGACTAAAAATATTCTAGAAACTTTAACAAAAGGAAAAAAAAAAAAAACATTGCCATTACTGTCAAAACAATAAAAATTATTAAATTATACGGAGGAAAAAAAAAACATTAACAAAAGAGGAAGCAAGAAAAACAATTAAATTATTATTATTATTATTATTATTATTATTATTGTGTTAAACACACTTATATATACATGGACAAAAGTAGGGGTTATATTAGAAATTAAAAAAATAAAAGTATAAGGGCTGAAATGAAAATAAAATATAAAGGGATTAAAATAAAAAATTAAAAGTTTAAGGGCTGAAATGAAAATAAGATTTATTAATATTTTCAATTAAAGGACAAATATGCAAAAATAGAAACTTCTGTACCGAATATATTAAGCCTTTTCAACCCAATCAAGAAGTTTTAAAATATAATCATAAGAATAATAATAAAAAAAATAAAATAAAAGGGAAAGCAAATTTTCTAGACAATCATTTTCAAAATCAGGATTGTAGAAGAAAAAAACAAAAACACAGTAGTCTAAAAAAAATAATAATAGAAAAAAAAAGCAACTTGAAAGTTGCTTAAAAAAAAAGGAATTTCGAAAAGAAAAAAAAAAGGAAAGCAAATTGAAAAACAGAAGCAACTTTCCAGTTGCTAAAACAAAAAATGGAATTTAGGAAAAACAAAATAACAATAATAGAAAAAAAAAAAAAAAAGAGAAAGCAACTGGAAAGTTGCTTAAAAAAACAGAAGGAATTTGGGAAAAAGGAAAGCAAATAGAAAAAAACGGAATATAGGAAAAAAAAAGTCAAAAATTTTGGTCGAGGTTCGAACCCCCGAGCGCTGGATTTCCAGCTATGCAGCGAACCGCTCGGCCACAATTACTTATCTGTCAATTTCACCATAAACAATACAAAAAACAAGACCTGTGTAAAAAGGTGCACAAACTCTCGCGAAAGACCGAGACAAACTGCACGTCCACAGTGACTATGAGTCACAATGAACAGTAACCGGCACTATTCCTTTCTCCGTTTTGTTTTAGTTATTAGTTAATAATGAGCGAGTGTGTATTTATTTAAAATATAAGTATACATTTATGGTTGTTTAAAAATATATTAAAAATATGGGCATGCACAACGCTTGATAAATTTGCAGGATTTTAAGTATTTGTTCCGTCTCTCTCTCTCTCTCTCTCTATGTATCTATCTATTTATTCAGCCTAAGATTTTTTGATAACACAAAATTAGTTAGGTTTAGACCGATACTATTCATTTTAATTCACAATGGCTTCTTTTTTAAAATAAAATATTAATATGAAGGCTTTTTTGATGTTTTTTTAAATAAAACATTTTTCAATATCAATAAATAAAATCTTATGCAAAAATGCATGTAACTAAATAAATAAATATATATTAGAAATTTCATTATATGTATATATATTATTTTTAACAATAACATTCATGTGTATAAAAAAATAAATTATAGATGAATCAGAATAATATATAAAAGTAATTAAATATATACAAAATAATTTTTAAAAAACCTATACTCAAAAAGTATTTGACAAGAAAAATAAAAAAAAATATAGATGAGATATATTAACCGAAAAATAAATTAAAAGTATTTAAAGAAAAATATCAAAAAAATGTATGAATTAAAATAAAAACCAAAATTCAAATATAAAAAATAAGAAATTGCAATGGTAGTCTAGTTGTTTCAAGTACATTAAAAGAAATAAGAAAAACAAAAGATTTGGGTTATAAGCCTCATTGTGTTTAATAAGTTGGTTATATTTTAATTAGATAATAAAAATAAAAGAAACAATAGTAAATCTTTATAAACAAGAACACAATAACTTGTAAAAAAACATTGGTAGTACAGAATTGGATTAACAAAATACCTAGAGTAAACATGATATGCATGTACTATGAGTAATAAGAAGTGAGTCAATTATGGTTGACCTGCAAAACTCATGCCCAAGACAAGAGACCAAAATAACTCAATAGAGAAGAATTTAAGGAAAAGAACAAAGCCAAGATTTTTTCAAAAACTAACAATTTTGAATGATAAAACTAGAAAAGAAAATGAGACAAAAAAAGGATGTCAATCCATGTGAGTTTTCAAATTCGTGATCCCATCCCCAACAAATCAAATGCTAAACAATAAAATAAAATAATTATAAATTACACAAATGATCTAAGATAAAAAACAATAAGGAGAAAATTAAAATGAAAAAATAAATGAGAGGGCCCAAATTGCTTTCTATTATAGGGATAAATTGAAAAGAAAAAAAAAACTTTAACAACAAGTAAAATAAAATCAAAGCAATGAGGATCAGATTAAGAAAAAAACACATCAAACTTTGATTGAATAATAAAATTGAAAACCAATAAAAAATTAATCAAATGATAAAGGATTTAAAAAAAATCAAAAGAAAAAAGATCAAATAGCACATGATAAATTGTAATTGAAGAACTAAATAATAAACAAACAAAAGATTTATAAAAGAGCTAAGAAGAAAAAATTAATAGAAACCAAAAATTAATAGAAACCAAAGTAGCAAGGAGTCAAATTGAAATATCAAAACTAAAAAGAACCAATGTGTACTTTTTGGGGAAGAAGAGAAAAAAAATAACCATAGATGAAACACTGCAAATTCACTAATAACACGTGTCACATAATGAGGAATAAGATATGATAATACTTATACAAACCGATGTACCTATGCCTTCTTATCTCATTTCAAGGACACAAATATCTTTTCAACAATAACTAAAAAATAAAAAGATAAAAATAACTTTGGTTGTTTTTAACAAGGAAGGAAAATTAGTCATTTTACTATTTAAACCCTTGAAATTTTTTTAATGACAACTATAAAATGTTGAATCATCCCGGAGCCCAAGGGTTCAAGTTTTCTCAGTCAAGAGCAAAAGTGAATAATGATATGGAGGGTGTATACAATGATTGTCCTCCATAATTTAGAGTTTTTTTATTATATTAATATTAAGTAAACTATATATTATCTCATAATTGAGATTATTTTTTAGTGTGGGGCAGCTATGCTATTTATTTGTATTGCTTACAAGCATGCGAAATGAGCAGTGGGTGTAGCGAATCAGGACAAACCCTAAAGAATGCGACCTGTGCATGTTACATATTGTTTGACCTCGTACATTCAATTCTGCCAAAAAAAAAACAGTGCCAAAAATCAAGGATTTGACTGGACCCTTCAGTAATGGACGGATGGTGTTGCTATTCTAATTTTATATATTTTTTTAGAACAGATTAAATACAAACTCGTACTGCAATTATCATATTAAAATAATTTGTAATACAAAACTATATAATGGTTTTCCAGAGGCGAAGCAAGTGACCCTGAAAATCTACTTGGAGAGGCTGAATGTTGATCACAGTTGTAGTGTGGTCCCTGATATAAAACCACCCACCACTGCCCATGATTTCAAAATGCCTGTTTAGCAGTGTGTTTTATACTTTTTTTTTTTATTATTTAAAAATATATTAAAATAATTTATTTTTAAAAAAAATTATTTTTAAACTAGCACATTAAATTGATATATATATATAATTGTTTTTTTCGTGGTAGTGAAAGATTATAATAGTCAGGTGCTCCCAGGATAATAGAGAGGTAATCTGCCATTAGTATCAAATCCAGGAAAGATGTGAGATTGGCTTAAAATATAAACATTCGTAGCACTAAGGTTGATGTATCAAATTATTGGGATTATCGATATGGTCAATAATCTTCTCATGGTGTTTTCTAGCTCGTGATTTCATTTTTCTTAGTTTATAGTGATTTTTTCCTTGACATCAACAATTTCCAAATCCCGGTTGCGTCTGAATATTCCATTGTTGTTGCTATTATGGTAGCGAAGCCATTATAGTAGTTCCTGCAAGTAGTAATAGTAAATAAGTAAAGAAAGAAGAAGAATAAGGGGTAGAATTGCAATGCTTCCTTATACCCAATTTATAGGGATGTAAGGTTATAAATATGTGTGTAATATTTATATAAGGTCATAATAATAAGTGAAATTTAGCATTATCCAAGTTTAATTTACATTACATGCCATATAAAGTAGTTAAAGGGTAGATTGAGATGATTTCTTAGTTAATTACGCTTACCTTAATATTAATCATGAATTGGAAGATATTGATATTCTTATGGTCAAACCTATTCCATGATATTTATGGTTTGATGGATCAAAAAACTAAGATAAGTATGTAGTTAGTACTAATTTCCCTAGTAAGTTATAAGGTGACCTTATCATTTTAGCTTTGTTTTTCTTGCACTAATAATCAACCTAACTAAAAGGCTTTAATCCATAATCATAGATCTAAATATAATTATAGAGTTAGAAAGCACAATCAATCAAATTAATAAGTGTTTTTTTTAATTATTGTAAACCAATTGATTGATGAATATGATTATGAACATCTTATACTAGCTCATAACGTAGTGACCACAAATCTTATTGAAAGTTTTTTTTCCAATACAAGGAAACAATGTAAAATTCTTTATCCTTACTCAATATGAACCATAAAAATAGCCTTTGATAATTATGGTATCATTCTTTTAAGGATTGTCAGTCAATCAAATTATTGATGATCTATTATAGGAATATAATGATGTGTAAAGTAGTAGAAATCTTATGGTCAATGATGAACAAGATAGAGATGACAACATTATTACTACAATTTTATGTCAGGATTATACAGGACTTAATAAATTAAGTGCTCTCTGTCCAAAGATAAACAATGGGTATATAAGATAGGCCTTTCAAATTAAAAGCAATAAATTATATTTTCCAGCAGATATATTATATATAAATTATAAAATGAGTGCTCTGCTAAAATGATTAAAACTAAAAGAAGAATTATATGAGTCATTATTAAGGTTCATGAAAAGCTTTATAGAGCTCATCAATTTTAACTACAAATGAGATGGATGATCATGAATCATGGCTTTCATTAGCTAAAAATAACCAAGGATTACATTAGGTATGCAAAAAACTATCATGTTTATTAATGGTTTGGCCCAATCTAGCATGTTCCAATAAATCATCTCAATATAATGGTCAACCCATGACTTTTTAAAAGTCTGATAACACAATTGTTGCCGAGTCAACTGCTGAGCCGAGATCTCAACGTGTGCCTATCAAGAATCCCAAGCTCATGAGCAATTGAGGATTGAGAGTGCAAGTGTAGTGGGAGTTAGTTGTGGGTATTGATCGTGGGAAATGCTAGGAATCAGTTGTTAGTAGGAGTCAGTTGTTGGTAGTGCTACAGTTAGTATTGATCGTGGGCAATGCTAGGATTTAGTTGTTAGTGGGAGTCAATTATGGGTAGTTCTACTAAGTGTAGGAAGAGTCGGTTATTTCTTTATGTATTTATAATTTGGGATTACACAGTAAGAAGGCATTCAGTCATTTATAATCAAATTACTGTGGTTTATTCTCACCCCAAGAAGAATTATCTCACATTTAATACATATATTTTTTTTAGAAACAATACTAGGAATTGACATGATGTATTATTCAATGTACCATAGGAATCTTCATATAAGAATACCTTAGAAATTTCACCATTTACCTAACTTATTATAACCATGATGCTATGCTTTCTTCCAAAAGAACTTATAGTTCAATAACTCAAAAGGGTTGTATGATGCTATGCTTTCTTCCAAAATATTTCGTACATTGAATCTGTTGCTAGCATATAAGAGAAAAGTTAAAACATCATACAATAAGTATGCTTGACAAAAACTTTCTTAGTATGTGACTTTATGCAGAAAATCACCCTATAAATTGGTATAAAATTATAAAACTTGATAAATGATATGCAAATTAGGAAGGTTCATCCAGCTTAAAAGAGGTCCTTACCATCTAGCAAATCAAGATTATGAGTTGCATTTTCAATCAATAAATGATCGATATCTAAAGAAGTATTATCCTTATATGAGAATCAAAAATGAGATTTGTAAGGAAATTAAAGGATCAATATGGATATCATAAGGGTGAAATAGCTCTATACTTATACTATTTATTCTTTAGGACTTGTTGTTAAGATGTTCTCTTAATATGACTTTAAGTTTGTTCTTAGTTCTAAATAATGGAAAGCATTTGAGTTGTTAATAAGATAAAAGCAACCATGGAGTTCTAAATAATAATATAAAAAGATATTTGTGTGTGGGGTGTAGTTAATAACCATGGCAACCAAGATAAGCAAACTTTTAGAATGTTTAAATGGCTAGGAACTTACTTTTTCATTGTTGAAAAAAAGAGAGAAAAGTTTCAAGTCCTTACGTAAGAACATGCACTAGAAAAATGGTTGTCAATCGTCCTTTATGGTCTAGTATGAATTCTAAATCATTCAATCTCAGTAAGAGTTTATGGCGTTTCCATTCATTGCTAAAGTATTGTTGCAATTTGTTAAATTATCCAATGTAGATCATTACAGCAATGTTGGGCCTCTACAAGAAGTTTTATCTTTCAATTATTGGATTATTTCCTTTTTGAGGGTGTTTTTGTAGTATAGACCAAGGCATTCTCCCATCATATTTGTTAGCGAATTGACAAAATTATATGGTTTGTATAAGGGACATAGTCAAGATAATTTTGGAGATAATTATGGTTTAGATGTTATAAGTTGTGTAAACCTAGCTGTTCATTGCCAAATAGGAAAAGGAAAGATAAAATAAATAGTGAAATCAACTAGGATTAAGAGAGAGTTCATATTGATCAAGGCAAAAAAGAATCAGGAGAAAGTAACCGACCATAGATACAAGAGTTTGTATGATTGACTAGGCAGCATATCACACTTGCAAAAAATACAGACTAGTTAGGAAACATTGACATGTGTGCTGTAGATAATTTATTATTTATATTTTGGTTCAAATACCACCAAACAACAACCGACATGCATTGGAAATATATATTTTGTCCAAACATATCTTTTTCAAATATAAATAATTTTTCTTTTCAAGTTTTATCGAAATGCTAACAAAAGCCAATTTTTTCTATTTGCTTAGATCGAATCAAACCGCCATGCATTGGATTTGAATACGAGCATGCAAGGAAATTTGCAGTAACCGCAGAACGCCGGAGCGTGATTGTGTAGTGGTAGACCCAAGTTTGACAGGTGATCCAAGTATCACCGAGCCAGGCTAGGGCTTGTTCTAGGTGAACCCAAGGAGAAAATAACCGATAATTATAGATATGCTAAACCGACCCCGACCACAACCACAACCACAACCACAACCACATTATCAAACTGTGGCTTTACCGATTTTATCATTTTCTTGACCCATAGTGTATACCTCAACCAAACACCAGCCTAGTAACCCGTATATTACTCGGGTGAGCTCATGAACAATAAATCTTCTTACGAGTCTCATGCTATGTTGCCTTGATCACATGTTAATTTACAAATTGATAACTTAAAGTATATTTTTGAGGTGGAGGAAAAAAAAAGGCTGAGTTGGTATATCAAGCATGAAGCAATCGAGTGGGATTAATTGATTCATTCTTCAACTCTTCTTGTTGTTAAGCTCAACTTGCACAGTATCACTGTATATACTTGATTCTAGAAAACACTAAAATATATGGTGTTTTTTTGTAGAAAAAAACCCTTTAAAATATTATTTACTCACTCTCAAATTACTATATATTCATCATGCTTTTATTTTGATCGTCATACTTTTATTTTGGGCGATTGAAGGCCAATTATTTTGATTTTATTTGAAGGGCAATTACTTATGATTTTTTAAGCAAATAAACAATTAAAAGATGGAAGACCAAAATAAAATAAAAAAACACCCATAATAGGTAAGTTAGTATTTTTATTATGATACAACTGTATTTCATGAATTATATGGGGTTACTTTGGTAATTTTGTTTTTTCATGCAAAATAAAATTACTAATTTAACCTTGAAATAAAATAATTTAATGTCTACTACTCAAGGATATAATTTTAGTTTTAATTTTTTTTTATAATAGTGCAATTTCAGTCTTTAAAGATATAACCAACTGAACTCTCACCCAAGGTTTTTTTTATTTTGTCATTCTGCATTGTTTTTATTGTAATTTTCCAAGGTGTTTGGGAGTATTATTGTAAATTATATTTATTAAATATAATTTAAAAAAACCTATTAAACACGTGCAACATATACTAGTTTATGACTGATCCTTGTACTACTTTGGTGGCGCGTGATGGATCGTTGAGCCACCAAACACTACCTTGTGCTAAAAAAAGAGGAGTCATTAAACAATATGATTTTATATATACCATCAAATCATGTCTAGAACTTTAAATATAAAATAACCAAAATTTTTGTGTTTCACTACTAGATCACAATCATAAAAAATACAAAAAACAGGGAGTTCTCTTTAGAACTTAATATAGAAACATTTCCATTTGCATCATTGTTTTTGTTAAAAATGGAAAAAGTGAAATTGTTCTCTCCATATTGCTTAAGAATACATGTTTTTTTTTTTTTTGTTTACTTATGCTATTAATATCATTAAATTTTTGTTTGAACAACCAACATTTCTCATTTCACCTATGATAGATCAATATTTTTTATTTGTACTTGGATTTTCTTTTCTAAAAAAATAACCAAATGTAAGATAAGAACTTCAACACTCTCGAGTTTAGACAAGTGTTCAGCCCAAATATATTTGGGACTATGATATTTTTCATGAGAGGTTTTTCTTTCACTCCTTATTGTATATCTATTATTATAATTCCTCTATAATAGATGATTGTATTCTCTCTCAAATGATACTTTTTCAAGCATAAAAATTCATTAAATCCCAATAAGAACCTTTAGGAGGTATCAAGTATTATCCATCAGCAACCTTGGCTAGAAAGAACAGTTCAAGTCATCAGATTTAGGAGATTAATCCATCATCCAAGATATTATCTTGGACTTTAAGTCCATTAGGTGAATTCAAACCTCATAAACCTCCAAAACTGATTCAAAAAGTAGTCAATACCATCTTGTTTTATTAAATACCAATTTAGATTTACAAATTATCTTGGTATCATTATGCTTTGCATTGTAGAATGATTTTTTTAAAACTTTCTAGGCTATATATATATATATATATTAATGAAAATTTCTAATTTAAAACAAAAAATCCCTTACTTTCTAATAATTCCATCTAAATTTTATTTTTCATAGATATCATCATAAGATCATAAGATCTAGATCCTCACTTTTATATCAATAATTAAGATAATGCATGATTTAATATTCTCTTTGTATGATAGATCTCTTTGTGTTTACATATTTAATATTCAAATTAATTTTATTTGAATATTTAATATATAGTAATGATAATTATGTAATTTATTTTTAGACATTTTACACTTTTTTTTAATTAATCTATTTTAAGTTGATTTGTTTTCATACAAAAAATATACATTTATTTTATTTTAAAATATCACCTTCAATTATTTTATATATACATGGCTTCTTAATAGAATGTTGAGATGTTTGAATATAGTAAAAGTTTATAACAATAACTAAATAAGAATGTTTTCTAGAATAGTATTTGAAACATCTTTTTTTCCCTTTTGGTTTTCTAGCTGTTGAATGTTTTATTTCCTCACAATTCCTTCTAAAAGGATAGGATTTTTTTCGTTTCTATTTCTTATTTTCTTCTTTCATCTTCTATAATTTTCATGTGTCAATGCTGATTAAAGAGATATGAAGCGAATGATTATCAAAAATATTTTCATGTGTTAATAAATGTGAAAGTTCACGATAAATTAGTGTAAATCATAAAATAATTAAAGCATGAAATTGTTCATTAAAATATCAATGCTCAATGTAAAGCAACGGGTGGGTGCATGATTGTTTTAGTGTTTTGTTATGATATAATTAAATACAATATAGTTTTGGTTGAATCCAACTTTGTTAGTAAAAGTGTAATGAATGATGAGATGCAAGATATTTGGGGCTATTGAGATGAAATTTAATAATACATCAAAAAACATTTATAATAAAAGAAAAAGGTGAAGATTAATTTTTATATAGATAATTTACAATGATTATATATAAATAGACTATTCTAAAATGATTGTTCGAGTTTACTTGTTTTTTATAATGAGTATGTAAAACTATTTATTTTAATTTTAATATAGATAATTTACAATGAGAATGTAAAAATATAAATGAACTCTTGCTTTTTTTTGTTTTATTATATTGGGTTTGCCCTCAATAAATTAATTTTTTTGGAATATTTTTTATTTGGGATAATTTATCTTCTAAATTTTAGCCTCATTGAGTTTTTTCGTGTTAGATTTTAGTCTCATTTTTATTTTGTCTTTTGTACAAAAAAATTATTAATAAATTTTTTAACGATTTTATCATTCAAAATTAAATTGGATGATATTCAAGCTTTAATTGAACAAGGTCAATGATTTAACAAGTTGTAGACTTTTTAGATTAGATTTAATTTAAGAGGTTCTTTAGGTTTTTGTTTTTCTATGCAATGTTTTCATCTCTTTTGGTTTTTGGAAGTTTGGCTCTCTCTTTTTTGTTAGTTTAGCATTGGATTATTTGGTAATCGGAATAGGTCAAAGAGTGATTTATTATTATTATTACTATTAAAAAAAACTCTTTTGTATTATTTAAATTGTTGAAACTTGAATATTTTTATTCAGCCCAAGGTAACATACTTAGTATTAAACAAACAACTCGATCAATTACACGGGTTGTTTTCATTTACAAAAGACGAGTCATTGCCCTACGCTCAACTGCAACGAGAAATTATTTTACCTCATTTCAATATATGTAGTTTTTTTATTTGTATTTTGGTTTTTAGTTTTATTATTTTATTATTTAGTTTTGATTATTTTTTGGTCCTAGGATAATTCTTAATTTTTTATTTATATTTTTGTATTTATACTCTTAGTTTTGACTTTTATTTTTATTGTAATTTATCTTTGTATTAAATGTAGCTTCCATTAAAAAATAGAGAAAGTTAAGCTTTAGAGACGTGAAATGAGAGTGAAACTTTCTGTTATGTATATATAGTGAATCTTCTATTGTTAGTGATTTGTTATCTTTGTGATTTTTTCCATTTATTATGTATGTCTATGTGAAACTTTCTGTTATGTATGTCTATGTATGGTTTGTTATATTTTTAACTTAAAGTGATTTTTATTTAAAAAGAATTTTTTATTTTATTTTTTAAGATTTATTATTCATATTATTATCTTAAAAGTATTTCAAAATACTGAGATTAAATTAATTTGAGATTTTTAAAAAAAAACTTAGTTTATATATATATATATATATATTTTAAGGCGTTAAAATTAAATTAATATCCATAATAAAATGAATATATACAAAAAAACTAAATAATCGAAAGGTTTGTAGGATTATTATTTCTCTTAGATGTATAGCATCATAAAAAAGCCTAGGACCATTAACATTTGTTTACATGTTAAAAAATTTGATTCCGACTACGGCGAAGTGCAAGGCAAGTCGCTTATATATTTTTTCACTTTAGATAATTTGGCCCAATTTTTCCACCTGTTTTGTCTACGTGTGGTTTCATATATATTTTTGTTTATGTGATATTAGATCTGTAATATCATACATAAAAAAGGCACGAAAGTCAGTTTTTAACAAAAACAACATCGACTAATGAATTATTTTGATTATTATTCTCATTGTTATTATCATGATTGTAAAATTGTCACAATGATTATAGCTACCATTGTAACCATTATTGTAAATAATTAACATTCTAATTATTACTGGCAATACTATCGTTGGCACCATCATTATCGTCATAAAACAAATTCAATTATGTTTTTATTTTTTAACATTTATTCTTCATATTATTATATTAAAATTATTTCAGAACACTATGATTAAATTAATTTGAGATGTTTTTCTAAAAAAATAGTTCATTTTTTATATATAAATTTTAAAGCGTTAATATTAAAAAACATCAAAATATATAATTAGCCTCAAATATTTTTCAGAAAAAATAGCTTCAAAATAATAATTATTATTATTTTAAACGCCTTCTCCATAATTAAATGAATATATATATAAATAAACAATCAAAATTTTTATAAGTTGATTATTTTGCTCAGATGTAGAGCATCATAAAAAAAAAAATCTAAGACCACTAATATATTTTTACTTTTTAATTTTTTTTGTTTTGGTTGCGACAAAGCGCAAGGCAAATGACTCGTATATTTTTTCATTATAGATACTTTGACCCAACCTTTCCACCCAATTTATCTACGTGTGGCTTCATATATTTTCTATTTATATAATATTAGATCTGAAATATCATACATAAAAAAAAACCACAAAAGTCAATTTTAACAAAAACAACATTGAGTGAAGAATTATTTTAATTATTATTCTCATTGTTAATATCATGATTGTTAAATTGTCACAATTATTATAGCTTCTATTATAACCATTATTGTAAATAATTATTAGTCTAATTATCACTCGCAATATCATCATTACCACCATCATTACTGTTATAAAATGATTTTTTTTTAAATTTATTCTTCAAATTATTATATTAAAAGTATTTTAGAACATTAAGATTAAATTTATTTGAGATTTTAAAAAAAAAATTAGTTCATTTTTTTATATATATTTTTAGGAGTAAATATTAAACTTATATCAAAATATATACTTAGCATCACATATTCTTAAGGAAAAAAAACCTTAAAAATAATTGTTATCATTATTTTAAACCTATTTCCCATAATTTAGTGAATATATAAAGAACTAAACAATCAAAAAATTTGTAAGTTGATTATTTCGCTCAGATGTACAACATCATTAAAAAAAATCTACAACCATTAACATTTTTTTACATGTAAGAAAATTTGGTTTGTATATTTTTTTATTATAGATAATTTGACCCAATTTTTTCACCTATTTTGTTTATGTGTGCCTTCGTATATGTTTTGTTTACGTGATATTAGATCTGAAATATCATACATAAAAAAAAATGCAAAAGTCAATTTTTAACAAAAACAACATCCACTAATAATTTTTTATTATTATTCTCATTATTGTTAAATTATCATAATTATTACAGCTTCTATTCTAATTATTATTGTAAATAATTAATATTCTAATTATTATTAGCAATATTATTGCTACCACTATCATTATTGTTATAAAAAGAATTTGTTTTTTTTAGATTTATTTTCATAATATTATATTAAACATTTTAGAATACTGAGATTAAATTAATTTGAGATTTAAAAAAAAAAAATAGTTAATTTGTTTTTATATATTTCAGGTGTAAATATTAAACTTATATCAAAATATATAATTAGCATCACATATTTTTTATTTAAAAAACCTTAAAAATAATTATTATCATTATTTTAAACGCCTTTTCCATTATTAAATGAATATATAAAAAACTAAATAATAAAAAAGTTTGTCAATTGATTTCTATTTTTTGGATTCGAGGAAACCCCACCCTCCGGAAAGCGTAATTTTTTAGCCCAGGTGAGCGAGTAAAATCCTGGCTATCCTAAATTCTTATAAGAGGTTCATGCCTTGACTCGAACTCGAGACCTGTTGTGCAGATCTGCAAACCTCTACCATCACGTCACACCTCTTGGGGACAAGCTAATTTTCTCTCTCAGATGTAAAAATTCTACGACCACTAATATTTTTTTATATGTTAAAAATTTTGGTCCTGGTCACAGTGAAATGCAGGACAAGTGGATCGTATATTTTTTTCAACGTAGATAATTTGACCCAATTTTTCCACTTATTTTTTCTATGTGTGCCTTCATATATTTTCTGTTTATGTTATATTATATCTAAAATATGATATATAAAAAAAACACAAAAGTAAATTTTTAACAAAAACAACATCTACTGATGAATTATTTCGATTATTATTCACATTGTAGTTATCATTATTGCTAAATAGTCACAATTATTATAGCTTTTATTTTAACTATTATTGTAAATAATTAATATTCTAATTATTACTAGCATTATTATCGTTGCCACAATCAATTAAGATAATGTGATGTCTAGCTCTATATCCCCCACTTTGAATTTGTTTTCCAACCATCAATTAGAATAGTGTGGTTTCCATCCCTATCCTCCTTGTTTGAGTGTGTTTTTCAGCCTTCAACCACCAACGCAAATAGTGTGTGTTCTAATGCTCAACCATAGATCTTAGATACCATGCTTTCTAGCCCTATCTTTCATTCCATCATCTTCACCTCCGGATGGATCAACTATTTCATGGTCTAGTAAATTCATTCTTTTTTTTCTTTACAACGCTTACTGTGAACCCAAGAAAAAAATATAAAAAGAGGTAGGAGGGTTATAATAATTTAAAATGTTGTTATGATACAAAAATGTATAAAAAGAAAAGAAAAGAAAAGAAAAAAACAGGGTCAAAATATAATTAAGAAGAAATGGGACTATAAATACCCATCTCTTCTCTCAGCCATGTCCAGCTGAAACTAGAAGAAAGTGGGGAGGGAGAATTTCAAATTTCACTTCATAAAAAGCAAGAGTAAACACCCAAAAAATTTGTAAACCCATACAAGCCTTGGATTTCTAAAGTGGAAGAACACAATTGGGTGGACAAGTAACAAGAAGAAAGTGAAGAATTTGGGGAAGAAAGGAGGGAGAAGAGTGGCTGGGTATTTTCAAGGAGAAGAAGGCTAAGATTCTTTCAAAATTGTTAGATTCCATCCAAGTAAGGAGTTCTACTTCCAATTTCTATGAAATTAACTTCAATTTGATTAGAAGTTCATAATTCTTCTTGAATTGGGAATTAGGGTTTTTAACACAAAATGTTAGGAAAATGCATGAATGAGTAGGATTTCATGAATAAAGGGAAGACATGGATTTTATTGATGAGAAATCAAGGATTGAAGATGAATTGGAGATACTTTTTCCATTTTTGCAAAACAGGGCAGATTCATTGCCCTGTTTCGTAGGGGAATTTGGACCTGAAAAATACATAATTAAGGGATTGTTCCTTCATAGAAGTTGTATCTGGGAGTGTTAGCTTTCCAATGAGTCTAACCCAGTCTAATTTGGAGCTCTGGAACTCCATATATGGGTAAAACTCTGAGGAGAGGTCAAGCTGTCACCTGTGTTGACAGTTTCGGCCAAGTTGAGAAAATAGCAAAAATTTAACCATGTTAAGGGTAGAAATTATTGACCTTCATAGAGTATGTCATGATATTCAAAAAAAAGAAAAGAAAAGAGAATAAATGGTGATTAAAATTGAATTCGTGATGTCTACTTGGACTACAAATGAGTTGAAAAGTAAATGATGATAATGAGGAATGTAAGTGAGAAAGAAAAGATTTGGTAAAAGAGAAATGAATATTATTACCATTGTATGTGTGATATGTGGATTAATATGGAATAATGGTGGGTGTTTGTGGTTTCAGGAGGAACATCGGGAGGAGGACAACAACAGGGGAACGCAAGTCGAACGTTCACAGCAGGTAGGTACTTGGTACCTATATTTTCTTTATCTAATAATTATTTTTCTTACTAGTTATTGAACTATAAGTTATAATTTGGTGCTTATTGATGAGGAAAAGAAATCGGATAAAGGAAAGGTTAGGATATATATATATATATATATATATGTGTGTGTGTGTGTGTGTGTGTGTGTGTGTGTGTGTGTGTGTAGAAAGAAACAAGCTAGTTGATATCGGCATTTCCGATACGTTGGTGGTGAGATATAGAACTTGATTAGCTATTCGGTTTCAGAATAGTTAATGATATCGGCGGGTGACGTCGATAACGACATAATTTATAAACTTGATTAACTATTCGATTTCAGAATAGTTAATGATATCGGCGGGTGACGTTGATATCGGTATAATTTATAAACTTGATTAGCTATTCGGTTTCATAATAGTTAATGATATAGGCGGGTGACGTCGATATCGGCATAATGTATAAACTTGATTAACTATTCGATTTCGGAATAGTTAATGATATCGGCAGGTGACGTCGATATCGGCAAAATTTATAGACTTTCATTAGCTTTCTGAGATGAAATCTAATGATGTCAAGAATCCTTGACATCGACATACTCTAAAACCTCCTAAGAAAATAACGGAACAAAGATTAACTATTTTGTTTCTTTTTTTTAAATATATATATAGTTAATGACACCAACGGTTATGTTCGTGTCAACAAGTTCATGAAACTGATTAGTTGATTTCAGGACGGGTAACTAGAGACACTATTGGAGGTCATTAGTGTCGACTATAGTCTCTTCGATGTGAAAAAGGGGAAAGAAGCAGTCAAGAAATAAATCTTCTTTTATATAACCTTAAAAGGGTGTATATGGTTGTGTTTAGAAGCTCATATGATTTAAGTAGATTGATGGATATGTTGTTCAAATTCTTCTGTAAATTACTAGTATTTACTTAATTGTTTTACTCATAAGGAAAATCTATATTTTGCAGGTTCTTCCCATTCTCGTCAGGAATAGATTTTAAGCCTTAATTCCTTTTTGTATAAGATAGGAACTTAGGGAGTTATGGTGAAATTTTGTTATGTAGAAGAACATGTAAATTGTATAGAATAGTATATTTGTAAATTTTGTTTCTGTAATATTAAATGTATCAACCTACGCTCAGGATATTAGAAAGTACTATATTATCTTAAAATATTAAACTGTGTTATGTTCGATGTATATGTATATATGTATCTACATGTGAAATCCTTGTGTGCGAATTGGCTCTTTTAATTTTTATCTTATGTGTGTGATGTAAGATGGAGTTTGGGAATGAATATGGTCTTGAGCATATTCTGGAATGAATTATGCAGTTGATTGTATTAAAAATGGATGTGATTGTGGATGAGATGTGATTCAAATTATGTACAGGTTGTGTTATGGATAACTTGGGATCTCCTGATATAGGGGAGACTCTGCCGAAATTTTGTTAGAAATTTCGGCGAGAGAAAAAAAATTCTCAAGCTTCATCTACCCTTTTATAGGGGGAAAGATTAACAAATTAAACAAATAAGAGAAAAAAATTTAGGGTTGTTACACTTACTATTTAAAATCTCTTACAAGGGGAAGAGAAAAATATTGAGGGGGGACAATGGTTACACTGAGGAGAAAGTAAGGGGAGAGCATGATGAAAAATACTTAAAAAACCGGGGATACAATCATTAATGCTGAAAAAACTAGGGTGAAACACTGAAAAAAACACACAGAGCACGATAGGGACTAACGGACGGGGGAAGAGGAAAGAAGATTGAAAATGGGGGGAGACGATCATTAAACTAGGGAGAGGATATAATATACAAATAGGGCGACCATCGTTAAACTGGGGGAACATTGGAAAAAAAACACATTGCACACGACAAGGACGATGTGACTATGAACTTGCAAAATAACCATCCTTCCATCTCCCTCGGCGCCATCAGGATACCAAAACCGACAGAAACGACCGACAACAACAAGCCACGCAGCAGCCGACCCTCTCTCTCCCTTGCAGCGTCATCTCTCTCTCTCTTTAAAACCAGCTGCAGCCATCAACTCTCTCTCTCTCCTCCAACAGCAGCTCCCGACCAACCACCTTGCTTCACCTCAGCACCGACGGGTTCTCCCCCATGTCATAAGCTCCCCAACAGGCTCGACCTTCTTCTCTAGCACTAACAACGAAGTAGTAGCAGCAGCTATGACTAGCCTCTTTCGTCACTCCTACAGGCCACCATTTTCGATGCCACCACTATAGGAAGAACTACCTCGATCTCCTCTACTTGGTGACAATGGCAGGAGAGCCTATCATCACCGCCAACCTACCACCTTGTCACTATTCACGTTACGTGAACAATACAGTGAATTAATTCATATGTGAATAGTGCAGTCGCTTGTATATATATATATATATATATATATCTATATTTTATATATTTCTTTCCACTTTGTTCTTGGGTTGGACTGCTCTCGGCCCAGCCTAAGTCTAGCAGAGTTGGGCCTTTTGCCCACCTTGGTGGGCGAACCCATTTACTTGCCTAGGCCCATTTAAAAATGAAAAATCTCATTAAAGAAAACAAACAAAAAATATGTTTTTTTCGTGCATACGGCCGAATTCCAAGGTTTCTGTAAGCATTTTTTCCTGTAAAAATAAAATACAACATATTTCTCATGTTTTAAAACGAAAATTGAATATTGTAACCGGTTTATGATTATCAGTTGGAATTTGGATAAAATATCAAAAAAATTAACAACTATTTTGTTTTATCTATTAGGTTGTAAAATTATGTTGCAAGTACACCCGCGGATAGTAAAAAAAGAATTTTTTTTATGTAGCGTGAAAATTTCCAAATTGTAGAACAATTGGGTTTTTAACTTCCAATGAGATAGAGACTCTCTCACGAAGAGAGATTTACCTCGAGTCTTAGAAAAGACAAAGGAATAAAAAATGACTTAGGAAAAACAATCAAACAACAATGTAGTTTATCTTTGGTAGGGTGCACTTGGGGTGATATGTCTTCACCTTAGACAACAAGTTCCCTTACCTAGACTCTCACAAACCAATAGGTTTCTAAGTGACCGTAATACTAGGTGGAGACTCCTGATAATTATAGTTGTACTTTTTTTGATTATAAAACCCTCCCCTTTTCATCGCGCACCATCTCCTCCTCAAGGGGATGGCGGGCGCAAAGCAAAATTTTTTTTGTTGCGGCAGATGGCGACTCCACTAGGAAATTAATGGACTGAACTTTGTTTGTTTGATTGTTTATTCTTTAATTTATTTTTTTACACGCATTTTTACTGCTTTAGCATGCATTTTACTTTCAATTCATGCATAACATCGGGTTTAAATTAATGTCATCATACATTTTAATTTTCTGAATAAACCCAATTCTAGGTTAGGTGGGGAGTAGCTGAGAATTTACTCGATAATGGCAGTCATACTATGCCCCAACCATTTCTTGTAAACCCCTACACCACCTTCACATGAGGCGGTCACTGGGCAGTTTATAGACCTTTGAGACTAGTAGAAAGTTTACCTCTCATGTAATGGCCTAGAACTTGTCTTTGGTACAAACTCTTCGATAATAAACTTAATGTGTTGTACATACATTTGCATCCACATGCATTCATCACTGTGCATAACATATTATCGGTAGGTCAAAATATATGTTCCCGAAGAACTTCACCTCCCAAAATTTACAACACTTGACTCTGACAGAAAAACATGGAGAATGAAGAGCATGCATGCCAAGATGCCCATTTCCAAGAAGAGTTGAATGCCTTAAAAGATAGTGTAGCTCATCTTACTGGCCTACTCGAGCAAGCACTAAGAAATGTCTCTGGTGAGGGTCCTTCAACTAGACCCACAGTGGCTGCTCAAGCACAAGCAATGAACCACCATGAAGAGGTGATAGGAGAAAGGGTTCAAGATCTGCAACAAAATCTAGCTTTTGTACAATCAACAGCGCCGACTCCTGCGGCAACCGCAATGGTTATAAAAGCATCAGAGGGTATTAACCAAGATAAGATGACGATGTTGGAGGCCAGGATAAGGGCCATTGAAGGGGTGTACCTATATGACCCAGTACACGCTGCAGAAATGTGTCTAGTCCCGAATGTTGTGATACCAAAAACATTTTATGTTTCTGACTTTATCAAGTACACTAGGACACAATGCCTCATCACTCACCTAAAATCATATTGTAACAAAATGGCAGAAGTACTGTATGATGAAAAATTATTGATGCATTTTTCCAGGATAGTTTGAGGGGGGCAGCTTTGAATTGGTACATGAGACTAGACAACACCATGATCTGTAGCTGGAAAGATCTAGTAGATGCTTTCATCAAGCAATATAAGTGCAACATGGACATTGTTCCTGGCATAAAAAGTTTGTCCAACTTGGAAAAAATGAGTAAAGAAAACATACGGGAATATGCTCAGAGATGGAGAGATCTTGCTGCACAGGTACATCCCCCACTTCTGGATAAAAAAATAGTGATATTATTTGCCAACACGCTGAGAGCACCCTATTATGAACATGTAATGGGTAGCTCAACACAAAGATTCATAGATGTTGTAGCCGTGGCAGAGCAAATAGAGTAGGGAATCCGAAATGGGAGAATTTCAGCACTTATAGAGAAAAATGGCTTTGAAGGCAAAAGAAAAGCGATAGAGCATTTTGAAGACGACTATAAGGGTAGGAAAAATCAATTCCAAAACTACCATAACCCTTTATCGGAAATTCCCAACACCAATCTTCATGCCCAAGATCCACCTAAAAATTTCCCAAAAAAATTACTAGAAAACCCAAGAACAACTACCTCTGCTACCATTACCCTTAAATGAAATGTATCAAAAGTTGATAAGCATTGGGCTAGTAGCTCCTTAACCTCAGTCACCTTCAAAACAACCTTAGCCC
Organism: Salix koriyanagi; assembly: GCA_029228605.1. Classification (NCBI taxonomy): domain Eukaryota; kingdom Viridiplantae; phylum Streptophyta; class Magnoliopsida; order Malpighiales; family Salicaceae; genus Salix; species Salix koriyanagi. The sequence continues at coordinate 5,455,439 of CM055337.1, read as the reverse complement.
AATTGGTACAAACCCGACCTCAACCGCGAATAACATGTTGGTGCTGCAGGGCATAGTATTCACACTTGTGGTGCCTTCAAGAAGAAGCTCATACAATTGATTAAAGCTTACAATTGATTAAAGCTAGGTGGATAACATTTGAAAAAAATCCAATTCCTTCACCTAATTAAGCTTCATGGAAATGGGTACCAAGTGTCTACACCGTTGGAGTAACCCCTACAAAAGCTTATGAAAAGAAAGAGCACAGGTATTGGAAGATGAAGTCTGCTTCCATGATTGCCTTTTGTTTTGGTCATGTCTGCACATCACATTCTAATTTTGACTTATCAGCAATTTTGCCTGTAATGCCACAAGACCTTTTGCTAAACAAGCTTTTCTTTTCAATAAGATCATGCATTTCCTTGTTTTTATGACGTGCTTATGTTTTTTTTTTGTTTAAATAACACAAGCAAATTACGAATGATCCCATAGCGATTTTTGGCAAATCAAAGTCTAGTAAAAAAAAATATCAAATTGATGTTTGTTTAACAAATGTGTTCTAGGAATTCAAAGGATTTCATTGAAAAGTGATCTCATACCTCAAAAAAAAACCACATAATAAAGTTAAACTCTTAGCTAAGCAAATAATCCCAAAAATCAAAAAATCATTATGCATGGAAAAGTAAAGCTTATCGATCCCGGATGCATGTTTTTGAAATGAGGAGAGGCCATCTTTGAGATGCCTTCACAAAGCCTCAAATATCCCTTGCAGTCCTTATTTGAGCCTAATAATTATTTCTTGATAATTAACCCTGACAAGTATCACACCCTACACTGGGGGGCAAGTGTGAAGATTAAAAAAGAAACACTTTCAATCTACAAAATTGTCCTCAATGACAAGAGATGCCTAAGAAAAGCTAAGAGGCATGAACACAAAAAGGGTTTTAGTACACTATAACAAATCAATTCAAAATGATGGTAGTACTAAAAACCCATGATAGAAAGGCCAAGTAAAATACTAGGAGGCGTGTCACAATAAAAGCCCAAACAAATATTGGGGGGCATGTTAAGATAAAAGCCCAAACAAATATTGGGGTCATGCTAGGTCATTATGAAAAAAAATTATGAGGACAAAAAAAAGAAAAAAAATTATGAGGATAAAAAAAAGCTTTAAAAGTAAGCACTCGTGATCCTTAGTCTAGAAAACCCTTAAACACCTTTTGAGCCTACATGTATTTTTTTTTTCATAGCCAACAATCCAAGTCTACGTTACAAGCCCGTAAAGCCCTTTCTAATCAAATACAGACAATTTAGATCGATAGACAATGCTTTTCCATTTGAAACAAGCCTTACATATGCTTTCCAAGACTTGATCGAAGCCTTTTTGACATATAAGACATGCAAACAAGCATATTTCACATTCTCATAAAAAACAACATAAAACCTGAAAATGAGATCTCTTGAATTATTTCGAGAACAAGTTTGTTTAAACAAATATCAAAATGGTTTTTGTGCTTGGATTGACTTTGAAATTCCAAAAATCTTACATGAAACCATTCTTTATAAACAACCAACCCTTTTCCTGCAAACACTTGAAGCCTAAAACACTTATGGGGCATGACCAGACTGGGGGGGGGGGTGGGGTAATCTAAAAATGCAATTGAAGCTAACTTCATCATTTCTTTTCAAAGAATGTTGAACAAAACTGAGGGGGCATGTGGACATGGAAGATCTATCATCTCCAGTGGTCAAAATTATAATTTGCGGCTTGAGTAAATAGAAGCGAGAAGTTGTTAAAGCTAGAAATCTAAACCCCAAAAAGAGAAGACCATGAAGAAAAAAGGAACTATATTTCTCAAGTAAGTATACACGCATCATCATGCAAAGCATCCCCATTGAGAATCTAGGAAATGTTTTCTAGGGATCGTAATTTAAGAACCTTTATTCATCATTTTGCGTGCGCCTCGACCTCTCACCACTTTCATTTTCTATAGCGTGCTTTTTAGCCCTACCACTTTCCTGAATTTGGGTGTCATAATGCATTGCATCTCCCCTAGGAATCTAAGAAATGTTTGGAGGGATTGTAATTTACAAACCTTCATCATTTTTGTGTGCACCTTCAAGCCCTCACCATTTTCACTTTTTTTAGTTCGCTTGTTGTTGCGATGTCGCGGTCGCACAAATTAATTACCCCAGCCTAAAACAAATCAAACAAGATAGTATAGAGTAAGAGAGGGGTCGATCCCACGAGGACGATTTAGTTCAGACTAGGTTAAAGCAAAGTAAACAAATATAAAACTAAAATTTATCAATAAAGCAAACCTTGGTCGCAAATCAACATCCACCTACAGAAATCGGAACTCATCATGGAAACGACAGGAATTTATATTCTGAATATTTATTTCTTTTTATAATTGGTTCGTTAACGGATCCGCCGTATAACTTACCCTAACCATCAAACAACCACAGTGTCCGCACTAGTAATTTGATTCAATGGTAGCATTAAAATCTAGATAAATTGATTAATTAAGAAACATAATTGTCCGCAATATATGTTTAGTTTGATTGAATGTTCTCCCTAAGATTAATAACATAGATCCACTACAATTATTAACTTAGTTGCTTCATAAGTTCATATACCACAGTTCCGGTTTTGATACAAAACTTAGCAATTGATTGTCTATAATAATAACTTCAAGTCCGCTCTTAGCAATTAAATAAATAATCATAGGAAAATAAGCATAGGAGAACAAACATATTCATCATATAAACTGAAAAATTGAGGTAAAAATAGATCTCATAGTTCTTGAAATCTGAAGGTTTCCGTGTCCTTGCAACCAAGCAAAAGAGTCTAGCATTGCATGTTTATTGAACAACTAAATAAAAAGATGGAAGAAAACATGATTTAGGGTTTGGAGAAGGAAGATTTGTGTTTTCTTTGTTGCTGGCCGACACTTCCTTGCTCCTCTCCTCCTTTTAGAAACTTTAGTATCTATTTTTCAAAATAGTCCTTTCTTAAGTTGGCAGAATTTAGTTGTTCCTTGTAAAATTCATAGCTCATTCATAACACATCATTTGGAGCTTAAATGTAGAGCGTTTATAGATCTTTGTGTCCTGAATCCAACAAAATTTGTTTTGCATCAATCAAAATTTTGTAGCGCCAGATATTGAAGTTAGAATGGACAAAGGTCGACATCGGCAAATTGCAAGATTTGACTTTGAAGGCTGTGATTTCCATGCTTTTTCTTATTTTATTTCTTTTGACTTAGATTTCCAGAAAGTTATGGATGTTATCTTTTTAATTCCACTAGAATCACTTTATTTCGATCTCTAGAGCTTCCACTTTGCACAAAACATCGGTTGAAGGTCAAATCTGTCAAGTAGCTTCAAATAGCTCCAATTACCTCCTTTTTGCATCTTTCATTCAAAAATACCTTCAAAACATAAAAAAAAGAATATCAAGGTATTTAATACACAAAACATATGCAAAACACTAGGTAAATATGGATGAAACTATCAAATAATATGGTCACATCACTTGCAGACCCTTAATTAGCATGGATAGCGTGTTTTTCAGCTTTATCTCCTTCTTTATTATGTGTGTTTCCTAACCATGAATCAACCCAGATAATGTGTTTGCCAGTACTATCATCATTTTCCTTGTTTGAATGTGTTTTCCATCCATCAATCATCAACTTAGATAGCGTGTTCTTAACCCTATCTCCCTCATCTTTATTCAAAGGCACTTTAGCCCTCAAATTACTAGGATAGTGCACTTTGTAGTTGTATCTTCTCTCCTTGGAAGTATTTCAAACCATTAATTAGGATAATGCATTTTTCATACCTATCCTTCTCCTCCTCGTTTGAATGTGTTTTCTAACCTTTAAAATAGTATGTTTCCCAACATTATTTTTCTTCCTCTTTTGAATGTGTTTTTTAGCCTATTTTCCTTCCTTATTTGAGTGTGTTTTCCAACCCTCCACCATCGATTAAGATAGTGTGCTCTTCACCCCTATTTCCCCTCTTTATTCGAGTGTGTTTTCCAACCCTTAGCCATAAATTAAAATAGTGTGTTTTTCAACCCTATTTTTCCTCCAATTCGAGTATGTTTTTTCCAATTCTAAACCATCAATTAGGATAATACGCTTCTTAGCGGTACCATTCCTCTTAATTGCGTGCATTTTTCTACCCTTAACCACAAATTAAAATGGTGTGTTTTCCAAACCTATTTTTCTTCCTCTTTTGAGTGAGTTTTTCCAACCCTCGTCCATCAATTACGATAGTGCGCTTTCCATCCTTATCCTCCTTGTTTGAGTGTGTTTTGCAACCCTTAACCATAAACTAACATAATGTGTTTCCAACCCTATTTTTCATTCTCTTTTGAGTGTGTTTTCCAACCCTCAACCATCAATTAAGATAGCGCGATGTCTGGCTCTATTTCCCCCACATTGAATGTGTTTTCCAACCATCAATTAGAATAGTGTGTTTTCCATCCCTATCCTCCTCCTTGTTTTGAGTGCGTTTTCCAGCCTTCAACCACTAACTCAAATAGTGTGTTTTTCAGCCATCAACCATAGATCCTACATAGCATGCTTTCTAGCCTTTTCTTCCATTCCATCATCTTCACTTCCGGATGAATCAACCATGTCATGGTCTAGTAAATCCATTCTCTTTTTCCTTACAATGCTTACCATTTAAAGTCTCTTACAAGGCTTTAGTCGTAAGCACTGTGAAGAAGGGGCAATTGTCATAAACCAATTATGACTTAATCCCTAAAATCTACCCAAAATAAAACAAAAAAAAACAAAAATAAAATAAAAAGGGCTGACGTCGAGAGAAAAATCAAGGTGGAAATTTTGGATGTTTTTGAGAGCCTAATCATAATTCTTTTATGCCCAAAAATAAAGGAAAATACAGATTTGATGCTAATATAATTTATTATTGGCTAAATTTGTTTAAAACTTAAGTCAAAAGACATAATTATTTTGTATGGGCCAGTTTGATTTAATCGCCGACCAATTTAAAGTGTAATTATGTTTAGGGATTAATTCAGAGCTTAATTGAAGGATTTAATTAAGCGCAAGAGCTTAATTATACTTTAAATGGATCAAATTACTTTTATTAAGAGCTTAATTGGTGAGAAATTAAGTTTGGAAGCCTAATTTGGGTTAAATTGAGAAGATCAGAATTTTTCGGAGACAACTTTTTTGGATGATATTGGAAGCTAAAATTGAAGAGAAAAACATCGTTCTTCTCGTTTTTCCCATAAAAAAACTCGTTTTGCAATAACCCATTTTTGTTAGTCTATTATATATAATAATAAAAAAAACTTACCTGCCGAGGCATTACCGAAAACCATGTTGTGCCCATGCCGACAACCATGCTTGCCACCCACTACCACTCTTGCAATACACAACATCTCATTCCTGAACACCTCTCCCATGCCTAATTTAGTCTATAAAAAAGGGGGGGAGGAAAATTTTGAGGGGGGACGATGGGTACACTGAGGAGAAAGTAATACGAGGAGAGCATGATGATATATATTTGAAAAAACTAGTGATACCATCGTTAATGCTGGAAAAAAATGGGGTGAAACACTAAAAAAAACACATGGAGCACGACAGGGATGGATGGACGGAGGAAGAGGAAAAGAGACTGAAAAATGGGGGGAGACGATCGTTAAACTGGGGAGAGGATATATTATACACATGGGAAGACCATCGTTAAACTGGGGGAAACACTAGAAAAAAACACATTGCACATGACAAGGATGATGTGACTAAGAACTTGCACAACAACAACCCTTCCATCTCCCTCGGCACCGGCAGTACACCAACACCGACAGAAATAGAGGGCAACAACAAGCCACGCAATAGCCGATCCTTTCTCTCCCCTACAACGTCAGCTTTCTCTCTCTCTCTCTAAAACCAGTTGCAACAATTAGCTCTCTCTTCTCCAACAGCAGACCACCTTGCTTCACCTTGGCACTGGCAAGTTCTCCCCCATGCCAGAAGCTCCCCAGTAGGCTCAACCTTCTTCTCCAAAGCCGACAACAAAGCAACAACAGCAGCAGCTCAAACCAGCATCTTCTGTCGCTCCTACCAGCCACCACAGACCACCATTTTTAACGCCACCACTACAGGGAGAACCACCTCGACCTCCTCTACCCAGCAGGAATGGTAGGTGAGCCTCTCGTCACCGTCGGCCTACAACCTTGTCGTTGTTCACGTTATGTGAACAGTGCAGTGACCTAATTCATTTGTGAACAGTGCAATAACTTATATATATATATATATATTTCGCTTTGTTCTTGGGTTGAACTACTCTCAGGCCAGCCCAAGTCCACCAGAGTTAGGCCTAACTTGGCTGGGCCGACCAATTTACTTGGGCTAAGCCCAATCTGATTTTTTTTTAAATCTCATTATAAAAGACAATTAAAAAATGTGTTGTTTTCATGCATACGACCAAATTCCAAGGTTTTTCCTAGCATATTTTTTTCATAAAAATCAAATACAACATATTTCTCATGTTTGAAACAAAAATTGGATATCGTAACAAGTTTATGATTATCTATTGGAATTTTTCCAAAATATAAAAAAAAATAACAATTATTTTGTATTAGCTATCAGGGTGTAAAATTATGCTGTAAAATACACCCTCAGATAGTAAAAAAAGACTTTTTTTATGCAGCGTGAAAATTTCCTAATTGTAGAACGGCTAGGTTTTCAACTTTCAATGAGGTAGAAACTCTCTCATGAAGAGAGATTTATCTGGAGCCTTAGAAAAGAAAAGGGAATAAAAAATGACTTAGGAAAAACAATCAAACAAGAATACAGCTTATCTTAGGTAGGGTGCACTGGGGGTGATGCATATTTCCCTTGCACAATAAGTCTCTTACCTAAACTCTCGCAGACCAATAGGTTTACTAGTGACTGTAATACTAGGTGGCGATTCCTGATAATTATATACATATTTTTTACGACTATAAAACCTACTCGTTTTCACCGTGTGTCGTCTCCTCCTAAGGGGGATGGCGGGGTGCGAAGCGGAAAAAATACTTGTCGTGACAATCATTTTTGTTAAATTGTCACAATTATTATAGTTTCTATTCTAATCATTATGGTAAATAATTAATATTCTAATTATTACTGACAATATCATTGCTGCCACCATCATTATTATTATTATAAAAAGAATTTGTTTTTATTTTTTATATTTATTCTTCATATTATTATTAAAAATATTTTAGAACAATGGTATTAAATTAATTTGAGATTTTTCCAACAGAACATTAATTCATTTTTTTATATATATTTTAAAGCGTTAATATTAAATAAACATCAAAATATATAATTAGCCTCTCTTATTTTTAAGAAAAAAAACTTTAAAAATAATCATTATCATTATTTTAAATGCCTTATCCATAATAAAATGAATATATAAAAAAAACTTAATAATCGAAAGGTTTTTAGGTTGATTATTTCTCTCAGATTATAACATCACAAAAAAGTCTAGGACCATTAATATTTTTTTTAGATGTTAAAATTTGGTTCTAGTTGAGGCTAAACACACGGCAAGTCGTTTGTATATTTTTTCACAGTAAATAATTTGACCTAATTTTTCTACCCATTTTGTCTACTTGTGACTTCATATATTTTTTGCTTACGTGATATTAGATCTGAAATATCATACATAAAAAACTCGCAAAAGTCAATTTTTAACAATAAAAAAAACATCAAAAACATAATAAAATAAAATAAATGACAAAACAAAAATAAATATTATTAGCTTAAAAATCATTTTACTTGAAGAATAAATAAAAATAACAAAACCACAAAAAAACAACAAAGAGAAAAATAAGAAATATAAATTTTCAAATGATAACAAAGACAAATTAAAATTTATTGACTAAATTAAAAAATAAACATACAACCTGAACAAAATAGAAAATAATAAAAATTAAAAATAAAAACTAAGAGCATATATACATATAAACATGAACAAAAATAGGGACTATTTAAAAAAAAAATATAAAAATAAAGGAATTAAAATAAAAACAAAAATTCAAAGTATAAGGACCGAAATAAAAACAAAATATAAGATTAATTTCAATTAAAGGGAAAAATTGAATAACATCAAAACTTCTATACAAAAAATATTAAGGTATTTAAAACCAATCCCAAAATTAAAAGAATAAGGTTCAAATAGAAACTGGAATATATAATCAATTTCAATTGAAAGACATAATTGAAACAAATCAAAACTTATATAACAGTAATTAGCATACTGAACAATCAAAAGTGGGGGACTGAAATGAAAAACCCATAAACCAAGGGGATTGTCATGTAATTTAGCATGCAGGAGAGAGAAAAAGGGGGAAAAGTTCAACCAACCACCGTCATGTCTTCGACCACCGCAACACCATGAGAAAAAGGACATGGCGGCACATACGGTGAGACGTCAGATGGACATTTTTCACAACAGAAAGCCTTTGCACGCGCCTACCAAAGGGTGTGTGAGACCGAATAACATTGGTGCGCTGAACATCGCGCCAACAATATTCGACAGAAAATAATATTTAAAAAATGTTAAATTACCTAAACAACCCTACATCCAACTCTTTTATTTTATCTTATATGGGGTATATCCGCATTTATTCATTTTCAAAAAATGTCAAATGCCCGAAACACCCTCGTAGAGGACTCTTGTGTTTTGTCTTATTTAAGGGTAAAAGGGTTATTTGACAGTGTAATGGAAATGTAAAGTTACAGTGACACCTCGACACCAACTCTTGATTTTTGTCTTATTGGAGGGTATTATAGTTATTTTATTTTGCACAAAAATATAAAAAATAGAAAATGCCCCTGAGTCCAAGTCTAAAATTATTGTGCGAGGAGTAAAATAATAATTTCAGTATTATAATCCACAATAACATGTCTATTGTTACAATAATTTAATTTACTACAGTGATGCTACAATGAAATCAAGATCTATTTTAGCTTATAGGTAATATTCTGGAAGGAAAGAAGCAAGCATATGCCAATTGAGTTGCAAGTTAACAAGATACACAGAAGTTGTTTTTAGGCAAGAATATGGACCAAAAATTGTCCGTTTGACCAAAGTTAACTTTAATGTCTGAACTACTGCAGGTTGCAAGCAGTCGTACAATAAATTAATATATTTTCCCTTTGAATTATTGAATTTCCGTCAGGAAAGCCACTTTCAATTAATACATTTAAATTAATTATGTTACTCATTGTTTTTTATTTTTTTGTTTTGAAATATATTAAAATAATATTTTATATATTTTTTAATTATTATCTGTACATCAACATATCAAAATATCGAAAAACAATAAAAAATAATTTAAATCAAAGAAAAAAATAATAAAAAAAATCAATTGTTTTTAAAAACCTTTTTAAAATATAAAAACAAACAGGATCTTAAACATCGAAACTTGATCCAATCATAAAAAAAGGGATAAAATAACCATATGTACCACAGGTTGTTTAGATTCTCATTAAAATTAAAAAATTCTAATGAAATATTATGGTGAAATTATAAATTGTCAGGTAATTATTATTTTTTAGATTACTTTTTACTTAGAAATATATGAAGATAATAATATGTTTTTTTAATTTATTTTAACATTAACATATAAAAAAACATTTAAATTAATAGGAAAAATTTATTAATTCAAAACGCATTCTCGTATCTTGTTTTGTTTTTATTTGATCCTTTCATACGTTGAGTGAAGATCCTTTGTGTTTAATAGTATGGTTTTTTTTCAAAGTATTTTTTATTTAGGGTCTATTTAGTATTGCGATTACTGTTGTGGTTGAGGTTACAAAAATAATTTCATAAAAAGTACTTTTAATTGAGGTTCATAACTGAAATTAAAGTGTTTGATTAAAATTGTAGTTGAGTTTGAGGTTTAATAAAAAACTGTTTCATGTTTTTTGTTACTATACTTTTTATATTGTTGTTAACTTGTTAAATTACTTTAAAGATATATACACATGCATACACACACACACATATACATATTTATCTATATATTATTTTTTAAAATATTATAGATTTAATAATTACAATAACATAATGTAATTAATAATTTTAATAAATTAAATATTTGTTTTTATTTTTCTATAAAACTATTTGTAATTATATTAAAGTACATGTACTGATACACACCCACACACACATGGATATGGCTTAAGAAAAAAAGTCTTGCAACATCCAATAGAGAATAAAACCATGGCACTTGTAAGCTCTCCTCTCCTCTCCAGTAATTTCTCTCTCTCCTGTAAGCATGGCACCTGTAAGCTTTGCTCCTCTCATCTCCAGTAATTTCTGTCTCTCCTCCTCTCCTCCTTTTGCTAAATGCAAACTTCCTAGCAAAGGATACATATTACTTGCTTTTTTGATTCCCTTGGTTAATGGGCAATCCTGGTGTGGTGATCTTGATTTTGGTTCAATCACTTGCTTTTCGGTATACATGGCTTGCTACTTAACTAAGTTCTTTAATTTTTAGTTAAATGCATCTGTTGTAATCTTAAAAGTTTTGCTTCTTGTTGGTGGAGATGGTAAAAGCAGCAAAATATTGCTTTTGAGAAATTGAGGTTGAACCTCAATTTTTATGGGCTCCACAGTTATATAAATTGTGATTCAATCCTAACCAACACACCAAAAATATTCTTTTTATTTGAACCTCAACCACAACCACGAAGCCAAACAGCCACTTAGATATATATTAAAATAGTATTTTTTATTGATTTTCCCTTAAAAAACCAAGATTTTCCCGGAAAAACCAAACACTAATTTCTCATCCACCATAAACCCACTTCAATTCCCAGAAAAACACAAAAAAACCCAAAAAAAGGAGATTAACCCAATAATTGTACTCGCTTCCAATCCGGCAACCCAGATCGTAGTCCATCAAGACAACTCCACACTTCCAACTGGAATCGTACTAGATGAAACGAATTACACTCTTTGGTCCCAACCCATGGAGATGAGAATCGGTTCACGAAACAAGGCTAGGTAGCTCACTGGAGAAGTACAAGAACCCGACCTGACTGACCCAAAACTGGAAACATGGATAACCGACAATCACTGAGTCAAAAGTTGGTTAATTGACTCGATGAGCCCATCATTGATTCAACAAAACATCCGGCTTCCCACGATGAAGGCAATTTGAGAGGCAATGTCAAGAACATTCTACGATGGGTCGGACGAAACTTGCATTTTTTGAATTAAATAAAAAACCCTTCTTCGCCAAATAGAACAGTCAGCCACTGCCCGCTTATTACAATGAACTAGTTGTTATTTTTAAGGAACTTGACGACCGGACACTGTCGCAAGCCGAGACAATCGACGGTGTGCTCCAGCTCCACTTAGCCATGGCAAGTCTGAGAGTTCACATTTTCCTTAGTGGCTTAGATCCTGTATTTGAACAGGTACGGGGAGAAATTTTGAGGTAGGACTCAAAGCTGGACCTAGAAAGTGCATACCCATACGAACGTCGGGAACACCAACAAACACAAACAATGGGAAGAGGAACGGAGGGTGGCCAACAAACTCATCACATCTCAATGGGGGTCAGTGATGGTGGCAGCTCCCCTGCTGCGTACCTCAAGTGGGTGTCCCTTGGGTGGGTGTAAGTCGATGACCCGTGGGGGAGATGAATATATATACAGGAAAGAGTGGTGGGTTGACTTGCACCCATTGTGTCGAATCAGATCATTCAAAACAAAGGTGTTATGACTGGTGGGATTTTAAGAAAAAAACCCCGAAAAAATATCAGAAATAGAATGGTAAATCTTGCGGAAGCAGAATAGGTGTAGCCTATGGCGAATATTGTTCATCTAGGTATAATTGGTGAAACTTCTACACATATTCTCCACTAAGAATAGTACTTGGATTATTGATACAGGTGCATCCGATCACATGACTAGGGATTTTGGTAATTTAAAATTTTCTAAACCCTCTCCAGAGTCAGTTATTTACACAGCTAATGGTAGTCCCTACCCTATTACTGGGGAAGGATCTATAACCTTGACTGACTCTCTGACCCTAGATAGTGTTCTTATTGTTTCATCTATTGAATATAACCTCCTTTTGGTATGTTAAATTACTATTAATCTTTCATGCACTGTAACCTTTTGGCCTCTTTGTTGCGTCTTTCAGGACATTTTGACCTAGAAAATTCTTGGTTATGGTGTTAGACGCGACAACCTTTATTTTTTAGATTTAACAAAAAAAAGAGGGGGTCAAAGCTAAGTCAAGCACATTAGACAAAAAGTAATGACCAAGCTCAAGCACTTGTATGGTTGTGGCACCGATGACTAGGACACCTATCTTTTGGGTATTTTAAGAAGTTACAACCACAGTTGTTTTAAGGTTTAAGTAATCTGGATTTTCATTGTGACATTTGTGAACTGGCCAAAAGCCACCATATTCCCTATTTACCAAGTTTAAATAAAAATTAAGAACCTTTCGTAGTCATTCACTCGGATGTTTGGGGTCTTGCAACAATACCTTTATTTTCTAATGCTCGTTACTTTGTTACCTTTATTGATGAATGCACTTGGATGACCTGAATATCTCTTCTCCAAAATAAAAGTGATGTAGGTACAACCTTTCAGGAATTTCATAAAATGGTGATGACCCCATACCAAAGATAAATTTGCACACTTCAATCTGACAATGATAAAGAGTTCGTGGATCAACTTTTAGGTGCCTTATTGAGTCTTCATGGAATTCGACATCAAACCTCATACACTATACTTCACAGCAAAATGAACTAGCAGAATGAAAAAAATAGGCAAATCCCCAACAGAAGATGGAATCTATGCTCTCCACTCCACATCTACCAAATCTTGAACCGCGAGTATTTAGGTATACGGTATATGTTCACATACCAAAAGTCCTATGGAGTAAACTTAATCCATGTGCAAAACGGTGTGTCTTTGTCAGATACTTAGAATTTCAGAAAGGGTATTAGTGTTATGATCCCTAACATCAAAAGTTGCATGTGACCTTGGATATGTCATTTCGAGAATTGGAACCCTATTATTCTGGGGGAGCATCTAGGCCTTCTCTTCAAGGGGAGAATAACAATGAAGAGCATGAAAATATATTTGAGTTGGAGAAAAATGGAGGGTCCGTTGAAAGAAATTTTGAGGGAGCAGGACCGAGTTTTGTCCTAAGTCGTAGTACTGACTTGGAATTCTATATAGACTAGAGATTACTCAGCGATAAACCCATTTTGTCTCCAGATTTGTCCACATTTGCACCATTAACCGAAGAATCAACCTAAAATCTTCCTCTTCTGGTAAATCTGAATCATATTCTTGATGAAACTAATGAAATTCCTCTTCTTGTAGAAAATGTATCTAATAAATATCCATATAGGTCAATTAGGGGAGTCCTGAAAAAATAGTATGAACTTGATCCCAAAACCAAGACTAAATACCCAATCAGTAATTATATGTCTCCCCATAGATTGTTAGAATCGTATGCATTTTTTGTTAATCAATTATCTACTATATCTATTTCTAGTAATGTACAGGATGTATTAACATATCCAAAATAGACTAAGGTAATGAACGAAAAAATAGAGGCACTATTGAGAAATAACACTTGGGAGCTGTTTACATTACCTAAAGGGAAGAAGACAGTTGGTTGCAGATGGGTGTTCACAGTAAAAATCAAGGCAAATGGCAGTATTGACAGGTTCAAAGAAAGATTGGTTGCAAAGGGATATACACAGAAGTATGAGGTAGATTATCACGAGACTTTTGCTCCTGTTGCAAAAATCAATACTATCCCCATCCTCATATCTCTAGTAGTGAATCGAGACTGGGTCTTACAACAATTTGATGTCGAGAATGCTTTTCTCAATGGAGACCTTGAAGAAGAACTATACATGGAGTTACCACCTGGAGCTAGGCGCAAATCCTCGTGTAAAACTGAAGTTTGCAAAGTAAAGAAGACATTATACTGTCTGAAACAGTCAGCCCAGTCTTGGTTTGGAAGATTTTCCTCCATGATGAAAGAATTTGGCTATAAGCAAAGTAACTCGGATCACACCTTGCTTATAGAGCATAGAGAAGGAAAGATTACGACATTAATTGTGTATGTGGACCATATGGTCTTAATAGGAGATGATCCAGAAGAAATAAAAACACTACAAAAGTTTCTAGCATCCAAATTTCAAATGAAAGATCTTGGACAACTGAAGTATTTCTTAGGAATTGAGGTCTCAAGGTCAAAAAATGAGATTTGTCTATCACAACGAAAATATGTGTTAGATTTGTTAACAGATACTGGAATGCTAGCATGCAAACCTGTTGACACACCTATGAAAATGAATCACAAGCCTGGAGAATCGGAAAATCAGATGCCAATGGACAAAGGACGTTATCAATGGTTAGTTGGAAAGCTGATATATTTATCACATACAAGGGCAAACATAGTCTATGCAGTAAGTGTGGTAAGTCAGTTCATGCACTCACCAGGAAAAAAACATTTGGAAGTTGTATATCAGATCTTGAGATACTTGAAGAGTGCACCAGGAAGAGGACTATTATTTTCTAAAAATGAGGTCCATAAGATTAAAGGGTATATAGACTCGGACTATGCAGAAAATTTGACTGATAGAAGATCAACATCAGGTTACTTCACTTTCGTAGAAGATAATCTCATCACTTGGAGAAGTAAGAAGCAGAAAATGGTTGCTAGATCAAGTGAAGAAGCAGACTATTGAGGTATGGCTCATGGTGTATGTGAATTATTATGGATTAAACAGGTGTTACAGGATTTGAGAATTGATTATGGGACATCCATGGGTCTACACTATGATAATAAGGCAACTATCAAAATTTCACACAATCTTGTATAAGTTGATTGTACCAAACACGTTGAAGTCGACTGACACTTCATTAAAGAAAATCTTGATCGAAAAATTATATAATTTTTGTTTGTTTGGTTTGAAGATCAACTACCTGATACACTCACAAAAGCAGTGTCAGGAAAGGTGTTTTATGACATAATTAGCAAGTTGGGCATTATAAATATCTACGCTCCAACTTGAGGGGGAGTGTTGAATATAGTTTTTTACAATATAGTTGTTTATTACTATAATAGGGATTATATTTTGGGTGTTTAAAGTGTATTGTATTTTAGCTAAAATTGTTGTAATTATTTCCTATAAAAATCCCCCGTACTGTAATAAAAAACATATGAATATTTCAAAATTATATTGAAGTTCAAATTCTTAGAATAAAAAAAACATTTTTGTTCAAAAATATTTTTAAAACAAAATATCAAACCGACACAAATAAAAAATTCATTAACTGATTGAAAGAGTCAACAAAAGTTTGCTGACACTTTGACTTTGACTAAAGTTTCCATATTTGGAATTAATGTTTCGGATCTCTCCCATCTTGCAAGCATTCTTTGAACAGCCGACTTTCCATTAGAAAGCAAGCAACCCATAGGCCAAATTCAAGCATGAAATAGGTTAATGCCCATGCAATATGTATTTGTTATTTCTGCGTAACAAGCATTGCAAATTCATGATCGTAATCTTAAAAATGGCGTATTTCATGATCGTAATCTTTTCTCTCTCTCTTCTCTCTGTATTTTTTTTTACAAAAAAGCGATTTTAACCGAAACCTTATTGGGGAAATTTGGCTAAAGCTAATTTAAAATACAAGGACATAAATTGCCTGTTGAATATTTTGCCGACTTGATAGTATGTTTGATTTATAACTAGATTATATAATTATAAAAAAAAAAACACAAATTATATATTAGTGATTTGCAATAAGGTTATCCATCCACTCTATTTCCGTATTTTCCAAGCAAATTGTTGAAACTCATGCAAAACAATATTAATTAAACTATCTTTCGTTATTGGCAGAAGAAAATAAATATCCTTTGAGTATCCATTGTGAATTATCTAAATACATACATTATACTTCATTTATGATCTAATCGAGTTAAAAAATAATTGAAGAAAAAATGAATTATATTAATTATAAAAAAAACATATCTTTCTCTTAAGGATATTCGTGAGGCCAACAAACATTTCTCTCTAGAAATCCAAATTAATGATTGTTGTGTTTGATTGTTGCTTGGTAGAAATCATGTTTTATAAAATTTTGAATGTTTTTTGCTTGAAGTTAATTTAAATATTTTTAATTTTTTTTATATATTGATGTTAAAATAAATTTAAAAAATAAAAAAACATATTATTATCTTTATATATTTCTAAGTAAAAAGTAATCTAAAAATAATAATTACCAAATACCTCTATATAACTTATGTAGCTATTCCTTAATTTCTTGGTGATGAATGGCCAAACAACTTGATCAAAACGCATTCTCTTATCTTGTTTTGTTTTTATTCGATCCTTTCTTCCGCTGAATGAAGATCCTTTGACATCCCAATTGAGATGGAGTTTGTATATAATATGGTTGCTTTTTAAATTATTTTTCAATTAGAAATGTATTAAAATAATATATATTTTTTATTTTTAAAAAAATATTTTTAATATCAAAATATCAAAATGATCTAAAAATAATAAAAAAATTAATTTAAATAAAAAATAAAAATATTTTTAAAACAAAATATCAAACCAACACAAATAAGAAATTCATTACCTGTTTGAAAGAGTCAACCAAAGTTTGCTGACACTTAGACCAAATCCAAACCGAATCCATCCTTGAAATTAATGTTTCGGATCTCTTCCATCTTGCAAGCTGTCATGCGAGATATATTCTCTCTTTTATTTTCTTTGAACAGCCGAATTTCATTAGAAAGCAAGCAACCGAAATGGAGTATTTCAAATTCAAGCATGAAACAGGTAAATGCCCATGCAATATATTTCTGCGTAGCCCTTGCATGGGCATGAACGTAATCTTTTCTCTTTCTCTTCTCTCAGTGTTTTTTCTTACGAAAAACGATTTCAACCGAAACCAAAAACGGACATAAATTGTCTGTTTAATTTTTCATGGTCCAGGGCGCTTGCTGAACGAAGACAAACTTCGAAAATTAAAGGAGGGTAGATGGCTCGGACCATCAAATTAATAAACAGGCCCCGTCTTGCTGTCTTCAAGCATATGCTTGAGAGATGCTTTTGGATAAGAGAGACCTAATGCTATCCTATCTGTCTATAAAAGAGATGCTTCTGCCCTGATAAATATCCACTCTATCTGCAGCCAGCTAGCTAGCAAGCTGAGATTTAAGAATGTCAAAATTGTTTTCTCTGTGTTTGCTCCTTTCAATATTCTTTATTGGATACTCTGCCGTTCCTCCTTCTTCAACATTTAAGCACGTCAATGAAGGCCAGTTTGGCTTCTACATTATTGAGTATGCTCCAGATTATCGTCCACTGCCCATAGGTACTTCCCCATTCCAGCTTATGTTTTATAACACCACCCCTAATGCATACACTCTAGCTTTACTGATGGGTACTAGGAGGTCAGAATCATTAAGGCGCTGGGTGTGGGAAGCCTGTTAGGATTGAGAGAGTTTGAGAATTGAAAGAAGAATTAGTTTAGAGAAGGGAAGAGGGAGAAGAGAGAAAGAGAGGGAAACTGAAATTTAGAATTACATTGTATTGAATTCTGTTTTGCATACATTTGTTGTGTGTGCACTTCTCTATTTATACACATTACACTATTCTAGACTATTCTTCTTCTATACTCTAACATCCCCCCTCAATCTCATGCTTTGACAAACCAAGCATGAGATTGCAACAATGAAAATGAAATACAAGAGTACTTAATTCTTTTGACAAACAGTATGTAAACGAGAGAAGAGAAGGAATTTCATTGGTCTATTTCTTGACCAGAATTTCATTTATCTACTTCAGTTTTTGAAGGATTTCATTTGGCTTCTTCGAGCTTTTACTGAAGTTTTTCTTCGACTTTTCTTCGACTTTACTTGAAGTTTTTTGCCGATGAATTTCTTAATCGTGTAAGAATTCATTTTTTCTTCTTCTTCTTCTTCTTCTTCTTCTTCTTCTTCATTGGATTAAGTTTTTCTTAATCTCTTTTTTTTTTTTTTTTTTTCGGTTTTTGCAAAACGGGGGAAGGTTAGGCATAAAACGGCACACCACAACATAAACGACATAGCACACACAAAACGGCACACAAAGCACACACAAAACGGCATCACACACCACCCAAACATAAAATCTAGGTTTTCTACTTCTTTCTCTCTCAGCAGCCGCCCCAAGCGCGTTCTCTCATCATCTTCTTCCTCTGCGTAACTCATTCTAAAATCATCAACAAAACCCGAAAACAAATTGTCAAGTGAAGAGGCTCTGCTCCTGCTGAGACTCCTGCTCAGCCTCTTGAGACCATGAACTTGATGACAGCATTGCAGAATCGCGGGAAATGGAAGAAGCAGCAGCAACTCGGGGAGATCAATCAACGGATACAGAATCAGTAATCATACAACTAGAACTGGATCCACAGGCCACGTGTCCCGATGAACCCGACCGCCGTGAACCAAAAAGCAATTTGAATCAGGGCGAGTTTTGCAAGGCACTTGAAATCATAGAGAGAGACTCTCTAGCCATCGCCAGTAGCTTCACTTCTCTTTTCGCTTCACTTTGTTTCGTTCTCTCCGAGGTTACTAGTACATCGAGTTGATCATATGCAATGTTTTTTGGCGATGCGATCTGCTCGTCTTCACAATGCACTGTACTTCTCACTCTACTCTTTTCAAAATTTGAATGCAGTAATCTGTTGTGCAAATGAGACTAGAAGACAAACTGAATGCTCAAACAGAGAGGACGAGCAGAAGACGAAGATGAGAAAAATATGATGATGAGGATCTCGCTGAAGCGGATGAAGAGGAGTCTGACCTTGATTTGGCATGGAAGATGTTAGATGCTGCCATAGCAGCAACTCGAAGAAGAACAAAGAAAACATCACAGATGATCAACAATTCGCGTCACCTCTTCGGAATCACTTTGCGACTATCTCTCCCATGACGATCTAGAACAGGAAACATATATTTTTTTTTTTGAATAATGCATAGTGAATCAGATTGCGGAAGCAGAGAATTGGATCATTTAAGCTCTGATACCATGTTAGGATTGAGAGAGTTTGAGAATTGAAAGAAGAATTAGTTTAGAGAAGGGAAGAGGGAGAAGAGAGAAAGAGAGGGAAACTGAAATTTAGAATTACATTGTATTGAATTCTGTTTTGCATACATTTGTTGTGTGTGCACTTCTCTATTTATACACATTACACTATTCTAGACTATTCTTCTTCTATACTCTAGCTTTACTGATGGGTACTAGGAGGTCAGAATCATTAAGGCGCTGGGTGTGGGAAGCCAACCGAGGCAACCCAGTTCGCGAAAATGCCACTCTCACCTTCGAGGAGGACGGAAATCTTGTCTTGGCCGATGCTGATGGCAGGATTGCTTGGCAAACCAACACTGCCAACAAAGGTGTTGTTGGCTTCGAAGTGCTGCCCAATGGTAACATGGTGCTTCATGATTCTAAGGGTAACTTTATCTGGCAAAGCTTTGACTCCCCTACTGATACCATCTTGGTGGGTCAATCTCTTCGGGTTGGAGGTGCAACCAGACTTGTGAGTCGGGCCTCACAGAACGAGAACTCTGATGGCGCCTATAGCCTGGTCATGGAATCCAAAAGATTGGTGATGTGCTATAAGAGTCCCAATTCTCCTAAACAATATTTGTATTACACATTCGCTCCAAGCCAAGATCGTCTACAAAATGCGACTTTAAACTATAACCCAGATCCTTACGACGATTCGGCGAGTAGGGTAACTTTCGATTTATCTTCTGGGGGTTGGAGCGTACTGGCCAGACCTAAATTCAATGCTACGTTGTCGTTTCTTAGAATTGGGATAGATGGGAACCTCAGGATCTACTCTTACAACAATAAGGTGGACTACATGGCATGGGATGTGACTTTCACTCTCTTCTCCAGGGATGGTTTTCCAGAGAGTGAGTGCCAATTACCAGAGAGATGTGGAAAGTTTGGGCTGTGTGAAGACAGCCAATGTGTTGCTTGCCCATTACCAGGTGGCCTCTTGGGCTGGAGCAAGAATTGTGAACCAGTGAAGCCACCCGCTTGTGGCTCTAAAAACTTTTACTACTATAAATTAGAAGGCGTAGATCATTCCATGAGCAAGTATGCAGGTGGCAGCGGGCCAGTGAAGGAGGATGAGTGTGGAAGAAAATGTTCAAGTGACTGCAAGTGTATGGGTTACTTTTACAACAAGGAGACATCCAAGTGTTCGATTGCTTATGATCTCCAGACCCTCACTAAGGTTTCGAATTCCACTCATGTAGGTTACATAAAGGCACCAAAACAGTAAGCCTGTTCAACCTGTCTGTTGACACTTCGAAGACTTTGAAGCAGTTCAGTTTAATAAACCGTCATTGTTCCCCGTAAATATGATCTCGCGTCTTTTGTTCTTCTTATTTTCCACGCTTTGTGAAAATTGGGCAATGATAACAAGAACAATCAAAAAAGGGTTTAGATGGAATCAGAATAGGAACCATCGGTGAATATGAACAAGAACAAAATCAGAATATGAACCAGCAGTGAATATAAACAAGAACAAGAGTAAAAGCTTCAATATTTGTTGTGTTATTCATATTGAAGCTTTTACTAGTGTCATCTCTCGATATTCTGCTTCTGCACTGGATCTAGCAACTACATGTTGCTTTGTACTTCTCCACGTAACTAGATTCCCGCCAATGAATTTTTAGTAGCCTGATGTTGACCATCGATCATCTCTTGACCCTGCCCAATATGCATTTGTATACCCTTCAATATTATGATGATTATTTTTCTTAAATGATAGTCCTTTCCCAAGACTCCCTTTGAGATATCTTAGTCTCATGACTGCATTCATATGTTGTTCTCCCAAATTGTGCATGAATTGACTAACAACTCCAAGGACATGTGCTAAGTCTAGTCAAGTATGTGCTAAATATAATAATTGGCCAACTAGATGCTTATATTTGCCTTTATCTGTAGGTATTTGGTTGGTTGTTACTCCAAGCTTCAGTCCTTCCTCTAAAGATGTATCAACCAGTTGGCAAGCTTTCATTCCGTGTCCTTCAATAAATCAAGTGTATATTTTCTTTGAGATAAGAAAATACCTTCTTTACTCTTGGATACTTCAATCCCCAAGAAATACTTGAGGGTGTTGAGGTCTTTCATTTCAAATTCCGTGGACAAATACTTTTGGAGAGCCACTTTCTCAGATTCATCGTTTCCAGTGATTATCATATCATCAAAATACACGACAAGAACTGTTAACTTACCCCCTTTTCTCTTAATGAACAAAGTTGATAAACATTGCTCTATTTATAGACAAACTTTATCATAGCTTGAGTGAGTCTCCCGAACCACGCTCTAGGTGATTGTTTGAGACCGTATAATGATTTTTGTAATCGATATACTTTGGTTTTTCTTGTGTCTTGAACCTGATATCCTGATACTCTTATAAACCTTTTCATTCAATGCTTCATGTAAAAATGCATTCTTCACATCCAATTGGTGTAATGGCCATTCAAGGTTCGTTGCTAGAGATAGTAAGACTCAAACAGTATTGATCTTTGTTACAGGTGCAAATGTATTTGTGTAGTCAATGTCATATTTCCATGTGTATCCCTTTGCTACCAACCTTGCCTTATACCTATCAATTGATCCATTAGCTAAATATTTGATAATGTAGACCCATTTGCCTACAAGTTTGTTCTAGTGGGTAAGTTGACTATTCTCCAGGTATTATTTGCTTTTAATGAACACAACTCCTCATTCATAGCTTCCTGCCACCTGGGATCGATCTTAGCTTCTTGCACACTGATAGGAATAGATACACTAGATAATTGACATACAAATGACTTATTTGATTCCAACCAACGGTTAATGGACACATAATTATTTAAGGGATATCAAACTTTGCATTTTGGATTGGGCTCATATGTGGGTTTAGGAATACCTCAATTGACTCATGGAGGAAGTTTTCCAATTTCAAGGAGATTCGGAACTGGAGTTTATTGGTTCGACACTATTAAAGATGGCACGTTACTGGACTTGTCATCACTACTTGGAGAAACACTAGACTCTTGCCCCATATGATCATTGATCAATTGATCATGTATAGTCTCAGATTGTATATTATCTAGCGCCTCTGTCCATTTGTTGGGCATTGGTTCTTCTCCAATCCCAGGTGGGGATTCTAAAGCCAATTTATCATTGTATTTCTTATTATGAAGCTTATCTGGCAAGGCTATATCTCTTTATAAGCCAGATTATGAATTTCGGTATGACTCTCCCCCTTGAAATTCATGTGCTTAAAAAATACATAGTTGATTCGTGAAACTGCACATCCATAGTGGTAAACATATGGCGTGTCGCAAGATGATAGCAATGATATTGATGCAAATCGACCCAAAAACACCACCAAGGACTTATTACATGTTCAGGGGCTTGATTCATGCTTTTGAAGGTGTCAACCAAATCAGAATTGCAAGGACCATTGAAGTATCAAGAGGAGACCCTAGTACATCTTATCTATGTGCAAGAGTGGTCCAGTCCAACTTTATTTGGGCCATAAAGTGACAGGAAATGAGCCAAAAGAATCCTACTACAACTTGGAAACATGGGATTGATGGGCTGGATGGAAGAGAATAAATAAACTTTATGGGCTTTATTTAAGTTAGTTAGCTATAGCCCAAGGCTTGTTTGGGCTTAAGTAAGACTTTGTTTTCAGCTAGGATCCAAGGCTTGCTTGGATTAAGTCATGGGCTTTTCAATTTAGAATTTTAGGTCAGTTTTTAGTGAACCTCTTTTAAGTTCACATAATAGGTCCATTAGGGTCACTTCTTAAGATCTATTTAAACTCATGTAAACCTAATTTCGACAGCGATTGATTAATTTTAATTCTGAACTTTTCAGTTTATGTGTGAGAGTGATTCTTACATTCTTTAGTTCTTGAACTTACTGAATCCGACTTATCGAAGATTAACTGGCTTCGTGGCGTCATTCTACTCATTCCGATAGTGCTGGTGCCTTGGGGCATGTTTCCATTGTGTCACACTCCTATCAGACCTATTTCAGCTTTTCGAGATCAAATCTCATTCTTGATTATGGGTTGCGTGATCACGAGGTTCGTATCAGATATCCTTTTGGTGAGGACCATAGGCAACACACACACATCGAGCAAAATGAGGCTCCAACTTACTGTGTTGGTGTTTATGGAGATGGATGTATGCCATAACCAAAAACACGACGTAGATTAATGGTGGAAAGGGCAGTAATCAAGGTGGGTAACAACTAGTACGGAGTCTGAAAATTAATAACATGAGAGGCACTCGGTTGACCAAATAAGTAGAAAATATAAGAGCTGCACCCCAATAGAAAATAGGTGTTTAAGCTTCGAAGAGGGAAGCCCGAACTACATTAAGCAAGTGGCGGTTCTTACGCTCGGCCACACCATTCTGCTGAGGTGTATATATGGACAGTTGGTGTGGTGAATAATTCCATGAGTAGTCCGAACAAAGATAGTTCAAAGTTCATATACTCACGACCATTATCACTTCGTAGTACTTGGATATGAGAACCATATTGCAGAGTAACCATCTTGTGAAATTTTTGGAAAATCGAACAAACTTCACTCTTTGTTTTCGTCAGAGTAACCCATATCATGCAAGTACAATCATTAATAAATGTTACAAACTACTGAGCCCCTCCAAGAGTAGAAATCTTTGAAGATCCCTAAAAGGCATAAAACTTTTATTCATACTGGGGGAAAAAGATACTCGATGACCATGGGCCCGTTCACAAATATCACACTTAAAGAATCATCAACTGTAACAAATAATTTGGGAAATAATTTTTTTAAGTAACCAAATGATGCATGACCTAACTAATGGTGCCAAAGCCAAATATCATCAACATGCTTAGATTGCTTCATTTGAGATCCATCACGTAGCAATGCTCTAGTGAGGAGACAAGAACTTTTGGATAACAAGTTCAGATAGTAGACCTTTCCTCCTCTGGTGCCAGAGCCAAACATCCTCCTAGTTCAAATATCCTGAAAGATACATGAAATGGGACAAAAAATAACAAAACAGCACAAAGCAATGGTTATTTGAGCAATAAAAAGGAGATTATAGTCTAGTGACGGCACCACAAGAACAGTATCTAGATGAAGATTATTGGTAAGTTTGACGGGGCCTTCCCCAATAATTGGGGCAGTACCTCCATTAGAGTAGTAACATTTATTTGAGAGGTTTTATGTGTGGATTATAGACAATTGGAATCATTAGTCATATGGGAGGTAGCTCCCGAGTCAATTACCCAATCACTATTCAAAACAGAATTAGAAGTTTACAAGGCCTTACCTTCATGACCGAAAGCTTTGATTAAGGAAATACTGTGATTATCATTTGCATGTTCTGCTACAAGATTTGGCTCCTCTTTTCCATATTTGTAAGAGTTCTTCGTTTCAGTAATGGATGCCCATGGTTTACCATGACATGGGTCTCGTGTCTTATCCCAACCCTCTAGATAGCCGACCACTTCATAACACTTCTGTTTTGAGTGCCTATGACACCCATGGTGAGCACATTTACTTTGTGACAAGCGGTCACTTCCAAATCATTCTCCATGATGTTGGGTTATGTGATTTCTAGCAACCATGGCTTCAGCATTGTTTACTTCATTTTCCACGACAATCTTTCTATCATACTCTCGGGGACATAGGCAGAAGAGGTTTGGAGACCAGGAAGAGGATCCTTGTGAAGAATCTCACCATGAATTTGTTCAAACTCATCATCAAGACCTCCAAGAAAGATGTATACACCATGTTGTTCTTGAAGTTCTTGGTATATCTTGACATCTTTTTCACAAATCATGGCTATTGTATTGTAGTGATCTAATTCTTGAAATATCTCATACAATTCCCCAAAATCTAGTGGGGTAAATGATCCAAGTTATGAGTTTGATGAATTAATCTAGATGATCCAAGTCAATCTAATATGTGAAGAATTAAAGTACTTAATATAGATAATTTACAATGAACATTTCAAAAAATATTATTCTAGGATGTTTGTTCGGGTTCATTCAATTCTTAAATATCTTCATTGTTTTTATTGTTTTTACAGGGTTTTTAATAAATATTCTTCTACTTATATTATCCTTAAAAATGAAATTGGTTGAGAATTATGTTTCTAGCTAAATCTAGGTAAAACATTTCAAGGAATGCGATTTTTAAAAATTAGATCTATCAAATTTCATCTTCATTACTTTTATTGCTTTTCATTGTTTTTATTGCTTTTAGAGGGTTTTTAATTAATATTTTTCTAGTGATATTATCCTTAAAAATGAAATTGGTTGAGAATTATATTTCATTGCTAAATCTAGGTAAAACATTTCTAGAAGTGTGATTTTTAAAAATTATATCAGGTTTGAACTATTTTTACCTTTTAAAAAATGGATGTTTTCTATTTTTTATCCTATTTTATCAGCTTGATTATCTTTTTAAACTTTTTTTTTTATTCTATTGGATTAACAATCAACAAAACAAATTTCTATTTACCCCCCTAACATTGTTTTAATCTATAAAGATATATCATATTACAAATAACTTTTAATTTCAGCCCCTTATGATTTTTTTAATCATTAAAGTTTGTTCCTAATTATTTTTCAATCGTTTATTTGGGATAATTTGTTTTCATCCCAATTGGGTTTTTTTTTTTCATGTTAGATTCTAGTCCCTTTTTTGTTTTGTTTTTTTACAATTTTTTTATTCATTATTTTTTAATGATTTTATTGTTCAAAATTAAATTGGATGTTCAAGCTTTTTAAGTTGATGTTTTTATTTTCTTGTTTGTTGAAGTTTGGCTCTCTTTTCTTCTTCTTTTTTATTTAGGTTAGCATTGGATTATTTGATAATCTTAATAGGTTAAAGAGTGATTATTTATTTATTTATTTATTAATTATTATTTTCTCTTTTGTATTATTTAAATTGCTTGAAACTCAAATGTTTTTATTCGGCCCAAGGGAACATATTTAGGGTCTGTTTACAAGTGTGGTTGAGATAGTTTTTCAAAGTGTTTTCTGTTCAGAGTAGTATCGAAATTTTTTTTTAAAATTATTTTTAATATCAGAACATCAAAATTATATAAGAATATAAAAAAATAATTTAAAGTAAAATATAAAAATAAAAGATTTTTAATTTTTTTCAAAATACTTTTTGAAATATAGTGTTAGAGAGGCAACTAGTATAAAACAAAAAAACCTAGATCAATTACACAGGTTGTTTTCGTTTACATAAGATATAGTGGAAGGAAAGAGGCAAGCAAATGCCAATTGTCAATTGAGCTGCAAGTTAACAGGCTAAACACAAGTTGTTTTAAGGCAACAATATGGACCAAAAATTGTCTGTTTGACCAACTTTAACTTTAATGGTTGAATTTTTGCAGGTTGCAAGCTGTCATATAATAAATTAATATATATCTTTGTGAATTTATATAATTTTTAAAAATTATTTTTAACATCAACATATTAAAATATTTAAAAATAATAATAAAAAAATTTAAATAAAAAAATTAATTATTTTTAAAAGCATTTTTAAAATACAAAAAAACAAACAGTATCTTAAACATCAAAACTTGATCTTATCATAAAAAAAGGAGAAAATAACAATATGTACACTTTTGTTATTGGCAAAAGAAAATAAATATCATTTGAATATAATATCCATTGAGTATTATCTAAATACATACATTATACTTCATTTATGATCAAATTGAGTTAAAAAAACATATTCAAGAAAAAATAAATTATATTAATTATATAAATACATATCTCTCTATCTCTTTATATATCTTTGGAATCCAAATTCATAATTGTCGTGTTGTGTTTGTTTGTTGCTATGGTAGAAATTATGTTTTACAAGATTTTGAATGTTTTTTGCTCGAAGTTAATTTTAATGTCTTTTTTTTAAAATGATATGTTGATGTTAAAAAAAATAAAAAATTAAAAAAATATATTATTATTTTCATATATTTCTAAGTAAAAAGTAATGTCGAAAATAATAATTACCAAATACCCCTAGATACCTTATGTAGCTATTCCTTAATTTCTCGGTGATGAATGGCCAAACAACTTGATCAAAACGCATTCTCTTATCTTGTTTTGTTTTTATTCGATCCTTTGCACGCTCTGAATGAAGGATACTTTACATCCCAATTGAGATGCAGTTTGTTTACTAGTGTGAGCCGGATGTTTTTTAAAATGTTTTTTATTTAAAAATATATTAAAATAATATATTTTTTAATTTTTAAAATTATTTTTTATATCAGTATATAAAAATAATAATAAAAATTTAATTTAAAATAAAAAAAATATTTTTTTAATCAAAAATACTATCAAAATACAGTATCAAGCCGTCACAAATAAGAAATTCATGAACTGTTTAAAAGAGTCAACAAAAAATTGCTGTCACTTTGACCCAATCCAAATTGAATCCACCCTTGAAATTAATGTCTTGGATCTCTTCCATCTTGCAAGCTGTCATGGGAGATACATTCTCTCTTTTAGGGGCTGTTTGTTATTGTGATCGGAAAGTGTTTATAAAAAAGTTTAAAGTTTAATTTTTTTTTATTTTTTATTTTAAATTAAAAAAAATTTAGTGTTTTTCGATAATTTTGATGTGCTGATATCAAAAATAATTTTTAAAAAATAAAAAAAAATTATTTAGATGCATTTCTAAATAAAAAGTACTTTCAAAAGCAACCGCGATCGCACTCCCAAATAGGCATTTATTTTCTTTAAACAGCCGAATTTCCATTAGAAAGCAAGCAACCATTGGTCAAATCCTTGCAAATTCAAGCATGATCAAACAGGTAAATGCCCATGCAATATATATTTGTTATTTCTGCGTAGCAAGCATCGCAAATTCATTATTATTTTTCTCTCTCTCTCTGTGTTTTTTTTTTGTTCTTACGAAAAAACGATTTTAACCGAAATCTTATCGGGGAAATTTGGCTAAAGCTAATTTAAAATGCAAGGACATAAATTGCCTGTTGAATTTTCCAAGGTCCAGTGCGCTTACTGTGCGAAGACAAACTTCATAAATTAAAGGAGGGTCCACTGCCCATAGTTACTTCCCCATTCCACCTTATGTTTTATAACACCACCCCTAATGCTAATTCTTTTAAATAGTCATAAGCATGTGATTCTAGATAATTTAAAAATGTGTAAATCTAAAATAATATATATTTTTAAATAGATATGCTTACGTAAAATTGTTGGAACTCATGTTGTTGGTTGGTGTCCTGCATAGAAAACAAAAGACTTTTCATGACAATAGAGATTTGCTTGTGAGACCAAAAGTCATGTCTGCTTGCTCTTATGATATGATGTTCATCTTTGTCCGTATTAGTTGAGAAAGGACATTTAATTATTCATGTGTATCTATGAATGCATTATCTTCATTATAATATACAACGGTCAAATAATTATTTTTTATAAGTATTATAGCTAAAAATGGTGTTACTTAATTCTAGATCATTATTATATTATTGATGCTGGCTATCATAGCATGCCCAGTGTATTTAAGCCTAGATTTGACAGCATAAATGTTATTTTAATTTATGCCTTACAGCAACAAAAATATAATTTTAATTTCCTTTTGCATTTTAAAAAATTTAATTGATTTACACTTTTTTATCATTTTTTGGATGTGAGGAAACTCCATCCCCTGAAAAACACACTTTGTGGGTCCAGGTGAGTAAGTAAGACTCCGATTGTCTCAGACTCTTACAAAGAATACACGCCCTGACTCAAACTCGAGACTTGCCAGTATAGATTGTAAGTCTTTTGCCATCAAGATACGCTCTTCGAGACAATTAAAGTTACATGATAAAGCTGATTGTTTATTTATAGAATATGGTATAAAAAAATTCAATTTTTTAAATAAAATACTAAGTAGATTTGTCTCAACAGCAACAAAAGAGTTTGATTATTGCAGATTAATTATGGAATGGTTATTAAGAGTTTATTGTATCGTGATCAATAGTGTTCAGGAAGGGGATAAGGGCGCGAAGCCACCACCACGCTCCGAGTCCGGATAACTTCGTTTAAAGACGTCAGCTTTGACCACAAGGTGTGTGTTAATGGCAACCGTTCGACCAGAAATCAAGCGGCCACAATCAATTCAATGTTTCTTATTTCCAGCCATGTTCAAAACCGTCGGGCGATTCACATTTTTTTTTATTTGCATAAAGCAAGTTTCACTCACTTCCAATCTAAACTACCTTTCGCCCTGTTAAATTGTCCAATTTGGCAACACTTACCATGTTTTTTTAAAAAAAATAAAAAAATAATTTTTAATTTTTTAATTTTGATTAAATTTTTTTAATATTTATACATTATTTTGATGTATTTCTAATAAAAAAAAACAATTTAAAAAAAACAACAATCACATTTTCCAAACCAATACTAAAAGGGATGATTGGGAGCAAAATTCAAATTTCTATAAAAACAATTATATTTTTTTTAAAAATATTTTAAAATTATTTTATTTTATATGTTAATTTCAAAAATAATTTTTTTTAAAATTAAAAAAAATATTATTTCGATGTTTTCGGACAAATCCTATCGCATTCAATGTTTCTAATTTCCTGCAATGTTCAAAGCCGTCGGGCGATTTACAATTTTTTTTTTATTTTGCATAAATCAAGTTTCACTCACTACCATCACAATCTAGAATACCTTTCGCACTGTTAAATTATTCACTTTGGCAGCTCTACCCTCTCTACCACTCTTTTTGATAAAAAAAAAAACTATTTTTATTTTCTAATTTAAATTAAAAAAATTAGTTATTTTTAGATCATTTTCTTGTCCTGATATCAAAAATAATTTTAAAAATAAAAAAATATTATTTTGATGTATTTTTGACAAAAAAACACTTTTCAAAGAAACATCAACCACATTTCCAAATAGATATTAAGAGGGGTGATTGGGACCAAAATTCAAATTTGTTTAAAAACAATTACCTTTTTATTTTAAATTATTTTTTAATATTTTCAAATCATTTTATGTGTTGGAATCAAAAATAATTTTTTTAAAATTAAAAAAATATTATTTCAATGCTTTTCTAACAAATCCTATCACATTCCCAAATAGGTACTAAGTAGTAGGATTAAAAATGTATTTAGTGTTGTATTTACTTTAATTTGTATATAAAACTACTTTTTTAAAATTTATATGAAATTAAAATAAAATCATTAAAATTGATGATTTAGAAAGATATATATATGCTCAAAATTAAAATAACAAAAATTATATTTGATATTTTTTCAATTTAAATGTTTTTTTTATAAAATCTTTTACAATATATTATTAAACACATGCTAGCCATATAAATTTACTCTTTTATTCAAAATCATCACCAAATGTTAAATATCATGTAAATCAATTTGTAGAGAACACATTATGGCAATAAATTATTTTATTTAAAAGCTTAAAAAAGTAAAGTAATATTTAGAATATAATTTATATTGTTTTTAAAAATGACAAAAAAAAATATAACTAAAAAATAAAAGCAGCATCTTGGAAAATCCGTTACCAGATCATCAAGGAATATGACAGGAAGCACCCCATCAAGCATCCACCCCAATTCTCCACTCTTTTCTGAAACAGCGAAGAGCCCACCAGGAAGAGCCTTATCTTCGATTTAATTATGGAAGATGGAGGGCTTTCAATTACAGAAATGCCATCCTGAACAGCTGATAAAAGGCCACAGGGCTCCGCCATGGTTTCACATCAAAGCCACCTAAACCAAGCAAGCAACCAGAAATCAAATGGAACTGTCATTGTTCTCTCTCTGTTTTCTCTTCTCAATTCCCTTCATTGCCCATGCTACTGTTCCTCCTTCTTCAACATTTAAGTATGTCAACGAAGGAGAGTTTGGCTTCTACAGTAGTGAGTATGCTCCAGATTATCGTCCACTGCCCATAGGTACTTCCCCATTCCAACTTATGTTTTATAACACTACCCCTAATGCATACACTTTAGCTTTACTGATGGGTACTAGGAGGTCAGAATCAGCAAGGCGCTGGGTCTGGGAAGCCAACCGAGGCAACCCAGTTCGCGAAAATGCCACCCTCACCTTTGGGGAGGACGGAAATCTTGTCTTGGCCGATGCTGGTGGCAGGATTGCTTGGCAAACCAACACTGCCAACAAAGGTGTTGTTGGCTTCGAAGTGCTGCCCAATGGTAACATGGTGCTTCATGATTCCAAGGGTAACTTTATCTGGCAAAGCTTTGACTCTCCTACTGATACTATCTTGGTGGGTCAATCTCTCCGGGTTGGAGGTGCAACCAGACTTGTGAGTCGGGCCTCACAGAACGAGAACTCTGATGGCGCCTATAGCCTGGTCATGGAATCCAAAAGATTGGTGATGTACTATAAGAGTCCCAATTCTCCTAAACAATATCTCTATTACACATTCGCCCCTAGACAAGATCGTCTACAAAATGCGACTCTAAATTATAACCCAGATCCTTACGACGATTCGACCAGTGAGGTAACTTTCGATTTATCTTCTGGGGGTTGGAGCGTACACGCCAGACCTAAATTCAATGCTACGTTGTCGTTTCTTAGAATTGGGATAGATGGGAACCTCAGGATCTACTCTTACAACAATAAGGTGGACTACATGGCATGGGATGTGGCTTTCACTCTCTTCTCCAGGGATGATTTTCCAGAGAGTGAGTGCCAATTACCAGAGAGATGTGGAAAGTTTGGGCTGTGTGAAGACAGCCAATGCGTTGCTTGCCCATTACCAGGTGGCCTCTTGGGCTGGAGCAAGAATTGTGAACCAGTGAAGCCACCCGCTTGTGGTTCTAAAAACTTTTACTACTATAAATTAGAAGGCGTAGATCATTCCATGAGCAAGTATGCAGGTGGGAGCGGGCCAGTGAAGGAGGATGAGTGTGGAAGAAAATGTTCAAGTGACTGCAAGTGTATGGGTTACTTTTACAACAAGGAGACATCCAAGTGTTCGATTGCTTATGATCTCCAGACCCTCACTAAGGTTTCGAATTCCACTCATGTAGGTTACATAAAGGCACCAAAACAGTAAGCCTGTTCAACCTGTCTGTTGACACTTCGAAGACTTAATTTGAAGCAGTTCAGTTTAATAAACCGGCATTGTTCCCGTAAATATAAGCTCGCGTCTCTTCCCTGTATATATATATATATATATATATATAAATATATATATATAAACAACCCCAAAACAATGCACCAAAATACTTCAAAATAAAAATAAAAATATTCTCTTCCAATTAAAAAAAAAAACACAACGAAGAGAATTGACTACTTGCTTATTGTCCGCGTATCAGTGTGTGTTTTCTAAGGTCCCACAACCTCAAAACATAAATCTCGTTTCTTTATTTTTACAAATGATATTTATTTCTTAATTACATTGCACACAGATCAATCTCTAAGTGGAAAGATTATATTAGGTTAGGATTATTAGTAAGAAACAATCTGAAAACTTTATTAAGCTTATTTCAATTGAATAAAAAACTCGTATTGATAATTTTCAATATACTATACTTATTTTCAACATATGATCTATATAAATCTGTTTCATAATATAGGCAGTATAAATAAAAATATAAAATAAAACCATCTATAAGTATTATTGATGTTAATTTATTTTGATACTCAGTATTTATTGGATCCATTTTTTGGATTGTACTTGAACCATATCTCTAGGAGTTGTCTTTCCATGTTGAATTGCTTAATTTCTCTCTTTATTTCTTCCCAGCCTTGAAATTGTTAATCTTTTGCTTTTAAATAGTAATTAATTTCTCTATTTAGTTGGCAGATATATGTGTGTGTGTGATAATTTAATAATAACAATTCAAAATGATTGAGTATATATTACATCATTCAGTTAAAAGTAAATTTATTAACAAAAAATATTATTATTAGTTGTATTGTTCATCTCAAATAAAACAATATTCTTATGGTATCAGTTAGATTTAGTTATTGATAGTAAGATCTTTTATTAATTGACTCTATATTGGGGTTTTGTTTTTATCTATGATGAGCATTGATTGAGATTGACATAAAAAAATTGATTGTAAGAAAACCCTATAAAAAACTGATTGTAAGAAAACTCTATACTTAGTGTCTGTTTGGAAGTGTGATTGTAATTGTTTTTGAAAGTGTTTTTCGTTCAGAAATACATCAAAATAATTTTTATTTTTTTTATTTTTAGAAATTATTTTTGACATCAACACATAAAACTGATCTAAAAACATCAAAAAAGTTAAATTTAAAGCAAAAAATAAAAAATAAAATAAAATTTTAATTATTTTAAAAAATGTCATTGTAGACACAATTTTGTGCACCTGAAATGAAACAAGCACACGTGTACAAATATATAATTTTTTTAAATATATGAATGGGTACAATCTCTATGTAATATATTCTATCAAAAGAATATGGCAATCCTCTGATTTTTCCCTTGGATTTGATGTATGATGACTTGATTTATTTGAGTAATCAAGCTAAGATTTGTGCTTTGCAAGAACACGAATTTGGGCGTGTATTGCGAAGCGAGATGTTGTGGTTTGATGCTTTGAAGAGTACCTTGATTTGTCTTCAAAGTGTTGTTGAAGAACTCTTATGGGGCGTTTTGGCTTGATCCAACAGAGCTTCGTTCTTTGTAGACTTCAAGCGTAGATGAAGGAGGCTTGAGAACTCTTTGAGAGAGAGCTTCCTTGCTTCAAGAGCTTATCTTCAAGAAAATTTTGTATCTCCAGGAATCCTCCCCTTGCCTTTAGGTTGAGGCCCTCTATTTATAGAGATCTATAGGGGCTCTCAGGTCTTTTTCCAATGCCACGTGACATAATTTTATTGGTTGGTCTTTATTGACGGAATCTTGTCTTTATGTCCATCTTTATTGACGAAATCTTGCCTTTATGATGAGATATCTTGAATATCTCATCTCAAGTGTCAACTTTTCATTGGCCAAGAAATATTTGAAGGCTCAAATAATTATTGATGGAATCTTACCTTTATGTCCGTCTTTATTGATGAAATCTTGCCTTTATGATGAGATATCTTGAATATCTCATCTCAAGTGTCAACTTTTCATTGGCCAAGAAATATTTGAAGGCTCATTTTTTTTCCATGTCACTTATTTCAATTTATTTTATCCTTTATTTTAAAGAATAAAATAACACATGGTGAAATTTGATTGGCGGAAAATTTGTGTTTCTACAGATGCCCCCCTCGAGACAAGTTCACTTACTTTTTGGAACAAGTGGGCATGTCTCGAAAAATATGGCTGTGAGGGTTTTATATTTCCTACTAAAATTTGATTTGATCATATTAGATTTTCACAACAAGCAGATAAATCTTACTGTGAAAATAAAATATGATAATCAAAAAATTGAAAATTTTTGGATCGATCTTGATTGAGATTTATCAGATCAAATGATAGAATATTCAGGTCCAATTGTTCATTTGAAACTGCTCATATGCAGGACCAAACAAAATTTATCTTTATACCCAAATAGCAACCCACACTTTGACCGGGCTACATGAATTTTTCTTCTCACTGAAAATGATCATTGTAACATCTTGTTTTAAAGATCTCGTTATTCTAAATCCAATAACGCAATCTGTTTGTGATTCCGAGTAGCGGTCAACAAGTTATGAATTATGAAAGTTGCAACTCCCTTTTCTCTCTACTTTGGGAATCGTGCCCTCCATCCTTAATTAATTTCAACCTTTCCCTTGGAAGAATGTTCAAAGAGCAAAATAACCTTTCACGTAAATTGCTTTGTTTAATTGACTTTCTTTTCTAAATGAATTGATTAGAGTGAATTATGTTGAAACCTGGAATTGATTCCAGGCCTGCCAAGCAAGCTGACAAGGTGATGAAGCAGGAGAATCGAAGATTGAAGAATCAATTGTTATGATTGAATTCACATTGTACTCAGTATGTTTAATAGTCTTTAGTCAATTAGTCAATGTTTTTAGTCAAATTCAGTTAATGGTCAATTCATTGATAAATAGGAAATTGTAACAGATTTTTGAATATTATAGCCGTTGTAATTTTTGATTCATATAAATAAAATTGATGGGATGGCAATAACCATAACAAAAAATATTCTGCCCATGTTCACGTTACTTTGATTCTCAAATTACAGAATTTATAGTTCTTTCTTTTCTGGAGATTTTCCATCAAATTCTGGAAAATTGTTCATTCCCAGAATTTGATCGCTACAATGCTTGTTTTTGTTCTTTGGGGCTCATTTGTCCGTACAAATCTCTACAGTACGTGTTTTCCCAAATTTTCCAGTTTTCTTCAGAAATTCAACAAATTAGCTGCTAAGGGTAAACAAAAGATCCTCCCATACTGATAGCCTGACTTAGCTTAATTGACCCCTTTTTTTTTCGAGAATGAATGAATTGTCCACCGTGAATGAATTATTAAGAAAGGGAATAACAAACAATTTCCTGTACTAGAAGCCGACTTTGCTCTCACAGAATAAGAAAAGATTTTGTTTTTGATTAGGAAAGAGTCATTGAGGCGGCTATAAAAAAAAACATTGCATTGCTCTTTTCCTGTTACCCACCACGCAGCACTTCATGTTGCTCTTTTATTAACCGCGTAGCATCAACCTGGCAATACTTCTGTTTCTTCACTAACAGTGCAGCCTCCACGCAGCAGTCCCGGTATGCACGTCCCCATTCCTCATCTTGTTTTATTACAACTGCATCTCCTTTTGTTTTTGTGTGTATGCAGAATATAATTCTGGGTTGCACATAGATTCAAAAAAAACTTATAGAATTGGATGTATTCGTCTGTTGTAGACAGATTCCACTTAATCATTCTTTTACTGTTGTCAGCATTGCAAAACTTGATGTCTTTAATCAGTCTATATCTGACTGCAACACTTTCTGCAGTGGAAAGAGACACACAGGTAGAGCAGACTTTGTTGCTCGTATTTGTTGAGAAATATAGGTGTCATTGACTTTGATCCTTCGTTACTGTAATGTGACTATAGAGAGTCTAGTGCCAATGGCTTCTCTGCGTGAGGATGTAAACTTGTTCTTTAATGTCTGACTTGTGAAGTTGAACCAAACCTTGGAGAACTGTGTAGATGGCACTATGGTCCAGCAATTGATTCTAAACACCCAATAGAATTTTAAGTATCTCTTCTTTCAGAAAGCCTTATGTCAAGTATTTCATTGTCATTCTGAGCAGGAATTTAAAGTTGAAAATTATCAAGTCTGTGTCGCTTCCAGAATCTTTTCAAAGGGACCGGGTTTTAGAGGGTTTCTTTTTTTAAAATTTTGAGGAGCTGATCAAATATGTATCATAAAATAGTGTATTACTAAACCAAGGTGATCAGATTTTTTTTTTTCGTGTTTTTTTTTTGACTTTCCACATCAGAAATCAACATTGTTCGCGCGCCTAGCTTTATAAATTCTTCCAGCAGCTTTTCAATGTTAAAGAAAAGCATATTGTTGACATGTGCGTGTTAACCAAAAGTAGCCTTTTATGCTTCTGCAACTACATGATCGATGGCGCGAACTTGTTATTGAAATAGACTTGACTAAGCCTGATTGAGCTATTGGTGAGCTCACTTGTTTCCATTAATTAACATCTATTCTTATTGCAGGGCCGCAGGTTTCTTTGGGTGATTTGAATTCTCTTTCCATAATACTTCACGAGCCTTGGTGCTTGCCGAGTTGTTTCTTAAGGGTCACGGTTGTTGATTTTACCACGTCATCAATTTTAGCAAGTCATAAATTTCTTAACATTGGAGCATTACTTTTCTTTGGCTCTTCATCAAGGTAAGTTCTTATTCTCTCTCTCTCTTTTCATTAGATTTTTCCTTAGGACATATAAATATCATGGGATTTATAATCTTGTTCCCCCCCTCTTCTTTCAAATATGCATGTCTTCCTTTTCTTTTTAGATGGTGCTTTTCAAGAATTCTTCTTCTTCCTGTAAAAGATTCTTAGTAATTGAAGAGAAGTATCGTCGGACAAGCCTTCGCGTATATGAACCTGCCATTGGTCCATTTGCTAAGAAGCGGTCTTCCGAAAGCATCAAGCATTTGACTTCCTGGTCATTGGAGACTTCTTATGAACTTTATGGTCATGGTGGTTTGCCTCAATCAGTTTTACAACTTCAATCCTCTTTTCCACATTCAACAACTTTTCTAGCTGATCTGTCGTCATTAGACTATCATAAACGTGATGGAAATGCTACTTGCAAGGATTATTTCCCAATCTCCGATGCACTTGAGTATACTCCCAAGTATTGGGAATGGACAGAAGATGTTTTGAAACATTACGAGCCAATCCTCGAGAGGGCACATATTCGAGACACTATTTTTGCATCTCTTTTTACATATGACTGGCAGATGAATTTTATCCTTTCTTTTTATAACCATTGGAATCCTGCTACCAACATGCTATCTACCCCGAATGGCGAGGAGTCTATATCTCTTTGGGAGCTAAAATCATGTAGCAGCCTTCCTATTTTTGGCACTTTTTATGATGAAGTCATCCCTTCTGCTGATGAACTTAATGAAGCTGACAAGAAAGGACGTTATTTTCTTCCAAAGAGCTGCAAGTACCTATTCATCGTCTTTCATAAAGAATGTCATACCATTGATGTTGACCATGTAATGACCCTTCAAGATTGGGTAGATTTCTGGTTTCGAGATGACTTGAGATACAAGGTACCTTTTTATGTGGGCAAGTCCAGTGGATCCAATAAGACTAACTATCCTTCTGGCTCAATTGATAAGTCTCGTGTTCGCTCCAGCAAATTCATTCGTCCTCTTAAGGAGCTTAATGTCCCTTCTCATATTCAGGATGAAGTTTATTTAGCGGCTTTTCTTTCATGTTAGCTATGCAAATTTGTATTTCCTAGCAAGGATGTTGGTTTCATTCGTCCTAGTACTTTCAAAGTAGCATCCATGATGGCAGCTGGAAGGCAATTCTCTCTTGCGATACCAGTTCTAGCAAGTATCTTCAAAGGTCTAAAGGAAGTCCAATCTGCATTAAGTGTGGCCGCACGACATTAGCCGGAGCATTGTATATAGAAGAGTTATGTTGTTTGAAACTGAACTGTGCACACAACTTGTTCATGGCTGTATTGTAGAATTCCTTTCCATTATCATTTATGATGTATCTTGGTACCCCATAACGGTAAATGATGTTTGTTCGGATAAAGCTTACAACTATCTCTCTCTTGACCTCTCTTAATGCTGCAGCTTCTGCCCACTTGGAGAAGTAATCTGTTGCAGCCAATATGTAAAGATGCCCCCCGAAGCTTTTCGGCAATGGTCCTACCACATCAAGTCCCCAAGCATCAAAGGGCCAAGAGGCAACTATCGGGTGTAAGGGCTCGGGTGGCTGGTGGATCAAATTAGCATGCAATTGACAACTTTGACATTTTCCAGCATAGTCTATGCAATCCTTCACCATTGTTGGCCAGTAATACCCCATTCTTTTGATCCGGAAGTGAAGTTTAGGGCCTGATTGATGTGCTCCACAAATCCCTGAGTGAGTGTCTTCTAGTGCTTTTGTTGCTTCTTCTTCTCCGAGACAGCGCAGAAAGATTTCATCAAAAGAGCGTCGATAAAGAGTGCCTTGGAAGTATATGAAGCGAGAAGCTCTTCGCCTCACCTCTATCTTATGGCGTAAGTCTTTGGGTAGTTTTCCATGTCTCAAATAATCGATAAGCGGCTGAGGCCAGTCTTCTCTTTCAATCTCGTAGAGAGAAACTATGCCCACTTGTTCTTTCTCTTCTATGTCATGGCTTAGTGGTGGAATGACCCATCTTTGACATACAGGGACTTTCATCTCCTCACTACATGATGCTAGTGTTGACGCCAAATTTGCTAAAGCATCGACTTGCTTATTCTCTTTTCGTGGTACATGTTCTAAAGTGACCCAATCAAGTGATGTTATCAGTTTAAGTGCATACTTGTGATATAGGATGAATTCTGGCTTCCTGACTTCATATAGTGAGAGGAGTTGTTTGATGACTAATTGAGAATCCCCAAAAACTTTAAGGCGAGACATTTTTATATTCATTGCCATTTCCAACCCAAGAATCAAAGATTGATATTCAACCATGTTATTAGAACAACATTTGGTAAGTGAAAAGGAGAAAGGCAAGACCTCCCCTTCTGGTGTGATGAATATAACCCCAGCACCGGCTCCATCTTGTCGTGTTGCGCCATCAAAGAACATTTTCCATGGTTCTAACAGTTCAATAAACAGAATATCCTCATCAGGTAGGTCTTCAGACAATTTCCATTCATCGGGAATAGGATGATCAACCAAAAAATCAGCTAGTGCTTGCCCCTTGATAGCTTTTTGTGAGACGTAGACAATTTCAAATTCTTGAAGCAATAAAGCCCATTCTCCCAATCTTCCTGATAATACTGGTCTTGAGATGATATACTTGAGGGGGTCAGCTCAGGAGATTAATCTTACTGAATGCGCTTGGAGGTAATGCCTTAACTTCTTTATTGCAAACATCATTGCTAGACATGTCTTCTCTATTGGGGAATAATTTAGTTCAACCCCATTTAATGTCCTATTAAGGTAGTAGAGAGCACTTCCTTGCCTTCATCATTTTGTTGTGCCAACAACACTCCTAAGGAACGTATTTGAGCCGCAATATAGAGGATAAGTGGATGTCCCTGTACCGGTGCTCGAAGGACAGGTGGGTTCAACAAGTAT
The DNA here is from genome assembly GCA_029228605.1 of Salix koriyanagi. Lineage (NCBI taxonomy): Eukaryota > Viridiplantae > Streptophyta > Magnoliopsida > Malpighiales > Salicaceae > Salix > Salix koriyanagi. The sequence continues at coordinate 5,415,630 of CM055337.1, read as the reverse complement.
TCTTTTATCTTGTTGAAGGCATTAGTACAAGCTTTATCCCAATAGAATGATGTATCCTTCTTCATTAAGTGGGTGAATAGTTGACATTAGCCCGCTAAGTTAGAAATAAATCTCCGTATATAGGCCAACTTTCCTTGGAGACTCTTCAACTCATGGATGTTTCTTGGCTCCGACATTTTTAGAATGACCTCGATCTTAGACTGATCAATCTCAATTCCTCGATGTCAAACTATAAACCCTAGGAATCTGCCTGAGGACACACCAAATGCACATTTCAATGGGTTCATTTTTAATTGGAATCGACATAACTGTTCAAACACTAAACGAAGATCCTGCAAATGATTTTCCTTTTCTTTTGATTTCACCACGAGGTCATCAACATAACATTCAATATGTTGGTGAAGCATATCGTCAAAAATCTTCTACATCGCCCTTTGATAAGTGGCACCTGCATTCTTTAAGCCAAAAGGCATAACTTTATAACAATATATCCCTTTTGGAGTTCAGAAAGCCGTCTTCTCCTCATCTGCGGGTGCCATTCGAATTTGATTATAGCCAGATGAACCCTCCATGAAGGTTAATCTCCCATGACCCATGGTAGCATCTACCATGATCTCAGTAATAGGAAGTGGAAAGTCATCTTTGGGACAAGCATTGTTAAGGTCTCGAAAATCTATACAAACACGTATTTGGCCATTCTTCTTTTTTACTGGCACAATATTTGAAATCCATGTAGGATACTTGACCTCACGAATGAAACCTTCTTGGATAAGTTTATTGACTTCAGCCTCAATTTGTGACATGAGTTCAGGACGAAAGCGACACTGAGTTTGTTTTACAGGTCTAGCCCCATGTTTCACTGCTAGTTGGTGGACAACAACCCTTGGGTCTAAACCTGGCATTTCATCATAGGACCAAGCAAAGATACCTCGATATTTCATCAGAAGTTCCATGTAATTCACTTCCTCTTTAGGTGATAAGTTTGCATTGATGAAGGTTGGTCGTGGGTTTTCAACAGTTCCTAAGTTAACCTCTTTAAGTTCATCCATTGTAGGCTTATTTTCTGATTCAAGGGAAGATGGAGCTTCCTCAACATCTTCTTCGACGACAAACTTATCATTATCATCTTCTTCAATAGTGATATGATTTAAAGTGAGACACATTATTTCATTTTCTTCTTCTTCATTAGAGGGGTTTGTTATCACTATTGTGCATGTTTTTCCTTTCAATGTCTCTTCAGCACTCACCACCCATTCACATTGTCTCTTCATGCGTAAAGGTATTTTGCTACGAAAAACCTTTGAATCACCCATCAAACTTGTCTCTTTTGACATGGATTGTCCAAGTCTTGCAAAGACTGGTGCACGTCTTAGCACCCTTCCATTATTTTAGGTTCCAATCCTAGTAAAAACAAGAGCACGACTTGTAGTTCCACCAAGACAATCCCAGACTAAAACTCTAAGGTATCGGCTGACTTTGTTGTTTGTCCTTCACTTCTTCCATACTTATGTATCGTGAGGCTTCTTTATTAATATGAAAATACACTGGTGTGGAAGACTCGTATCCAAGACCAACCCTCAAAGTTTTGCCAGAAGTTTTCTTCTCTCTCCATGCCTTGCTAGTCCTTGCAAAAACTTGTTTACCTTCAAGTTGAGTCGTATCACCATCCTTTGATATCTCATTGATGTCCTCATGACTATAGCCAGCCCTGGCTAAAAGCTTGTAAGCGTTGGGATCAAAGCCATTTGACCGTTTATCAGGGAGTCCTTTAAGATTTATCACCACCGACTCAGTTTGATGAACAAACCCTTTTAGTATAGGTTTTGAAACCTTGTTCAAGGCGAGATTAGTAGCTGGCAAGGTTAAGTTTTCAAGCTCTTATTGATCTTTTCTTCATCCTTTGTAAAAGAAGATTAACCCTCTTTTCTTGCTGATACTGGAATATATCGGAGTGTTGCGGCTTTACGTGGTGGTTTATTGTCAACAAAGTTTTCTACCACCTTTTCTTTTCCTTTATTCTTTGTTGGCTGAGACACCCCTTCATTTGCAGATGACTTATGCCCTTTTGAGCTTTTAGAGTCAATTATTCCCTCTCCTAAGTGGTCAGGTGGTGATCGTAGTTCTTCCATCATATTTGACTTGAAATAGAATTTTACGTCTGCAAAGTGAGCTTCAGCTATGGTGAAGGGATCAGTGTCTGCCATTATCTTTCTTACTTGTCCATCTCAGCAATACTTAAAACATTGGTGGAGTGTTGAGGAGATGATACCATTTTCATGTATCCATGGTCGCCCAAGCAACATATTGTAGGTTGTTTTGGCATCTATGACATGGAAAAGTGCATTGGATTCCATATCTTCCATGTGCATCACAAGTCTTATCTTTCCTATAGCATTTTGCCCTCCTTGATTAAAACCTTGAATCATCAGATGACTTGGGAAGAGTTCATCCATAGGAATCCCTAGCTCTCTCACGGTCTTAAGAGGTAGTATATTGACCGCCGAGCCATCATCTACCAAGATGCGATTCACTATCTTTTCATCAACATATCCTTTAATGAAAAGAGGTCAGTTATGGAGTTTTGATCCAAGCAACAAGTCTTCATCGTTGAAGGATATCTCTGTTGTGCATACACCGTGAAATAAGTTTGAAGAGTCATCATGACTTTTCTTCATGACATATTCAATAGGAGTTTTCTCTTCATCAACTTGATAGCAAGCAACAGGTACATTTTCAATTCTTTTCATTTCTGTTGGCATGTACTCATTCAGTGTAACAGGCTTTCTTATACTTTGAGCTGAAAAACCCTCCTTTCTAACTGGTATGGATTTTTGTTGAGTCTTTCGGCGTATTGGCTCACCAATTAGCTTCCTCACCATTGAGATCCACATTCTTGTTGGCTTTGTCATTTGCATGTGCTTCCTCCTTCCTCTTCTACGCGTGACTAAAGTCCATCCTTCATCATTATAATTTTCAGACCATTCAGGCTTCAAGTCGTCAACTTGAGGTGTGAGGGCTATACATGGAGTTTGACTTGAGGATGCAGTGAAGCTCATCAGGAAAATGGCATCAAGTCTTATAGGTTTACAAGAGCCAAAACTTATTGTAGAGAGCGATTGACATGGTCCTAACTTGACCGTGGTTATGATATTAGAGGCTGCTATTTCATCATCAAAAACGATATCTCCATTCTCTTGTAGCCTCATGATATTGTCTTTCAACACAAAACACTTCTCTAAGGGATGACTGATTAAGCGATGATATTTGCAATAATTCGGATTATCTACTTGGTTTGCTTCTTCAGGGCATTTCACCTCCAGCAACTCAATGATATTTGCCTCAAGCAGATCATCCAGCATCCTGGATATGTCTGAGTCAGGGAATGGATACACTTTTTCCTGTCGCTCTTTCAATGATGGTTTCTTTCTTTCACCCTTATGAAAAGTAGTTGGCGTTGCATGATCATTCCTCTTAACTCCAGTTGGTACCCTTACAATCGAGTTAACTACTAACGATTGCTTTCCCTCGACCTTCAGAGTGCTCTTTTCAAATCTATGACCTTCAGACTTATTTCTTTTAGGCTTTTGCATAGGTAACAATGAACTTTCAGCCGCCACAATGCTAAGTTCCATATCATGTGCACGAGTAGCCAATTCTTCAAAAGACTTTGGTTTGATGCCTTGTAGAATATATCGTAGTCCCCAATGCATCCCTTGAATACACATGTCTAGCGCAGAAGTTTTGGTGAGTCGATCTCTACAGTTGAGGCTAAGGTTTCTCGACCGATGAATATAGTCGATGACAGGCTCTTCCTTCCACTGACGTGCATTAGTGAGTTCAATCATGCTAACCACACAATGAGTGCTATAAAAGCGATTAAGAAACTCACACTCCAACTGCTCCCAAGTATCAATCGAGCAAGACTCCAAGTCAATGTACCAGTCAAAAGGCATTACCTTTCAAGGAAAGAACAAACTATTTTACCATGAGATAACCATTAGTCCTGGCATTGTTGCAAGTCTCCACAAAGTGAGCTATATGTTGTCGAGGATTTCCCTTGCCATCGAACTGTTGAAACTTTGGTGGTTGGTAACTTAGAGGCATCTTTAACAGGTTGATTCTTTGGGTGTATGGCTTCGCATACGAATATGAGGGTTGAATTGAGATTTCCACCTGGTCTGTGATGGCTTCCTTGATGAGTTCTTTCAGTAGATTTGTGGTGAAGATGCCATCAGTAATACCACGTATATTCTCCACAGCTCCGATTGCAAACTCCTCAATGACATCTAGTTGATCTACTTGAAAAGCCTTATTAGTCGAGGTTTGGCCTCTTTCGTTCAAGCTCTCAAGTTTGTTCATCAACTTTGCTTTCTCGCGATCTTTTGCCTTGAGTGAAGTCGAAAGCCCCTCGACGAGTTTTGTCAAGTTAGCCACTTGATCTTCTTAAGATGTTGTCTCGGTCATCATCACTGACACGGTGCTAGAACCCGAAGCCTTATTTGGTGATTGACATGGAGAAGTTTCCATAGGTGAATCGTCAAATTTGCCTTGAGTGCAGAAGACTATTTCGCGCGCCTCACTTGACTTTTGTAGTGGAGTTGCTTGCGGCGTCATCTTGAGAATCGACCTAGTTTGTGTATGCAACTCGACGATGGATTTTTTTTTCAATGGCGGAGTTGAAGAATCTTCAATAGTATGTTGGGGACTTGAATCAATGGCCTTGTTGCTTTTTGAAGCGACAATGGTGATCATGTTCCTCCTAGTTGCCATTGAGATTTTGTTGAAAATTCTTTCTTGAAGGGAAGAGATGAAAGGCAAAGACTCCCCAGTGGAGTCGCTAGAAATTTGTAGACACAATTTTGTGCACCTGAAATTAAACAAGCACACGTGTACAAATATATAATTTTATTAAATATATGAATGGGTACAATATCTACGTAATATATTCTATAAGAAGAATATGGCAATCCTCTGATTCTTCCCTTGGATTTGATGTATGATGACTTGATTTATTTGAGTAATCAAGCTAAGATTTGTGCTTTGCAAGAACACGAATTTGGGCGTGTATTACGAAGTGAGATGATGTGGTTTGATGCTTTGAAGAGTATCTTGATTTGTCTTCAAAGTGTTGTTGAAGAACTCTTATGGGGCGTTTTGGCTTGATCCAACAGAGCTTCGTTCTTTGTAGATTTCAAGCGTAGATGAAGGAGGCTTGAGAACTCTTTGAGAGAGAGCTTCCTTGCTTCAAGAGCTTATCTTCAAGAAAATTTTGTATCTCCAGAAATCCTCCCCTTGCCTTTAGGTTGAGGCCCTCTATTTATAGAGATCTGTAGGGGCTCTCAAGTCTTTTTCCAATGCCACGTGGCATAATTTTATTGGTTGGTCTTTATTGATGGAATATTGTCTTTATGTCCGTCTTTATTGATGAAATCTTGCCTTTATGATGAGATATCTTGAATATCTCATCTCAAGTGTCAACTTTTCATTGGCCAAGAAATATTTGAAGGCTCAAATATTTATTGACGTAATCTTGCCTTTATGTCCGTCTTTATTGACTAAATCTTGCCTTTATGACGAGATATCTTGAATATCTCATCTCAAGTGTCAACTTTTCATTGGGCAAGAAATATTTGAAGGCTCATTTGTTTTCCATGTCACTTATTTTAATTTTATTTTATCTTTTATTTTAAAGAATAAAATAACACATGGTGAAATTTGATTGGCGGAAAATTTGTGTTTCTACAGTCATATCTATAAAGAAATGATAGCAAATAAAAGAAAACAATGAATTGAGTATTGCAACTAATAAGAAAAGCGATAGCAAAAGCTTGTAGGAAAAGCAATAAATAAATCCATAAACAAGGAACTGAATAGGTTTGTAAAGAAAAAAATAAACCTATGATAGCAAATTATTGAATATAAAGCTTAGCCTATAAAGAAAACATAAATAATTTGTATATTATTTAATGAGCTTAATGAGCACAACCTCCTTTAAATATTGACTAAATACATGATTGGTCTTTTTGGTTAAGTTTTTTTAGTAATATTTATTTGGTTATGATTATCCATATACTTCTTATAAAGTTCCAAGCTTTTTTCATCTTTTGTTTTTGGAAGTTTGGCTCTCTTTTTTTAGTTAGAGTAGCATTGAATTAGTTGATAATCCAAATACATTAAAGAGTGATTTTATTAATTTATTATTTTCTCTTTTGTATTATTTAAATTGTTTGAAACTTGAATAATTTTATTCGGCCCGAGGGAACATATTTAGTATTAAGCAAACAACTTGATCAATTACACGGGTTGTTTTCATTTACAAAAGATATTCTGGAAGGAAAGAGGCAAGCAGATGTCAATTGAGTTGCAAGTTAACAAAAGTATTTTTAATACTGTCATAATCATCAATAAGATACTCCATTAAGATTAAGGCCCCGTTTGTTTGCTGGAAAGTTATTTCCTTTTGGAAAGTGAATTCCGGGGAAAATGAATTCCTGGAAAGTGAATTTCGATGTTTGGCAGTGTTATGGAAAATGAACTGGAAAACACTTTCCAGTGTTTGTTTGTGTTATGGAAAATGAACTGAAAAATAATTTATTAATAAATTAGTTTTTTTTTCAAGTTTATTAAAATAATGAGGAACAAATCTTACAAATTAAAAAAGTTGAATGAGAATGAAATTGAAAAACAATATAATTTCATAAATTATCTCAAATAAAATAAATAATAATCAAAATAATAGAGATCAAATCTAAAAAATTAAAAAAAAATGAAAGGTGAATAAATTAAAATAATAATAATTAACATTTCATAAATTATTTCAAATAAAATAAGTAACAATAAAAAAAATGAGGACCAAATTTGATAGATAAAAAATTTCAATAAAAAAATGATAAGAAAAAAGCAAATAGCAATTATAAAAATAAGGACCAAAATTAGTATACAAATTAAATTTTAAGAGATGGAATTGAAAAATAAATATTCTAAACAAAGTATATATAACTATCAAAAGTTTGAGGATCAAATTTGATAGAATCAACAAATAATGACATTTCCAAATTTTTCACAACTTCCGGAAAGTGTTTTCCGCCCAAATTTTTCGGAAAACACTTTCCTGAAAACCAAGCCAAATTTTTCTTTGACTGGAAGGTGTTTTCCGTTGACCAACTTTTCGGAAGGCAAACAAACATAGGAAAAGGAAAGTGGTTTCCGGAAAACCACTTTCCTTGAAACAAACAAGGCCTAAAAAAAAAGTATTCTGTCTTATGATTCACAAACTGACAATTACTCACAATAAATCTATAACAAAAAAAAAAGCATGTTGGAAAACTTAAAAAACCCTACAAACTTCCTTGGACATCTAATTTTATTGGTAGAAAATGGAAAGGAAAGAACTAAATTAAAAAGAAAAAAAGAATTTGTTAACGGTGAAGCTCCAAATGAGTATTTCTAATACAAAAACCAATGAATGAACCCTAGGTGGCGCATATGGATCATGCTCCAGGATCAACCTTAATGAAAAAATTCAAAGAAAAAAGAAAAAAGAACCCACAAGAAGAGAAAAGGAGGCCGGAGGGTTTTCCTTCAACCAATATTTTTATTTTGCAAGAAGACCAGTTGATGTAGCGGAAGCTCGATCGAGAAAGACCTGTGAAAAACGATTGAAAACAACCTACTAAAGTTCCGTTGATTTGCTCACAAATACCGGAAAGTTAGGCTTCAATTCATGGAACCAAGAAGAATTCCGAAATTGGATTAAATTAGAGAGAACTCTAAATTTTACGAATCAAAAACTGCCTTGCCAATTTAGCTTACATCATAATTTAAAGGAAACAAATCCTAAACCTAATCGTATTCCTTGGAAACCAAGAAAACGCCCTAAAACAGAAATTGACCAAAAAGGGTAAAACAAAATTAAAGCAAAAACTAATTCTAAGGAGAATCCTAAACACTCCAGAATTTGGATTGTTTCGAATCCCGCTCCTAATCCTAAACCTCCAGAATTTGGATTGTTTCGAATCCCACTCCTCTAAATGATCTAATGCCATTTGGATTGTTTCGAATCCCACTTCTCTAAATAATCTAATGCCAGCTGGTCCACTGCTGCATCATTCTCCCCATGTTGGAGAAAATTCATCCTCGAATTTATCACGGTATCCTCATTAGAGGAATCACCATGGAAAGGCATCAGATGCTTGACATTAAAAACATCATGAGTTCGAATATGGCTGGGAAGTTTCAGGCGATAAGCATTTGGATTAATTTTCTCCACTATTTCTAGCGGTCCAACCTTCTTAGCAGCAAGTTTGTTATACTCCCCCACAGCAAACCTGTCCTTTGTGAGGACCGCCCACACAAAATCACCCACATCAAACTCCAAATGACACCTCTTTTTATACGCGGCCCGTTTGTATTTCTCCACTGATTGCAACAAATTTTCCTACACCTGCTTATGAACCTCTTGTAACCCTTGAACAAAATCTTTAGCCTTCCCATGAACTCTAGTCTTGCTAGGTAGAGGAATCAGGTCAATAGGGCTTCGAGGCACCAGTGAGTACACGACCTGAAAAGGACTGAAGTCGATACTCCTATTGACAGCATGGTTATGGGCAAATTCGGCTTGGCTCAGCTTCAAATCCCATGACCGAACATTTTCTTCTACCAGACATCTCAGTAAATCTCCGAGTGTTCGGTTCACCACCTCTGTTTGCCCATCCGTTTGTGGGTGATATGCACTGCTAAAATCCAACCGTGTGTTAACCATCTTCCAAAGGCACCGCCAGAAGTGACTGAGGAATCGAGTGTCTCGATCCGAAACAATTGACGCAGGTAATCCATGAAGGCGATAAATCTCGCGGAAGAACAACTGGGCGACCTTGACAGCATCAGTAGTTTTTTTACACGAGATGAAATGAACCATCTTGGAAAATCGGTCAACCACCACATAGATGGAATCACATTCTCCTTGGGTTTCTGGGCAGTCCCAAAACAAAGTCCATGCTCAAGTCCGTCCAGGGTTTATTAGGGATCGGTAATGGCCTATACAAACCGACATTAGTGGCCTTCCCTTTGGACACTTGGCAAATCTGACAACGTTCCACATACCTCTCTACTTCCTTTCGAATTGTTGGCCAAAAGTACGATGCTTTGACTAACTGAAGAGTGCGATCTCTGCCCACGTGACCCTCTCCATGTAGTTCCCTAATAATTTGCAGCCGCAAACTACACTCGGGAATACATAGTTGATTTCCCCAAAATAAGAACCCATCTACCAATACAAATTCTGAATCTCTACCCTCTCGAACAGTAGCCATTATCTCTGAAAAGTGTGGGTCTGAATCAAATAATTCACGAAAAGAGTTAAAACCTGGAACCTGGACAGTCATTATGGATAACAGATTGTTTCTTCGGCTCATAGCATCAGCCACCCGGTTCGTAACACCTGCTTTGTGCTTCAGGACGAATGTAAATTGTTGAAGGTACGCTGACCATGAAGCATGCCAGGAAGAAATTTTTTCTTGGCTGTGGAGATGTCTCAATGAATCATGATCGGTGAATAGAATGAATTCTCGATGAAATAAGTAATGCCGCCAATGTTTCACCGCTTGGACCACAACATAAACTTCTATGTCATAGGTGCTATAACGTACTCGAGACCCTGATAGTTTCTCACTGAAATATGCCACCGGTTTCCCACCTTGGCTCAAAACCGCTCCTATCCCCACCTTGGAAGCATCACTATGCAGCTCAAACGGTTGGGAAAAATCTGGGAGAACGAGTATAGGGGCTGTTGTCAATTTCTCTTTGATTTGCCAAAAACCTTCTTCAGCTTTGGTTGTCCACTGAAACTTGACTCCTTTCATACATTCAGTGATAGGTGCCATTGTCGCGACGACGATTTTTTACGCGCTTTGCGCCCCGCCATCACCCCTAGTTTCGGGGGAGACAACGACGCGCGGTGAAAATGGGGTTGTTTATAGCCGTAAAATTTACGACTATAATTCTAAGGAGTCGCCACCTAGTATTACGGTCACTAGGAAACCTATTGGTCTGCGAGAGTCTTGGGTAAGGGGACTTGTTGTGCAAGGGGAAGACGCATCACCCCCAGTGCACCCTACCTAAGGTAAGCTGCATTGTTTGTTTGATTGTTTTTCTAAGTTGAAATCTTTACACTGCATTTTAAAAAAAAACATTTTTTTTGTCTGCGAGTGTACTTTACAATGTAATTTTACACCGCAGTTACAAGTTTTTTTTTATCTACGGGTTTACTTTACAATGTAAATTTACACCGTAGTAAAAATCTTTTTTTTTATCTACGGGTGTACTTTACAATGTAATTTTACACCGTAGTTAAAATCTTATTTTAATCTATGGATGTATTATACAATGTAATTTTACACCGTAGTAAAAAATATTTTTTTATCTGCGAGTGTACTTTACAATGTAAATTTACACCGCAAAAGCTAAAACAAAATAATTGTTAAATTATTTTTGACATTTTGGCCGACTTCCAACGGATAATCGCAAACTGGTTACGATATCCAATTTTTCATTTTTAAAAATATGAAAAAAGATGCAACATATTTTTTTACGAAAAATACAATGAGAAAAGCTTTGGAATTCGGCCGTATGCAAAAAAAAACAAATAATTTTTTTGTATTTTTGGATTTTTTGTAATAATAATAGTAGTAAAATAAAAATATTTTTTTGTCCATTTGTATTTTTTTATTTTTTTATTTTTTATTTTTTTGGGGTCAGTGTCGACCATCAAGTAATGGCATGACCCCACCTTGAGTGGGTCGGACTTCCGACCCCTCACTGGGCCGGAAGCCAAGAAGGGGTATGGGTCGGGGTCGTCAGCCCCGCCTTTATTTGGTTTGGGCTGCCGACCACAATGGGCTGGCGCCCAGCTCTAAATGGGCCGGGCTTCCGGGTCTCGTGGGCCTGAAGCCCGAAGGTCTTTCGGCTGGGCTTCAGACCTCATGGGCCGGAATCCCGAAGGTCTGTCGGGCTGGGCTTCCAGCCTCGTGGGTCGGAAGCTCAAGATCGTTCGGGCTGGGCTTCCAGCCATCGTGGGCTGGAAGCCCGAACATACATGGGCCGGGCCTAGAGCCCAGCCTATTTCTTCTACCCCTCGGCCCACATGAACAGTGGGCGTCTACAACGTCCCACTGCATGCAGTCGAGAGGTAGTAGATGATGAATAGTAAAGTTTCAAGTGTGATGAAACTTGTACCTGTTAGTGTCTTTGGGTAGAGGAGGTCGAGGTGATGATTCCTGTCGTGGTGGCGTTGTCGACAGTGGCCTGTGGTGGCCGGAGGAAGCCTCCAAAGTCGCGGTGTTCACGTTGCAGTTGCAGAGAGCGTCGCCGGGGCCTCGCCTGAAGGTGTGTTTATGTTTCTGGTGTAGAGGGGAAGTAACCGGTGATGATGAGGTGGTTTTAGGGTGGTCGAACGACTGCCAACGGTGGAGAGAGAGAGAGGGTGAGTCTGCAACTAGAGAGAGAGAGACACACGAAACAGAGAGAGCGAGAGTGAAGCTGACGAAGAAGAAGGTGATCTTTTCCTTCAGTTTCTGAGAGTGTTTTTGATGCCAAAAATCACTATCATTTGCCTAGAATCTTTTCTTCTTTTCTCTGTATTTTTCTCCCCCCCCGTTTTTTTTTCTTTGTGCATGCAATGAACGTGTATTTATAGTGAAATACTGGCATGCATGTTGTGTGTGTGTGTGCTGTTGCATGTTGTGTGTGTGTGTGTTGCTGTTGCCTCTGCAATTTTGCAGAGGGCAGAGGGCAGAGGGCTGAGGACTGCCACTGCAACGTCGTTCGTCCTGGTGCTGGTGCAGAGGGTTGTTGCAGCGTCGAGTTCCTGCACTGTGAACAGTGCAGGGACATGTAAAATTAATGTGATAAAAATACAATTTGGTCCCTCAATATTTGATTGGTTCAATCGCACCCCTAATTAGTTTTAAACTTTTAATTTTATGCAATTGTATCCCCGTCAAAATTTCAACAGCAACCTTAAATATGCGCGCCCTTTTTTATTTTGGTATCTGGTTTCTGATTGCGCGATTTAACCCTCAATTGACCATTAGATTCTCAATTCGTTCAATTCGGTCCCTGATTTTGCATAATTGACTTAAAAATTCAAATCGGTCTCCGAAAAATTCCATTCTCATCAATTGAGCCCGAATTAAATTCAAGAAATTGATTTCTTATTGACTAAACCCTTAATAAAATTAATTTGACCAATTTAAAGTATAATTAAGTCCTTGCACTTAATTAAATCCTTCAATTGGACCTTAAATTAATTCCTGATCATAATCAAACTTTAAATTTGTCGATGATTAAATCGAATCAACCCATAAAAAATATAATTATGTTATTTAACTTAGTTTTTACACAGATTCATCCAACGATAAACTATTTTTGCCTTAAATCTGTATTTTTCTCTATTTTTGGAACCAAAGAGATACGATTGGTCTCGCGAAAACAACCAAAATTTCCACATTGATTTTTCTACCCATGCCAGCTCCTTTTATTTTATTTTTGTTATTTTTAATTTATTTTGGGGAGTAACCCAAAAATTGGGTAACGACAGTTGCCCCCCTCTGTTTACAATGCTTACGTCTAAAGTCTTGTAAAAGACTTTAGATAGTAAGTGTTGTAAAGAAAATAAAAGTGGATTTATCAGACTAAGAAATGGTTGATCCATCCAGAAATGAGAATGAAGGCTATATAGCGCACTCAGAAAGAACGGTAAGATAAGGTTAGAAAGCGCACTACCTAAAAATTGGGGCCTAATGAGGACACTTAAAAAGGATGGAGAAGGATAATGTCTGTGAATGACACAAGAAAATGGTCTCATTATAATAGGTGACCTACCTGGGTGAAAAATGATGAAGATGATCTCATAGGATGGAATAGGGCTAGAAAGCTCGCTATCTAGGATCTATGGTTGAGGGTTAGAAAACTCACTAAAAAAAAAGAGGAATAAGGATGGAAAATGTACTATATTGATTGGTGGTTGGAAAACGCACACGAAAAGGAAGAAAAATAGGGTTGGAAAACACGCTATTTTAGTTTAGGATTAAGGGTTGGAAAACACACTTAAGCAAGAGGGATAGAGATGGCTAAGAAGCGCACTATCTTAATTGATGGTTGAGGGTTTGGAAAACACAATCAAAACGAAAATGAAAGGAATGGCTAAGAGCGCATGATCCTAATAGATGGTTGAGGGTTGAAAAACTCACTCAAATGAGAGGAAAGGAATGGCTAAGAAGCGCACGATCCTAATTGAGAGTTGAGGGTTGGAAAACTCACTCAAATGAGAGGAAAGGAATGGCTAAGAAGCGCACAATCCTAACTGAGAGTTGAGGGTTGGAAAACTCACTCAAATGAGAGGAGAGGAATGGCTAAGAAGCGCACAATCCTAATTGATGGTTGAGGGTTGGAACACACACTCAAGAGTGGAAGAGATAGGGTTGGAAAGTACACTATCTTAATTGATGGCTAGAGAGCTCACCCAAATTCTGGAAAGATATAGGGCTAAAAAGCATGCTATTTGAGTTGGTTGATGGCTAGAAAGCTCACTCAAATAAGGAAATGGATAGGATTGAAAAACACTCTATCTGTTCTGATGAAAGACTCGCAAGTGCTCTTAGGGAAGTGAAAGTGGTGAGGGCTTGAAGACGCACACAAAAATGATGAGTAGAGGTTTGTAAATTACAATTCCTCCAAAACATTTCTTGGATTCCTAGGGAGATGCAATGCATGATGACACCCAAAATCAAGAAAAAGATACAGCTGAAAAGCATGATCAAGGAAATGAAAGAGGTGAGAGCTTGAAAGCGTGCACATAAAATAATGAATGAAGGTTCGTAGATTACGATCCCTCCAAAACATTTTTTAGATTCTCAATGAGGGTGCAATGCATGATGTCACCTAAAATTAGAAAAGAGATAAAGTTGGAAAGCATGCTCAAGGAAATGAAAGAGGTGAGAGCTTGAAAGCGTGCACACAAATTAATGAATGAAGGTTCGTAGATTACGATCCCTCCAACACATTTTTTTTCGATTCTCAATGGGGATGCAATGCATGATGATGCATGTATACGTACCTGAGAGATATAGGTCCCCTTTCTTCCTCCAGACCTTCTTTTCCGGGATTTGGACCTCTGGATTTGATGGCTTCTCGCTTCTGCTTACTCAAGCCGCAACTTGTGATTTTGACCACTAGAGATGATAGATTTTCCATATCAAAATGCCTCCCGAGTTTGACCCAGATTCTTTGAAAAGGAATTGTGGAGTCAATTTCCTGATTTGACGGCTTCTCGCTTCTGCATACTCAAGCCACAACTTGTTGATTTTGACCGCTGGAGATGATATGCCCCCCTGAGTTTGATCCAGATTCTTTGAAAAGAAATGATGGAGCCAACTTCAATTGCATTTTAGATTGCCCCGCTGTTTGGTCATGCCCCAAAAGTGTTTTGGGCTTTAGGTGTTTGCAGGAAGGGAGTTGGTTATTTGAAAAGATGGTATTTTCATGTGGGATTTTTGGAATTTTAAAGTCATTCCAAGCACAAAAACCATTTTGATTGCCCTAGTCGGGTCATGTCACACCATTGTTTTAGGCTACAAGTGTTTGAAGGAAAGGGATGGCTATTTGTAAAAAAATATTTTCATGTAAAACTTTTGGAATTTCAAAGTCATTCCAAGCACAAAAATCCATTTTGATGTTTGTTTAACAAACTTGTTCTCGAAAGAATTCAAGTGATCTCATTGTTATGTTTTATGTTGACTTTGACAAGAATGTGAAATGATATTTGCAAGTCTCGTATGTCAGGAAGGCTTCGATCAGGTCATGTGAAGCATTTGTAAGGAATGTTTCAAATGGAAAAGCATTGCTTATCGATCCAGATTACTCGTATTTGATCAAAAAGGGCTTTATTAGGCTTGTAACGTAGGCTTAGGTTACTGGCTATGAAAAAAAGATATTTGTTGGCTCTAAAAAGTGTTTAAGGGTTTTTTAGACTAAGGATCACTTAGTGCTTACTCTTAGAACTTCATTTAGCCCCCATGATTGATTTTCATAGTGACCTAGCATGCCCCCCCAGTGTTTGTTTGGGGGCATTTCATCTTGACATGCCCCCTAGTGTTTGTTTGGGTTTTTTCATTGGTATTTGGCACTAACGTTGTGCTGACTTGACATGCCCCCCAAGTATTTTGTTTAGGCTTTTTCATTGGTTTTTGGCACTAACATTATGCTGACTTGACATGCCCCCCAAGTATTTTGTTTAGACTTTTTCATTGGTTTTTGGCACTAACATTATGCTGACTTGACATGCCCTCCAAGTATTTTGTTTGGGTTTTTTTATTGGTTTTTGGCACTAACATTGTGTCGACTTGACATGCCCCCAAAGTATGTTGTTTGGGCTTTTTCCGCAACATGCCCCCCAGTATTTTGCTTGGGCTTTCTATGTTGGGTTTTTAGTACTACCAAAATATTGAATTAATTTGCTATAGTGTACTAAAACCCTTTTTATGTTTATGCCCCCCAGCTTTGTTCGGACGTCACTTGTCATTGAGGACTGTTTTGTATTTTTTTTTTTTGCACTTGCCCCCAATGTAGGGTGTGATCCTTGTCAGGGTTAATTATCAAGAAAATAAAATTATTAGGCTCAAATAGGGACTGCAAAGGATATTTGAGACTTTGTGAAGGCATATCAAAGATGGCCTTTCCTCATTTCAAAAGCATGCAATCTGAATCAATAAGCTTTGCTTTTCCATGTGAAACAAGTTTTTGATTTTTTTGGATTATTTGTTTGGCTAAGAGATTAGCTTTATTATATGGGTTTTGGTGGTATGAGATCACCCTTCAATGAAATCCTTTGAAATTCCCTAGAACACATTTGTTAAACAAAAATCAAATTGGCGTTTATTTTCGTACTAGAATTTGATTTGCCAAAAATCTTGATGAAATCATGAGATCATGTATAATTTGGATGAAAGGGATATCAGGTGTGTTTGTGTTATTTAAACAATAAACAAGAACACATCGTAAACACAAGCAAATACATGATCACTGAAGAGAAATGTTTGCTTAACAAAAGTCTTGTGGCGTTACAAGCAAAATTGCCGACAAGTCAAAACAGGAATATAATGTGCGGACATGACCAAAACAAAAGGAAATCATGGAAGCAGACTTCATCTTTTGATATCGGCACACTCCATTTCGAAAGCTTTTGCCGACGTCACTTTAATGGTGCGGACACTTGATATCCTATTTCCGTGAAGCCTAATTGGATGCAGGACATGGATTTTCATCGAATGTTATCCACCCTGCTTTAATCAATTGCATGAGCTTCTTCTTGAAAGCACCACAAGTGTGAATGCTATGCCCTGCAGCTCCAACATGGTATTCGCAGGTGAGATCGGATTTGTACCAATCAGGGTAAGGTGGTTGCAAAGGTTCCTGAGGTTCAGGAGCTACTTGCTTAATGCTTACCAATTTTTCATACATCTCATTCAAAGGCAATGGTAGCGGAGGTAGCTGTTCTTGGGTTTTCTAGTAATTTCTTTTTGGGAAGTTTTTAGTTGGATCTTTGGCTTGAAGATTGATGTTGGCAATTTCTGATGAAGGGTTATGGTAGTTTTGGAATTGGTTGTTCCTACCCTTATAGTCGTCTTCAAAATGCTCAACATCTATTCTCTTGCCTTCAAAGCCCTTTTTCTCCACAGGTGCAGATATTCTACCACTTCTGATACCTTGCTCTATTCGCTCTGCCACGGCTACAGCATCCATGAATTGCTGTGCTGAACTGCCCATCACATGTTCGTAATAGGGCGCTCTTAGTGTGTTGGCGAATAATGTCACCATCTCTTTATCTAGAAGCGGAGGATATACTTGTGCAGCGAGATCTCTCCATCTTTGAGCATATTCCCTTATGCTTTCTCTGTCCTTCTTCTCCAAGTTGGACAAACTTGTTCTGTCAAGAGCAATGTCCATGTTATACTTGTATTGCTTGATGAAAGCATCTACCAGATTTTTCCAGCTACGGATCTTAGTGTTGTCTTGTCTCATGTACCAATTCAAGGCTGCCCCACTCAAACTATCTTGGAAAAAATGCATCAGTAGTTTTTCATCATGCACTACTTCTTCATTTTGTTACAGTATGATTTTAGGTGAGTGATAGGGCATTGTGTCCCGGTGTATTTGATGAATTCAGGGACACGAAACTTTTTCAGTATTACAACATTCGGGACTAGACACATATCTGCAGCTTGTACTAGGTCATATAAATTTACCCCTTCGATGACCCTTATCCTGGCTTCCAGCATTGCCATCTTATCTTGGTCGACACTCTCTGATGCTTCTATAACTGTTGGGGTTGGGGTAGGTGCCGGTACCGCTGGTTGTACTAAAGTTGGGTTTTGTTGCGGATACTGAACTCCTGTCACCTCTTCTTGGTGGTTCATTCCTTGTGTTTGAGTAGCCGTTGTGGCTCTAGTTGAAGGACCCTCGCCAGAGGCATTTCTCAGTGCTTGCTCGAGTAAGCTAGTGAGACTAGCCACGCTAGCTTTCAGAGAATCCAGTTCTTCTTGGAAATGAGCACCACGGTGTGCACGTTCTTCGTCCTCTATATTTCTCTACTGGGGTCGAGTGGTAGGAGCTCTTCAGGGGCCTATATTTCAATCTGCCAATGATATGTTATGCACAGTGATGGATGCATGTGGATGCAAATGCATGTATATACACATTAGAAAAATTATCAGAGAGTTTATACAGAAAGACAAGTCCTAAGTCATTACATGAGGGGTAAGTTTTCTATCTGGTCTCAAAAGGTCTATGAACTGCCCAATGACTGCCTCACGTGAAGGTGGTGTAGGGGTTTACAAGAAATGGTTGGGGCACAGTATGACCGCCATTATCAAGTAAACACTCAGTTCATAGTTGGATGTTTCACGAATCTGAACCCCGACCAAAAGTCATGTGGCAGACCGCTACTCCCCACCTAACTTAAAATTGGGTTTACTCTGGAAATTAAAATGCATGATGGAATTAATTCAAATCAAATGATGTGTTGACTGAAATTAAAAATACATGCTAAAGCAGTAAAAATATGTATTAAAGCATAAAATGCGTGCAAAAATAAATTGAGAGATAAACAATCAAACAAACAAAGCTCAGTCCAACGATGTCCCCAGTGGAGTCGCCATCTGTCGCGACGGAGATTTTTTACGCGCTTCGCGCCCCGCCATCACCCCTAGTTTCGGGGGAGACAACGACGCGCGGTGAAAATGGGGTTGTTTATAGCCGTAAAATTTACGACTATAATTCTAAGGAGTCACCACCTAGTATTACGGTCACTAGGAAACCTATTGGTCTGCGAGAGTCTTGGGTAAGGGGACTTGTTGTGCAGGGGGAAGACGCATCACCCCCAGTGCACCCTACCTACGGGGGTACTTTACAATGTAATTTTACACCGTAGTTAAAATCTTATTTTAATCTATGGATGTATTATACAATGTAATTTTACACCGTAGTAAAAAATATTTTTTTATCTGCGAGTGTACTTTACAATGTAAATTTACACCGCAAAAGCTAAAACAAAATAATTGTTAAATTATTTTTGACATTTTGGTCGACTTCCAACAGATAATCGCAAACTGGTTACGATATCTAATTTTTCATTTTTAAAAATATGAAAAAAGATGCAACATATTTTTTTACGAAAAATACAATGAGAAAAGCTTTGGAATTCGGCCGTATGCAAAAAAACAAATACATTTTTTGTATTTTTGGATTTTTTGTAATAATAATAGTAGTAAAATAAAAATATTTTTTTGTCCATTTGTATTTTTTATTTTTTTATTTTTTATTTTTTTTGGGACTGGGTCTGTCACCACTAAAGTGAGTGACAACCCACCTTGAGTGGGTTGGACTTCCCGACCCTCACTGGGCTGGAAGCCCAGAAGAGGTATGGTCGGGTCTGTCGACCCACTATGGGCTGTCAGCCCGCCTTTATTTAGTTGGGCTGCACCACAATGATGGGGGCCCGCTCGATGACTGGGCTTCAGCCTCGTGGCTGAAGCCCTGAAGGTCTGTCAGGGCCGGGCTTCCAGCCTCATGGGCCGGAAGCCCGAAGGTCTTTCGGGCTGGGCTTCCAGGCTCATGGGCCGGAAGCCCGAAGGTCTGTCGGGCTGGGCTTCCAGCCTCGTGGGCCGGAAGCCCCAGATCGTTCGGGCTAGGCTTCCAGCCATCGTGGGCTGGAAGCCCGAACATACATGGCCGAGCCTAGAGCCCAGCCTATTTCTTCTACCCCTCGGCCCGCATGAACAGTGGGCGTCTACAACGTCCCACTGCATGCAGCCGAGAGGTAGGAGATGATGAATAGTAAAATTTCAAGTGTGATGAAAACTTGTACCTG
Organism: Salix koriyanagi; assembly: GCA_029228605.1. Classification (NCBI taxonomy): domain Eukaryota; kingdom Viridiplantae; phylum Streptophyta; class Magnoliopsida; order Malpighiales; family Salicaceae; genus Salix; species Salix koriyanagi. Next base: position 5,396,207 of record CM055337.1, on the reverse strand, counting down.
TTAGTGTCTTTGGGTAGAGGAGGTCGAGGTGATGATTCCTGTCGTGGTGGCGTTGTCGACAGTGGCCTGTGGTGGCCGGAGGAAGCCTCCAAAGTCGCGGTGTTCACGTTGCAGTTGCAGAGAGCGTCGTCGGGGCCTCGCTTGAAGGTGTGTTTATGTTTCTGGTGTAGAGGGGAAGTAACCGGTGATGATGAGGTGGTTTTAGGGTGGTCGAACGACTGCCAACGGTGGAGACAGAGAGAGGGTGAGTCTGCAACTAGAGAGAGAGAGAGACACGAAACAGAGAGAGCGAGAGTGAAGCTGACGAAGAAGAAGGTGATCTTTTCCTTCAGTTTCTGAGAGTGTTTTTGATGCCAAAAATCACTATCATTTGCCTAGAATCTTTTCCTCTTTTCTCTGTATTTTTCTCCCCCCCCGTTTTTTTTTCTTTGTGCATGCAGTGAACGTGTATTTATAGTGAAATACTAGCATGCATGTTTTGTGTGTGTGTGTGCTGTTGCCTCTGCAATTTTGCAGAGGGCAGAGGGCAGAGGACAAAGGGCAAAGGGCTGAGGACTGCCACTGCAACGTCGTTCATCCTGGTGCTGGTGCAGAGGGCGGTTGCAGCGTCGTGTTCCTGCACTGTGAACAGTGCAGGGACATGTAAAATTAATGTGATAAAAATACAATTTGGTCCCTCAATATTTGATTGGTTCAATCGCACCCCTAATTAGTTTTAAACTTTTAATTTTATGCAATTGTATCCCCGTCAAAATTTCAACAGCAACCTTAAATATGCGCGCCCTTTTTTATTTTGGTATCTGGTTTCTGATTGCGCGATTTAACCCTCAATTGACCATTAGATTCTCAATTCGTTCAATTCGGTCCCTGATTTCGCATAATTGACTTAAAAATTCAAATCGGTCTCCGAAAATTCCATTCTCATCAATTGAGCCCGAATTAAATTCAAGAAATTGATTTCTTATTGACTAAACCCTTAATAAAATTAATTTGATCAATTTAAAGTATAATTAAGTCCTTGCACTTAATTAAATCCTTCAATTGGACCTTAAATTAATTCCTGATCATAATCAAACTTTAAATTTGTCGATGATTAAATCGAATCAACCCATAAAAAATATAATTATGTTATTTAACTTAGTTTTTACACAGATTCATCCAACGATACACTATTTTTGCCTTAAATCTGTATTTTTCTCTATTTTTGGAACCAAAGAGATACGATTGGACTCGCGAAAACAACCAAAATTTCCACATTGATTTTTCTACCCATGCCAGCTCCTTTTATTTTATTTTTGTTATTTTTAATTTATTTTGGGGAGTAACCCAAAAACTTGGGTAACGACAGCCATTATGCTACTAAAGTGCGGGATGAACCGGCGGTAGAATGATGCCAATCCATGGAAACTTCGCACCTCAGTAATTGTTTTTGGTCGTGGCCACTGCCTCACTGCCACTATTTTGGACTCGTCTACTTGTAGGCCCTCTCCAGAAACAATATATCCCAAAAATAACACCTGTAGTGTCATAAAAATGCACTTCTTGGCTGCAGCAATAAATTTCTCTCTACGCAACACACTTAACACTTCTCGAATGTTTTGAAAATGCAATTCAGGATTTGCACTGTATATTAAGATATTATCAAAGTAAACAACAATGAACTTACCGATAAATGGTCGGAGGGCTTGGTTCATCACTCTCATAAAGGTGCTCGGTGCGTTTGACAACCCAAATGGCATGACTAGCCATTCATATAACCCCTCTCACGTCTTGAACGCTGTCTTCCATTCATCCCCAGGTCGAATACGAATCTGATGATACCCACTCTTCAGGTCCAATTTGGTGAACACATGCGCCCCACTCAATTGATCTAACAAATCATCTAATCTCGGGATTGGAAAGCGATATCTTACTGTGATCTTATTAATTGCACGAATGTAGACACACATCCTCCAGGTTCCGTCTTTCTTGGGAATTAACAAGGCGGGAACAGCACATGGACTCAAACTCTCACGGATATGACCCCTTTGACTGTAGCTCCTCCACCTGCCGTCGTAACTCTTCATGCTCAGTGGGACTCATTGTGTAATGTGGTTTGTTTGGCAACATCGCTCCTGGTTCTAGGTCGATATGATGTTGAATGTCACGTAAAGGTGGTAGTCCTTCAGGTAATTCATCCGGAAACACATCAGCAAACTCCAAAATCAGGGGAGCTGCCGCACTAGGTACCTCCATATCAGCCTGTGTTTCTTTTCCCATTAACACAAACACCGTATCTGCTTCTTTTATTTCCAACTCGAATTTTGCATATGATAACAGGTTAGTATTATCGCCATGCACCTTAATCTTCTTAGTTGGTTTGCCCAGTAGTTGCACAATTTTTTTTCCATGGAAAACGAACGAATAGGTATTTTTAAACCCATCATGATACACTTTCCTGTCATATTTGCCACGGCCTCCCTAGTAGTAAGTGACATACATCCATTTCCACCACATCACACCACATCTGATCCTTGTAGTTGGTTCCCATAGAGAACGCCATTAGTGCCCGCTGTGATACAGTCACCTCTCCCCCCTTTTGCAGCCACGCTAGCCTATATGGTTTTGGATGTTTTTCTGTCATCACCCCTAATTTTCATACCACTTCGACTGACACAATATTCTCACAACTTCCCCCGTCTATGACAAATCGACACACCTTACCAAGGATGGTACAAGTAGATTGAAAGATGTTATTTTGAAGCCACTCTCTTTCTTCCGTTCTTGGTGCCAAGTAGGTACGCCGCACCATCAAAGTTCTTCCAGTGTCACCATCTACTAGTTCCTCACTTGCTTCCTCCGCTCCTGACTGTGGTTCTTCAACTATTTCCGCATCTTCCTCATTAAATTCTGCCGAGTCAATAAATAATACCCTCTTTGCTGGCCTTGGACACTCAGACAGTCTGTGGCCTGTCTCTCCATACCCAAAACACCGAAATCCTCCCATTGCTCGGGGAGTTTGAATGTTACTTGTGGGGTTTTGTTGTATGGGAATTGTACTGCCATTAGCACTGGTACGTCCTCCAGAATTTTCACCCGAACTACTGCCCACAGTGGTCCTATTTCGATTGCTCAGTCCACTTCCGAAGCTCAGAAATGGTCCACTCCTAGATTTTCGTGACAATGTCTTCTCCAATTGTAAAGCCCTCTGATGCGCCTCTGTTACTGTCACGGGATCAAATAGATTAACCATGTCTAGAATTTGTGTACGCAACCCTCCACAGTAGCGCGACACCAATTGATCTTGTGATTCCTCTATATCGTTTCGCACCAACAATTCATAGAACTCGGTTGTATATTCATCAACAGTCCTCATGCCTTGTCGCAGATTCTGCAACCTCTGGTACATCAATCTCGCAAAATTGTGAGGTAGAAATTCCGCTCGCAATTTTCGTTTCATCTTCTCCCAGTCAGCAAGTTTGGGTTTTCCCGCGCGACTCCTAGCCAGTTTAAATTGTTGCCACCAATCCGTGGCTCTTCCCCGAAACCTTGTGGCCACCAATGCCACCCTCTCATTCCCATGAACTCTTTTGAATTCCAGAATGTCTTCAGCGACTCCGAGCCACTCTAGAAACTCTTCTGGTTGCAAGCTTCCATGGAATTCTGGGACCTCTGTCCGCATCCCTGACTCCCATCGCCTGATATCTTCAATTCTGTCATTAGCCCGGTCATCAGCTAAAGGCACTCTCTGTCCACGACGTGGTCGCGGTTCCCCTTCCACTTCATCACTACTTGTTTCAAGATTTAAGGCCTGATACTGGTTTTGGTTGGCTCTTGTCGCTGCAAGTTGCTCCGTCAATTGCTCCACCTGTCGCTCCAATTATGTCATAAGGTCACGCTCGATGGCTAGATCTACATGAATCTGGTCTGGTCGTCGTCTCGGCGGCATGATGAAGTCGTCCCGAACAAACCTGGCTCTGATACCAAACTGATGTAGCGGAAGCTCGGTCGAGAAAGACCTGTGAAAAACGATTGGAAACAACCTACTAAAGTTTCATTGATTTGCTCACAAATACCGGAAAGTTAGGCTTCAATTCATGGAACCAAGAAGAATTCCGAAATTGGATTAAATTAGAGAGAACTCTAAATTTTACGAATCAAAAACTGCCTTGCCAATTCGGCTTACATCATAATTTAAAGAAAACAAATCCTAAACCTAATTGTATTCCTTGGAAAGCAAGAAAACACCCTAAAACGGAAATTGACCAAAAAGGGTAAAACAAATTTAAAGCAAAAACTAATTCTAAGGAGAATCCTAAATACTCCAGAATTTGGATTGTTTTGAATCCCACTCCTAATCCTAAACCTCCTGAATTTGGATTGTTTCCAATCCCACTCCTCTAAATGATCTAATGCCATTTGGATTGTTTCGAATCCCACTTCTCTAAATAATCTAATGCCAGCTGGTCCACTGCTGCATCACCAGTTATGTTAGGTGTCGTGGTATTATATTTATAATTTTTTTTATAAACATGGATATCCAGACCAGCATGTATCTTGACTAATTTCACAGGCTCTAAAGTTAATAACCATATAAGTCTCTATTAACCATCATATTAACAACCACATAGCTCGAACTTGAGGTCACAGGAAAAATAAATCGTTAAATAACAGTTTTGATAGTCTCTATATATAGCTATTTGCATATAAATTTTTGACTAGAGAGGTGATATAGCTACGTCGTACGTTGGGTAAAAACAATTTAATGTAAAAAAAAATCCAATTATGCTAATGTTTTATAGAAAATAAGAAAATAATATAATAATAAAAAATTCATATATAAAAATTGAGTTTTTTATATCATACTCGAGAGAAAAAGAAAGAAAAACTCATTTGAAATTCATTATAGCTGAACCTTGGATGTCGTTCCACCAACAAAAAAAACTCATCAAGACGTTTTCTTTGTCATTGTCGCACCCCCCACGAGAGCGCGATGTCGCGGCGACTCTTCCCGTGAGCAGGGAATTCATGTTGGTGTTTTATCTTTATTTTGTGAAAACGAGAGTCGCCACCTAGTATTACAGTTACTAGCAAACCTAAACTGATCTTGTAGAGATTCTACAGCAAAAGACTAATTGCATAAAGGTAAGGTCCTAGTACTCTTGTACGCCCTACCTACGGTAAGCTGCTTGGTGTTTTGGTTTGTCTTATGATAGCTATGGTATTGGTTTTTCAAAGATATGTTGGTTAAATGATGATGACGTACTATTCATGTAAAAATATTTGGGATATTTACCACTTTAAGATTTCTTTATCCAAATATTAACGGTAAATAACAAGGAATTATCCCCGCTAATATTTTGGTTATTAACACCCTTTAGAATTTCTTTACCCAAATATCAACAGTGAATAACAAGAAACTATCCCCGCTAATATTTTGGATATTAACCCCTTTAGAATTTCTTTACCCAAATATCAACAGTGAATAATAGCAAATTATCCCCGCTAATGTTTTGGATATTAACCTCTTTAGGATTTCTTTACCCGAATATTAACAGTGAATAATATGAATCACCAAAAATAAGATTTTGATATTTTTGGAATAATGGCCAATACCCTTTGGAGTTTACAAACATGTTGTAAAATCCAAAAAAAATACGAGAAAACAATTTTTTTTATTTATGAAATTCATGCTAAAACACATTTTTTCTTTAAACTCTGAAAATTTGTGTTTGGAAAGGAATGTTCAAGATATGTTAGCGTATTATCCATATGCACAAAAACAACACATTTTATGTTTTTTTAAAATATTTTCTTATGCAAATTTTGTATTTTATATTTTTTTTGGTGGGCTGGCTGCCCAGCCCTTATGGAATAGGAGGCTCATCAATTGGGGCTAGACTGCCAGCTTTGGGTGGGCCAAACAGCCCACCATTTTCAATGGCTAGGCTGGGCCTTGTCCCCAGCCCAGCCAGCCCACTATTCTACATGCATGGAGAATAGTGGGATGGGGGAGTGAATTAATTCACTTCCCCATGCAAAAGAAGATGATGAACAATAAAATAAGAGTTTCTGGAGGGTGACAAATGACGTACCTATTAATTTTGTTGGGTAAAGGAGGTTGGGGCGTTTCTTCCTGTCGTGGTTGTCGGAGGGGCTGCCAGAAGGTGACTGGTTTTGAACTGGGGTTGTTACAGCTTGACATTATCGGTGCGGGAGAGGAAAGCTGACACTTTCTAGGAGCTAGTGGCGTGGGGGAGGAGCCTCCAGTGCCAAGGGAGCAGCTGTTGTGCTCGCCGGGAGCTGCTGTTGGAGGAGAGAGAGGGCCAGTTGCAACTAGTTTTAGAGAGATAGAGGACTCTCAACACTGTCAAATGGAGAGAGAGGTGTAGACGCTGACTCTATCAACGCTAAGGAAGGTGACGGCGGTTGCGCTCGCATGCAAGTTTTTCACGATGGTTTCTGTAAAATTTTCTCCTTCATCTACTATGGTCTTCCTCCCCTTGTTTTTTTCCCTTCCTTTTTGCAGTTTGTTTTTCACCCCCTGTGCATGTTGTGAATGGTGCTATTTATAGGTGAAGAAGGCAACCCTTTGGTTGCACATTGCAGGCAGCGATGGGTTTTCGCCTCTTAACTTGTAGAGGCGTGTCCTGCACTGTCCAAGCAGACTAAAAAAAGGGGCAAGAATTAAAACTATTCACATGTTATGTGAATAGTAAAATGGTGTTCGACTAACCACGATGAGAGGTTTAACTGCTATTGCCGCCTGGTACAGGAGGTCGAGGTGGTTCTCCCTATGGTGGTGGCATCGAAAATGGTGGCTTGTGGTGGCTGGAAAAGGCGTCAAAAGCTGGTGGTCTGTTGTTGTCGTTCGTCTCTACTGCTTCGTTGCCTTGCCGGAGGCCACGCCCGGGTCGCTTACATGGTAGAGGTGTTGTCCGTGAAGAGGGTGGTGGTGTTAGATGGGTGGCTAGTTGCTGTCGGAGTAGAGGAGGAGCTGCTTCTCATCGCTGGTTTTTAGAGAGAGAGAACTGCAGCAAGAGAAAGGACAGAGAGAGAGATGACTACTACGTGGCTGTTGTTGGTTGGCGGTGAAGAGGTGTTGCTGTCACCGGAGCTGAGGAAGAAGAGCTGGGCCTATTTGTCTTCTATGACTGATGGTGATCGGTCGCCTGCCAACCCTTGCGTTTTTATTCAGTGTTTCTCTCTAGTTTAAATTGTCTCCCGTAAATTTACTTAGTGTTTTCCTCCTCCATTCCTTTGTAAATTTAAGTGGTAGAGGTGTTTTCCAAACTTAATTTCTCATGAATTAAGCCCTTAATAAAATAAATTAGATCCATTTAAAGTATAATTAAGCCCTTGCGCTTAATTAAATCCTTCAATTGGGCTCTCAATTAAACCCTAAACATAATTACACTTTGAATTGGCCGACGATTAAATCGAATTGGCCCATTAAATATAATGATATCTTTCAACTTAACTTTTACGCATATTTATCCAATAATAAGTCACTTTAGATTTGAATCTACATTTTTCTTTATTTCTGGGCAAAAAAGAGGTATGACTGGGCTCTCGAAAATGTCCAAAATTTCCACCTTGATTTTTCTACCGACACTAACCCTTTTTATTTTTTATTTTTTTGTTTTTGTTTTGTTTTGGATAGGTTTTGGGGAATAACTCAAAATTGGGTTATACATCTTAAAATAATTATATAACTCATTCATGTAAAGAGTACCTCAAGAGAGTTTTTAGTTTTTTCTTGTATTCAAACTAATTATTGTAATTTTAACACCATTTTAAGTGCATTTGGAATATGTGAGTTTATTGTGTATAAATTTTTAGCACGCCTAATGGGAGCCTCTTTTCCTCACATCTTTAAAGTCAAAAGATCTACTATCTAAAATGAAAAACATGGAGCATGTAAGCAATTGTACAATTAATTCTTAAGGTGCTAAAATAGATGTTTTGCCAATCACTTGTCTAAAGACTTAGTGTCAAAATTCCAAGTTAGTCTCTCCAATGAGAAATTCTTTAAAATAAGGAAAAAAGAAGCAACTTCCTCAAAATATGAGTTTGGAAACTCTCCCTTTCCAAATTTGCAAGAAATGGATTGAGATTTCACTATATGACTTATTTAAGCAAACCAATCAAAGTATAAATCTTATTTTATATCTTCTTCCAAACAAATATATGGAGATTACTCATCCACACATGAATTTAACACTCAAATATCAATCATGGTCATGGTCACTAAAACATCACTTTTTGAGGATTTTATCTAGCAAATATCTCTTGAAATGAAGTAGCTAAAAAGATCCATCAAGGGAAAGGAAGTTTAAATCACATGTTAATAAATCATTTTGATTAAAAACCCATATATTGAAAGCACCTAAAGGATCAAATATTCATCGAGGAATAATGTTCATCAAGATCCTTTAGAAAGCCAAGATGCTCTTGAAGGGCAATAAAAACAATAGCAATATGATCGAATAGTAGTACAAAAAGCTTTTAAGAATATTGTTGGATTATTAATGGGCACACTTACTCTCCAACAACTACAACATATGATTTTTAATACTATTCATGCCCGATTTAAAGGTTATTCCTAGTATTTTCTTATGCATGCCAAGTCATACACTTCAATGTAGATCAAATGAGAACTCCACAAAACTATCAACCTTTAAAGTTCTAAGAGTTTAGAGGTAAGGGTAATCTAAAGCAGCATATTGCTTATTTTATTGAACTTATAATAGTATAGGAACCTATAGAAACCTAATGGTGAAACAATTCATCCAAACTCTAAAAGAAGTTGCCTTTAACTCATTAGAGCCAATTACAGTGGGATTTATATATTTTAGTGTTTAAACAATTGGGTGATCAAATATCCACTTCCACCCAACTATAGAGCTTATAATTCAAGGCTTTTATTTTTTCAGATTAGGCCCTAAAGTGGCGGTGTGTTTTTCACGCTTCACGCCCTTCCATCCCCGAAGGGGGAGACGATGCACAGTAAAAGGAGGGCTTACATTCTTAAGGTTATGACTATAATTCTTTAGATTCACCACCTAGTATTAAGGTCACTAGGAAACATATTGGTCTGCGAGAGTCTCGATAAGGGAACTTGTTGGGTAAAGAGAAGATGCGCATCACCCTTGTGCATGCCTTCACAAGTCTCAAATATCCCTTGCAGTCCCTATTTGAGTCTAATAATTGTTTCTTGATAATTAACCCTACCAAGGATCACATCCTACACTAGGAGGCAAGTGCGAATTCAAAAAAGCACTTTTAATCCACAAAATAATCCTCAATGACAAGTGATGCCTAAACAAAGCTTGGGGGTAAATATAAAAAGGGTTTTAGTACACTATCACAAATCAAGTCAACATAATGGTAGTGCTAAAAACCCATGATAAAAAAACCCAAGCAAAATATTGGGGGGCATGCAAAAAACCAAAAATAAAAGCTCTAACAACATATTGGGGGGGATGACAAGTCTTTATGTGAATCAATTATGAGGTCCCAAAACCTATGGACCAAAAGGAGCTCTAAGAGTAAGTACTAGTTATCCTTAGTCTAGAAAACCTTTAAACACCTTTTCAGCCTATAAATATCTTTTTTCATAGCCAACAACCTCAACCTATGTTAGAAGCCTTATAATTTTGATAAAAAAAAATCCCTCATCTTTGAGTGTGTTTTCCAACCCTCAAGCATCAATTAAAATAGTGTATTTTCCAGTCCTATCTCCCCCTTCTTTGAGTGCATTTTCCAACCCTCGACCATCAACCATCAACTCAATTAGTACGCTTTCCATCCTTTAACCACCAGCTCAATTAGTGTGCTTTCCAACCTTCAACCACCAATTCAGGTAGTTCACTTTCCAGTCGTCAACCATAGATCTTTGATAGCGTGCTTTCTAGCTTTATCTTACATTCCATGAAATCTTCATCATCTTCATTTGGGAAGGTCGTTCATTACAATAAGACCATCCTTGCATCTTTACCATCTCCATGTCTTCAGTTGGCTAGGTCACCCATTACAATGCAGTTCCTTGTGCTTTTTCATAAACATCATCTTGTCATCCCTTGAGTGTTCTATTTAAGCCTCATTTTTTTAAGTAGTGTGCTTTCTAGCCCTATTCTACTGTTTCCATCTTGGTACGCTTCATAGCCCTCATTTTCACTTTCGGATGGATCAACCACTTCTTGGTTTGGTAAATTCATTCTCTTTTTCTTTTCAATGCTCATTATCTAAAGTCTCTTACAAGACTTTAGTCATCAGCATTGTAAAGAGGGGGGCAACTGTCATAACCCATATCTTGGTTATTCCCTGAAATCTACCTGAAATCAAATAAAAATAACAAAAATAAAATAAAAGGGGCTAGCGTCGATAGAAAATTAAGGTAGAAATTTTGCACGGATTCGAAAGCTTGATCGTACCTCTATTATGACAAAAAATGAGAAAAATGAAGATTTAAGGCTAAAATAATTTATTATTGGACAAATATGCATATAAATCAAGTCGAAAGACATAATTATATTTTTATAAGCTGATTTGATTTAATCGTCAACCAATCTACAGTGTAATTATGTTTGGAAATTAGTTGAGGGTCCAATTGAAGGATTTAATTAAGTGCAAGGACTTAATTATACTTTAAATAGATAAAATTATTTTTTAAAGGCTTAATTGGTGAGAAATTAAGTTTGAGATCTTAATTTGGGTTTAAATTGAGAAGATCATAATTCTTGGACACAAAATTTAATATTTTACCAAGTTAATTGATTGAAATTGGGGGGGTGGGTTGCAATGAAATCAGAGTCATCATAAGATAAAGGATCAAATTAAACTTTGGTAGAAAAAAAAGGGTCAAACGACGCGTCACATGGCCACTATTCATTTTCTTCCCAAAATTTTCGCTAAAAAAATCTTGTTTTGGTACCAACTTTGCACACATATTTAGTGCCTTTATCCTTCACCAAATTTGACAAATCTTGCGTGAAAATGATCCTCTAATTCTTGACTATACTAGTGTATGGTCAATTTTGATTGATTGACACCACACGTGTGTTGGTTCAACCCTAAAAGTGACAACTCAGACAACCTACCATAGCTGTCAAATTCGACAGTGCATGACACCTACTTTGAGCCAACTGCTGGGATGGTTTTGCTTTGAATCAATTACTGAATTTTTATGCTAGTATAAACTAGGTTACCCTCTTCCTCCAATAATAAATAGAGGTGAAATCTATGGCCTAAATGGGGAGAAATCAGAAGCCAAAATTGATGAAAAAACATTATTCTTCTCGGTTTTCCTGTCAAACAACTCCTTTTTGTTTCAACTTATTTTTTGTTCTGTCTAATTTTTGGTATTTTTTTCAATATTTTTGTAATTTTTTATTTTATTTTTTATTTTTTTTAAAAGGGTTGTCGAGACCTTACTGGCAGTCATGCTTGTGTCATGCCATGCAACCCACCATTTCCCGGACATCAATCCCATGCTCTGCAACTTGCACATTTAGTCAATAAAAAAGGGAGAACAGAGAAAGAAAAGGGGGGGATATACAAAAAACACGTAGTTATGCAAGCATAAAATTACAAATAGGGGCACTAAAAATAGACACGTAGAAACCAACTGAACAGAAAAATAACCAACGAAGAAGAAGAAGAAGCAATTAGTGACAGTATCATAATTCTCCTTAGCACCAGCACCAGACCAGCACCAGCACCAGCACCGACAACAACCTTCATGATCTTCCTCATCACCGACAACAACACCTCTTCATTGACTATCAGCAGCAGCCGTGGCATTCTTCCTTCTTCTCCGGCAGCAGCAGCTACAAGGACGTCTTCTCCACCCAACGAGCCAACCGGCAACAGCAACAAGTCTTCCTCACCGTTGGCAGCAGCAACATGTCCTCCCCCCCATTGGCGGCATCAATAACACACTTTTTCTAGCAATAGCAACAACCATTGCAGCACCTCCTGAAGCCTCTCCCAATCACACGGACCACAATTTCTAACGTCACCACCACCGACAGCACCAACCCAATCTTCTCTACACGATGAAAGCAACCGGTAACCTCCTCCCTCTCCTCCATCATTTACTGCTCACTTGCATGTGAACAATAGAAAAGGTTAGACATTCTGTCCAGCCCGACCTAAGGAGCTGTTGGGCCAAAAATGGCCTAATATGGCTGGCCAACCCATTTTGTCGACCCCGGTCGACTTTGAATTTTTAAAAAAAATATATAAAAATATAAAAATTGCATTTTTAGGAAAATACATAAAACAAAATATGTTGATTTTGTGCATACGACTAACTTCTAAAATTTTCCTAAGCATATTTTTCGTGGAAAAAAACCTGCATATTTTCTCATATTTTTTAAAACAAAAACGGGATATCGTAACCAGTTTATGATTATCCGTTAGATTTCAGACAAAATATCAAAAATCTTTCAACAACTTTTTTGTTCATTTTATAGTTATAAACTTTAATTATCAGGATGTAAATTATATTGTAAAGTACACCATCGATATTAAAGAACAATAATTGAAGTGTTAAAATTTGGACTCTAGAACGGATAGGTTTCGACCCAATGAGATAAAGACTCTCTCACAAAGAGACATCTACTTCGAGTCTTATAAAATACCATTGAATAAAAAATCTGACTTAGAAAAAAAAATCAAACAACAATACAACTTGCCTTAGGTAGGGTGCACTAAAGGTGATGCGTCTTCCCCTTGCATAACAAGTCCCCTTACGTAGACTCTCACAGACCATTAGGTTTCCTAATGACCTTAATACTAGGTGGAGACTTCTAAGAATTATAATCATAACTTTACTACTATAAAATACCTTTTTACCACGAGTCGTCTGCCCTGCAGGGATGGAAGAGCGTGAAGCGCGGAAAAAAATCATCGTGACAAAGAACATTTGAATTTTAGGTGACCAAATTTATTTTTTACAAAGTTATTTGATTGAAATTAAGGGCAAAATTAGAAGAAAAAATAAATGTTTGAGGTTAATTAAGGCCCAAATTAAATAAATTCACAGCAAATGATCATTTTGTAAATAAAATCGAGCCCTAAGGATTTAATTGATTGAAATGAAAGCTGAAATTGAAGAAAATTGAAAGTCTAATTGTTAATTAAGGTTGAATTGCATAAGTCAAAGACCAATAATTATAATAAAAAAAGATGCTCAAATCTAAGGCTGATATTGAAGTTCATCAGGGATATAATTGCACAAGATTAAAAGTTTATGTCCAATTAAGGATGCAATCGAAAGTATTGAAAAGTTGAAGGATCAAACTAAAATTTGACATAAAAACTCAAAACATCATCATTTTGAAGAACAAAAAATTAAAATCAAGAAGGTACAAAATGATGCGTCATCTTGTCCACTAAAGTAGCTAGAGGACATGTCGTCTAGTTACTATTTATTATCTTTTTCACCAACTCTTCAACTAAAAGCTAATGAGGATGCATACTCTATAGGTGTATTTAATGTCTCTATTCTTCATCAAATTTGACAAAACTTGCATAAAAATGATCCCCTAACCATACTATGGTAAAATCATTTTAGGCTAATTGACACCACACACATGACCATGCCACCCAAAATATGACAACTCACGCAACCTTGAACTTTCAAATTTAACAGCTCATGATATTAATTTTGAGCTAATGGTTGAGATATTTCATGTTGAATCAATGACTGAATTTTACTCTAAAAAAACAAGATTATCCTCTTCCAACATCTATAAATAGAGAATTCTATGCTCAGATCATCATGAAATTCGAAACCGAAATTAGAAAAAAACAGCCCCAAATCCAAAATTTTACTCCCCCCAATCGGCTACCAATTCCCCCTATTTTCCTCTACCTCTAGTTACGCCACTATCTCCATGAATTGTCCATCACGTTCCCTGCACCACCACCAATACTTTCGACAGCCATATTCCTTTGTCCAGGCATGTCACCCTCTTTATTTTCCCCTTAAAACAATCCCCATAACCTCTGCATGCATAATACATTTTGTATGGAAGACTAAATTAATTAACCTTGGTAATGGATCCGTTCTAAGCCAACCTAATCGGCTAGGTACGGTCTGGCTCAACCTAGGCAAAAACCCCAAAATAAAGATAAGATGTTTGGTTGCGTTGACTCAACCTTGTTAGGCTAACCTAGTTGGATGGATTGGACCCAAACTCATATTATATTATATTCAAACAGGTGTTTCAAAAATTCTAAGGATTATTCCATGATATTTTTTATTTTATGGTTTGTTTTTTTTACCAAGTTTATTCAATATTAGGTCGTAGAGTTACTCTATAAGATATGAACTTGTCACAAAAGATATGGCTTTTCTCTGAAATTTCCAAAAACAAAAAACCTTTATTTTAAAAACATAATTTCTTTTTTGTTATCATGTATACAATTGAATACTAAAAATTTCTTAAGCATATTTTTATAAAAACACACAAGAAAATGAATTTTTATTTTATTTTTAACATATAAGAGTGGATGACGTAACCAATTTACGATTGCCTTTAGGTTTTGGCCAAAATATCAAAAATATTTTACCAATCATTTTGTTCATTTTACATATTAGGATTTAATTGTAGATTTTAATATTTAGAGGTATAAAACCACATTGTAGAGTATACCTTGAAAGTATTAAAGATACAAAAAAATATGATGCTAAAATTCAGACTTTAAAATGATTAAGATTTAACTTAATAAGGTAGATACTCTTTCACGAAAAGAAATCTATCTTGAACCTTAGAAAAGACAAACAAATAAAAATTTAATTTCAAAAAATAATCAAACAACAATGCAACTTATATTAAGTCAAATACACTAGGGTTGATAAGTCCATGTTCTTAAGGCTTTTATAGAAGGATTTACCTAAGTTCCAAGTTCCCAAGGATCATCCGAAATGGTTCACCAAAGTTCCACACTTTCAATGATCTCAAAATATTTCCCTAAAGTTTTAAAATTTTAAGGATCTTCCAAAAGAACTCACTCAAGTTCCAAACTCTCTGGGATCTTATAAAAGGATTCATTGAAGTTCTCTCACGCAGCACTCAGGATTTTGAATCAGTATTTTCTCTAATAAACCAATTCACCTAGCAATAAAAAGGCTCCTCCCACAACAGCACTCGTGGGCTTCGATGTTGAAGTCGAGAGGAAGGAAAAAAACAGTGGCTCTTAGATCTGGAGTGGTGAAGTTGAGAGGTTTTAAAATCTGTGAGAGAAAATAAAAGAGAAGTTGCTGGTTATAAAAAAGTTGATTAGATGATATTTCAACAAGATTGAAAATTGTAAATGGTATGTAATTGATTTTTAGAATATTTTTTTTGTTTTAAGACATTTTAATATATTTTAAAACACAAAAATAAACTACCTCTAAATCACAGTTCATAGAATATCACTTCTTGAACTTCATAAATTTCTCATCATATTCTTTTTATTGTACACGTTCTCAGACTTTATTATTATGAATTATATAAAATATTTTTTTCAAATAATAAAATATTATACAGATGATATTAAAATAATATAAGATGCTTTTACAGACAAATAAACCATTTTATTGAAGAGTAATTTGTATAACTCGGATGATTACACAGGTACCATGCTGCTGTTTAATCGGTACAATCTTCATGATAAACATTACAAGTACATCAGTAATAACTATGAAAAGCCAGCAAAATATTCCATCTTCTCTTGCTCATCAACCAATTTGTGGAATATCTTTCACAATTCCATATTTATCGACCCAAACTCGGACCCTATCACATCGGAAATCCATGGTCACCATCATCCCTTCCTTGACAATCGCAGCACCAACCTTGGGATTCTCTCTTACGATGATTTTTGCTGCCACTTCTCCGTTTATTCCCACTAGCTCCGGCCACGAGCTCTTTCCCGTATCTTAGGTCAACAAAAATTATAGTTATATGTATCAAGAAGAATGGTTAAATTAAAGATAATAAAAAAATATATAAATTTTAGAAATAAATTTTAAACCTATTTGAATTTGCAGGTAATATTGCAGAACAACATTTTTAACCACAAGTGTACATAAAACCTCATTGGCGTAGTTCTCATGCACTATTTATTGTGTGTATATATATATATATATATATAAAACATTAAAATAATATTAATCAATCGCTAACCAGAGCAAACATCCGTCATCTTTCCTTTCTCTTGCGGTGCGATGGATCAAGGGAAGGAGATGGGACTATAAATAAGGGAGGTGGTGAGGATAGTTTTTTGCTTTGAGAGCTTGTATCTATCCATTTGTTTGTTTGACAAATGAAAATCTTCAATAGTCGACTTGCTGAATGCTAGCCAATTGCCAGCCACTATGTTTGAAAGTCTTTGCTAACACGTGAGGTCCACTGTTGAATTAACATAGTGGATTGTTGAAAACCATATATTTTTAAGAAATTTATTTAAGCAATCAATCGGAACCCTATAAAGTAATGTCTACAACGTTGGAATGACTTATAATAATAATATTAGCAGCAGTAATGGCGGCCTATCCTTCATAATAAAAATAATGTATGGACTCAGTATATAAATGCTCCACCCCACTAAAACGAAATTATAAAAATGATATTAAAGTAATATACATCTTAAATTAGGATGTGGAAATAGAAAATTTTTTTTGTGTTCAACTACATGCATGGGGCATGAAGTTAAATCATTATTTTTTTTGGTTACGAGAAAACTTCACCCCTAAAAAACATATTTTATAAATAAAGAAGAGCAAGTAAAACTCCAATTATTTGAGGTTCTTATAAGTGATACACACTTTAATTAGAACTCAAAACTTGATATCCATATTGTAAACTCTCTACTATAATACCTTTTGGTGACAATCCCATATTGCACATGTAGGGATGTGTGCTAGTTTAAGGTCTCCCCAGGGAGATCCTATGTTTGTGGTAAAGATGAAAGTAATATTAATATGTTTAGGCCGATATTTGACTGAAAAATCTAGAACGGATAAAAAATTTAAATCGAGATAAATATAATATTATTTTATCTTTAGTTTTTTAACTGGTATAAAATATTTCAGTCAAAACAAAATAGTATTGACAACTTTCATGATAGTAGTCTTCAATGTCAGCTGCTAACTATTGCAATGGGCATAAACTCTATGCTATAGCGGACCTGAGCCTCGAAGTGCGGGGTTTGTTCTTTCTCTGGGCCAGGCTTTTGTATTTTTGTAGGTTTAGTAATTTCTTGGAGGCCTGCAATCTTTGACCCAACAGAAATCCTTAACTGCGACGAATTCAGAGCTTTTCCCAAGGAAAACTACGGATGGAGTTTTGGGTAATAATGTAGATAACAATCCCTTACTTATTACTGAATAATTAATACTATATAACAAAATAATAATAAAAATCATTAAATTAGGCTTCCATTTAATCCCTGAATAATGTGAACTGTACCCATCAAAATTGCTATACAGCTAATCTTGGGCTTCGGGTTTTGACACGCAAGCCAATTCAGGATACTTGTAGAGAAACAAGTAGGCATAAATGGTGCTTCCATTCTTTCAATAATTGTAGTCCCACTCCTATCTCCTTTTGTATTTCCATCCCAATTCAGGATAGGTTTCTACAATGTCTCTCAACAACTTCAGAATCCTCCTTTCCTTTCTCCACAGCCTTGTACACGCCAACTAATAACACTTCATTTACCAAAGCCAGAATTTATCTCCACGCCATTCAATGAATCCGACATTCAAGCGGCAGTTGTTTGCTGCAGACAGCCTGGAATTCACTTTGAGTTCGCAGTGGAGGCCATGATTACGAGGCTGTCTCTTATGTTTCTGCAATCGAATCCCCTTTCATTATTACAGACCTTGCCAAGCTACGGTCTGTTGACGTTGACATCGAAGATTGGGTTCAGGCAGGTGCCACAAATGGTGAACTTTACTACAGGATTGCTGAAAAAAGTAAAACGACATGAACATTACACCTCCTGAATCTACCTGGCTCGAATCTGTGCTATTCACTGGCAGCTATCCGACCAATACACCTCCTGAAGCTTTACTTCAAGCAAATAACATGTTGAAGAGCTACTTCAAAGCCAAGTCAGATTTTGTCCAAGAACCTATTCCTGAATCTGCACTGAAAGGTATTTGGAAAAGGCTTTTCAAAGAAGATGGCGCTTCCATGATATGGAATCGTTTTGGTGGAATGATGAGCAAAATCTCTGAGTTTCAGACTCCTTTCCCCCGTAGAAAGGGTGACAGTATGTGACTGGCTGGCAGGATGCGAAGTTGATCCTGACAACATTTTCTGGCATGAACAAAGCATCCCACCTCTTCCACTTCACATGAGATAGAGAGGTTGAAGAGCAACTCAGGGCTAGAAAGAAAATAAGCAAGCTATTCTGTCATGTAGCAGTCAAAATTTAGTAAAAAGACATGATAATCGTGACGACCGGTGAACAAAAATGCGATGCTAGAGATAAAGAGTTTTTTTTGTGTGACGTTGGTGAGGGTTTTTTTTTTTTTTTTTTTTTTTGTGACGTTGGTGTCCAGTCAGTTTGTGTGCATCTTAATTAATCTCACAAGACCTGAAGTGAACGATCATTTAAGCAATTTCTAGTAACTATGAGGGTTGGAAGACTCTAACTAGTGACCTCTAAAGAGCAAATCTTGAGCTTGACCAGTTGAGCTGCACAACTTAGGAGTGCTAGAGATAGAGTTGATAACTCTAAAAACCTCAAAATAAACATGATATATGTAATCTATATGAACAAAAGAAATAAGATAAATCTACTTGTGATATAAGTTTGATAGCCTTGTAAATTACAAATAACAAAACATAAAGTATTGGAAATATTAATTCATAAACAACTATTACATTAAAGAATATAACTAAATTCCTTTATTATTTTCATTTCCAACTCAAAAATAAGTCATTTTATCTTGTATTCCTTGTCATTTCATTATCTTTATAGTTACAAATGATATTAACATCATAATGTCATTAGTAACCTAACTTGGGTCAACTAATCAATGTCAATATCAATTTCAATTTGATATCATTCATCATCACCTCGAGTATGATTACACCTACTATCATTAAGTTCAATTCTATAAGATAACTAATCAAATTTTTAAGTGTATGTGGATGTTAATACACTTGACATTATTAGCATTCTTTATTTCTCAAGACATGTTAATCATGTTCATTTCCATATATTTTGTTCATGTTCATACTTATACCAACAAACCTTATTGGTATCATCAGTCTCTTGTATTTAGAACAAGTAATCAAGTTTCTTAATACCAATATAATTCATGGGTATCATTAGTCTCTTATACTAGCAGCAACTAATCAAGTTTAGATAAATAATGATATCAATATAATTCATTGTTATTCTTAGTCTCTTGTATTGGAAACAACTAATCAAGTTCAAGTTAATCTTAATACCAATATAATTCATTGGTATCATTAGTATTTCATATTAAAAATAGGAATGACTAATTAGGTTCTTTTTAATATATGTAAATCAATTTACCTTAACACATGCACAATTTCTCACAACATTTAAATCAATTTCATCCTCTCTTTTAAGGATTCCATAGGTTGAACTTATGCTACTGAGTACACAAGTTTTTCTATGAATTTTTATACTATTTACTTCCTATCCTTTCATTTTTATTCCTATGCGTGAACAATTCAATCCAATTTTTATAACAACTAAATTAACTAAATTAATTTCCCTATTTGTGTAGGCTGAAATTCACCCATCAAAAGGGAAGACATGTTTCTAATTTTCCATTATTCTCACTTGACCTAACCCTTATTCTTGTTAAAAAAAAGAGAGCATAATTCCAAGTACTTAAAATATCATTCGAAACAACACGACACATCACACTTGACTTTTCATATGTATACATAACATAATATGCTCATTAAACATACACCCATAAGATTGCAAGCCCAGGAATTGGTGCAATGCCCCCTAAGGCGTGGAACTATAATTCCACAATTAAATTGCTCTCTCTATTTCACTATAATCATGACTTGTATTTGTTTTGTCTACGTGTGGCTTCATATATTTTCTATTTACATGATATTAGATCTAAAATACCATACATAAAAGAGCCGCAAAAGTCAATTTTGAACAAAAACATTACTGATAAATTATTTTAATTATGATATAATCATGATTGTTAAAGTGTCATAATTATTATAACTGTCATTATAACTATTATTGTATATAATTAATACTTTAATAATTATTGGCAATATTATTGTTGCCACCATCATTATGGTTATAAAAAGAAATTCAATTATTTTTTATTTTTTAAGCTTTATTTTTCATATTATTATATTAAAAGTATTTTAGAACACTGAGATTAAATTAATTTGAGATTTAATTCATTTTTTATATATTTTTTCAAGAATTAATATTGAACAAATATCAAAATATATAATTAATCTCACATATTATTAAGAAAAAAAACCCTTAAAAATAATATTTATCATTGTTTTAAATGTCTTATCCATAATAAAATGAATATATAAAAAACATAAATAATCAAAAGTTTTGTAGGTTAATTATTTCACTTAGATGTAGCATCATAAAACAAATCTAGGACCATTAAAAAAAATTTACATGCTAAAAATTTGGTTCTAGATGCGACGAAATGCAAGGCAAGTCACTCGTATATTTTTTCACTTTAGATAATTTGACCTAATTTTCAACTTTTTTTTTGTCTACGTGTGGCTTTGTATATTTTTTATTTACGTGATATTAGATCTGAAATATCATACATAAAAAAAAAGCCACAAAAGTCAATTTTGAACGAAAAACAACATTGATTGATGAATTAATTTGATTATTATTGTCATTGTTATTATCATGATTGTTAATTGTCACAATTCTTATAGTTGTTATTATAACTATTATTGTAAATAATTAATATTCTAATTATTATTGGTAATACTATCGTTGTCACCATCATTATTATTATAAAAAGAAATTCGATTATTTTTTTATTTTTTAAGATTTATTCTTCATATTATTATATTAAAAGTATTTCAAAACACTTAGATTAAATTAATTTAAGATTTAAAAAAAAACTGAGTTCATTTTTTATATATATTTTCAAGCATTAATATTAAAAAAATATCAAAATGTATAATTAGTCTCACATGTTTTTAAGGAAAAAAACCTTTAAAATAATCGTTATCATTATTTTAAACGGCTTATCCATAATAAAATGAATATATAAAAAAATTAAACAATCGATAGTTTGTAGAATGATTACTTTTCTCAAATGTATAGCATCATAAAACAAATCTAGGACCATTAACATTTTATTACATGTTAAAAAAATTTGATTTTAGCTACGACGAAGGGCAAGCAAGTCACTCATATATTTTTTCACTATAGATAATTTAGAACAATTTTTCCTTCCATTTTGTTTATGTGTGGCTTCATATATTTTTTATTTATGTGATATTAGATCTTAAATATCATACATAAAAAAACCACAAAAGTCAATATTTAACAAAAACAACATCAAAAACAACAAAAAATAAGATAAATGACAAAACAAAAATAAATATTATTATCTTAAAAGAAATCATTTGACTTGAATAATAAATAATAATAAAAAAGAAAAAAGGTAAAAAATTAGAAATATCAATTTTCAAATGATCACAAACACATTAAAATTTAAGGACTAAATTCAAAAAACACATCCAACCTCAACAAAATAGGAGATAATAAAAATTAAAAACAAAAAAATAAGAGCATTGACATATAAACATGGACAAAATAGGGACTATTTAAAAATACATAAAAATAAAGAAATTAAAATAAAATAAAAAATTGAAGGTATAAGGACCGAAATAAAAACAAAATATATGATTAATTTCAATCGAAGGACAAAATTGAAAAACTCCAAACTTCCATATCGAAAAAATTAAGGAATTTAAAAGCAATTCCAAAATTAAAAGAATAAGGACCAAAATGAAACCAAAATATATAATAAATTTCAATTGAAGAAAATTGAAACAAATCAAAACTTAAATCACAGAAATTAAGACCATACAAAACAATCAAAAGATCAGGGACTGAATTGAAGAGACCATAAACAAAGGGGACTTCCATGTAATTTAGCCTGTAGGAGAGAGAAAATTGGGGGGAATATCAACCCACCACTGTTATGTCTTTGGTTACCAAGTGACGCAATGCGTCATACCATGAGGAAGAGGACATGGCTTCGCATCTGGTAAGATGCTGAATGGATATTTTTTCAACATCAGATGATGTCACACGGTGCCGAATGAAATGTGTGAGGCTGGATACCGTTGGCACGTCTGCCAGACACGCCAACAATATCCAACAAAAAATAATAATAATAAAATAATTGTAAATTACCTAAACACCCCTACAATCAACTCTTGGATTTTGTCTTTGATGGAGGCATAATTTTCAAAAATGTGAAATTCCAGTAACACCCCCGACAACTCTTGATTTTTGTCTTATTTAAGAGTATTATGGTTATTTTACTGTTTACTGAAAATGTGAAATTACAGGGACACCCCCGGTGGCAACTCTTGAATTTTGTCTTATTTTAGGGTATTATGGGTATTTTACTATGCACATAAATATAAAAATTTGAAAATATTCTTGATTCCAAAACTAAAATTAATGTGCATGAAGAGATAAAATAATAATTTCACTATTATAATCTACAGTAATCTGTGTCTATTACTATAGTATTTTGTCTATAGTGTTTTAGTGATCTATTTTAGCTTTTAGTTAATTTATGATAAATAAAAAAAAGTATTAATAACATTGACTTTTCTAAAAAAACTGAATTAATTAAGCCAATTATAAAATAGGGTAATCTAAAATGATTTTTTATTTTATTTTGAGGAATAGTAATTCTTTTAAATAATCATAAGCATGTGTAAATCTAAAATAATATTTATTTTTAAAGAGGTATGCATAGGTTAAATTGTTGGAACTCATGTTGGTACTTGGTTTCCTGCATAGAAAACAAAAGACTTTTCATGATGATAGAGATTTGCTTGTGACACAAAAAGTCATGACTGCTTGTTCTTATGATATGATGTTCATATTTGTCCATATTAGTTGAGAAAAATATTAGTTGAGAAAGAACATTTAATTATTCATGTGTATTTATGAACACATTATCTTCATTATAAAATATATTTTTTACACATACAACAGTCAAATAATTAATTTTTATAAGTATTATAACTAAAAATGGTGTTACCTAATTGTAGATCACTATTATATTATTGATGCTGGCTATCATAACATGCCTAGTGTATTTAAGGCTAGATTTAACAGCATAAATGTGTTTTTAATTTATGCACTACCACAACATAAAATAATTTTAATTTCTTGTTGCATTTTAAATTTTTTAATTAAGCTACACGATAAAGCTAATTGTTTATTTATAGAATATAGTACAAAAAAATTCAATTTTTAAATAAAAATGACACTATGTAAATTTGTCTCATCAACAACAACAACAACAAAAGAGTTTGATTATTGCATATTAATAATGGAATGGTTATAATAATCATTAAGAATTTATTGTATCTTGATTAAGGTGTAAAACTTTATTATTTTTATATCTAATTCAAATTAATTAGATGAAATATTTCTCTTGTATCAAAGATAAATAATAATAATAATAATAATAATAATAATTTTGTATGTTAGAATACCAAGAGTATTATTGAAAAGAAGTTTAAATTTCAAAAACTGAAATATTTTCTTATTGGAGAGGGAACTAAAAAAGAAAAGCTATTTTATGCTACTCAATAGTACTTGACATTTTGTCATTATTTATGGCATTCAAGAAGGGGATAAGGTCGCCGAGCCACCATGCTCCGACATACGGATAACGTTGTTTAAAGACGTCAGCTTTGACCACAAGGTGGTGTCTGTCAATGGCTACTGTTGACCAGAAACCAAGCGGCCACTGTCTAATTTCCTGCCTTGTTCAAAACCGTCGGGCGATTCACATTTTTTGCATAAAGCAAGTGTCACTCACTTCCATCGTAATGAACACTGCCTTCCGCACTCTTAAATGATCCACTTTGGCGACCTAAGACCGTTGATTGGGAGTAAATTTCAAATTTATTTAAAAAAATATATATATTTTTTATTTTTTAATATTTTTATATCATTCTGCATATAAAATTAAAAAAAAATCATCAAAATAGGTTGTTTAGAAAGATTTTATATGCTGGACATTAAAATAACAGAAATTATATATGATATTTTTTAACTTTAAATGTTTTTTTTTATATAAAAATCTCTTACAATCTATTATTAAACACGTACTGGCCATATAAATTTACTCTTTTATTCAAAATCATCACCAAATGTTAAATATCATGTAAATCAATTTGTAGAGAACACATTATGGTATATTTTCTCATAGCATCGGTATAAGAAATTATTTTATTTGAAAATTTAAACAAGTAAATATATTTGAATATAATTTATATTATTTAAAAAAAAAATATAACTAAAAAATAAAAGCAGCATGTTCGAAAATCCATTACCCAGATCATCAAGGAATATGACAGGAAGCACCCCATTCGTCCCCATTCTCCTCACTTTTCTCAAACAGCGAAGAGCCCACCAGGAAGAGCCTTATCTTCGATTTAACTATAGAAGATGGAGGGCTTTCAATTACAGAAATGCCATCCTGAACAGCTGATAAAAGGCCACAGGTCTCCGCCATTGTTTCACATCAAAGCCACCTAAACCAAGCAAGCAACCAGAAATCAAATGGAACTGTCATTGTTCTCTCTCTGTTTTCTCTTCTCAATTCCCTTCATTGCCCATGCTACTGTTCCTCCTTCTTCAACATTTAAGTATGTCAATGAAGGAGATTTTGGGGAATACATTTCGGAGTATTTCCCAGATTATCGTCCACTTTCCATAGGTACTTCCCCTTTCCAACTAATCTTTTACAACACCACCCCAAATGAATACACTCTTGCTCTGCGTATGGGCACTGTGAGGTCAGAATCAACCATGCGTTGGGTTTGGGAGGCCAACCGAGGAAACCCAGTTCGTGAAAATGCCACTCTCACCTTTGGGGCGGACGGAAATCTTGTGTTGGCGGATGCTGATGGCAGGGTTGCTTGGCAAACCAACACGGCCAATAAAGCTGTCGTTGGCTTGAAATTGCTGTCCAATGGCAACCTGGTGCTTCATGATTCCAAGGGAAACTTTATCTGGCAAAGTTTCGACTCCCCTACAGATACCCTGCTGGTGGGCCAATCACTTCGCGTCGGAGGTGTCAGCAGGCTTGTGAGCCGTGCCTCCGAGAAGCGCAACTCCGACGGGGCCTACACCCTGGTCATGGAACCCAAGAGACTGGCCATGTACTATAAGAGTCCGAATTCCCCCAAACCGTATATCTATTACGCTTTCGACTCAATATACAAAGATCGTCTGCAGAATGCGACTCTAACCTGCACTCCAAACTCCTACGACGATGCTGCTAATGATCTGAATCTGGAGTTATCTAACGGGAATCAAATGATACTGGCTAGACCCAAATACAACAGCACGTTGTCGTTTCTTCGAATTGGGATAGATGGGAGCCTTAAAATCTACACCTACAACAATAAAGTGGACTATCAGGCATGGGAAGTGACCTACACTCTCTTTTCTAGAGATGGTTTTCCGGAGGGAGAGTGCCAGCTACCCGAGAGATGTGGTAAATTTGGGCTTTGTGAGGACAGCCAATGTGTTGGTTGCCCATTGCCGAGTGGACTCGTCGGCTGGAGCAAGTTCTGTGAACCCGCGAAGCCACCAGCCTGTGGCTCCAAGAATTTTTACTACTATAAACTAGAAGGTGTCGACCATTCCATGAGCAAGTATGCAAGCGGGAGCGGGCCGATGAAGGAAGATGACTGCGGAAAGAAATGCTCAAATGATTGCAAGTGTTTGGGTTATTTTTACAACAAAGGCACCTCCAAGTGCTGGATTGCTTATGACCTCCAAACCCTCACCAAGGTTGCAAACTCTACGCATGTGGGTTACATAAAGGCACCGAAGCTCTGAAGAAAGCTCGGCCTGCTTGTATGTTTGACCTACAAACTTCCAAGTTTTCTAGTAAATGGGGGTGATTTCATATAATTATGCCTGTCTGTTACATGACTGTTCTTAATTCCAAGTGGAAGAGTGAAACTGTCTGCAGATGAATACTTTTAATAAAACACGACTGTATGCTTCAGATCTCCACGAAAAAGAATGTCGATGATTTTCTTATTATAATTATGTTTGACCTACAAACTTCCAAGTTTTCTAGTAAATGGAGGTGATTTCATATAATTATGCCTGTCTGTTTCATGACTGTTCTTAATTCCAAGTGGAAGAGTGACACTGTCTGCAGATGAATACTTTTAATAAAACACGACTGTATGCTTCAGTTCTCCACGAAAAAGAATGTCTCTTCGCTGGATGCCCTTTCAAACCCTCCAAAGTTATATTATATCGATGATTTTCTTATTAACATGTGCCATATAGCACCCCATTATTTATTCAAAATTAAGAAAGGAGAGAGAGAACAGTTTTCCAAATCCAGTCCAGAGCTCATTTAAAATAATTCATAGATATAAATTAAACAACTTTGTCGCCATAATCGTGAGATGTGAGCATTTGAAAGTTTTAGATCATAAGAGTATAGAAATGAAATTTTGAGTTATTTAGTTGTTCGTGCTAGATTTGTGTGTCTATGCTATGTGTTATGGACCTTGGGTTGAGTGATTAAGGCTTGGGAAGTTATGCAGAACGTGTCTGCATGGTAATGTTAGTGGGAGTAGTGCAGCTATTATCTAGTGGGTTATTGTGTGAGGTTATGTAGGGAGTGTGCAGTTATTATCTAGTGGGTTATTGTGTAAGTCATGTATTGGAGTAGTAGTAGTGCAGTTATTATCTAGAAGCTGTCATTTGTAATGTTTATTTATAGTTCATTTATTTTAATGAAGGGAGGAGAAAAGTATTATCCAGTAATTCTAAATTGGAGGCTTAGCCCCCTCGAAGTGGCTAAATAATTAGCTTTCCTTGTTAAGCACATTCAAAGTGGTATCAGAGCCAGGTTCCATGGCTGAAGGTCAGGGTCACAATACTCGTTTCTCTCAATTGGTAGAATCAATGGCATCATTACGTGCCACTCAGGAGACTCAAAACCAACATCAACAAGCATTACAACAAGCAGTGGATGGATTAGTGCAACAGCTACAACTGGTTGTAGCTAATATGGAGACATTGATCCATGTAAAGCAGAAATCAAGAGAAGATTCAACAATGGGTTCGACTTCACATGGAAATCCATTGTTTGAGGAACATGGAGGCATTCAAACAAGGTCGATTCGTCTGGAATTCCCTAAGTTTAATGGAGAAGATCCAAATGGATGGATCTATCGAGCACAATATTTTTTTACGTACCACCAAACCAACCCTCACCATAGGGTATTGATAGCCTCTTTTCATATGGAGGGTAAGGCACTTACTTGGTTTCAAGACTTGGAATCATCTGGCAGAATCACAGGTTGGGAAGGATTCACTGCAACTCTCCTCACACGGTTTGGACCTACTTTATTTGATGATCCTATGGAGGCTCTAACTCAATTACGGCAGACTACAACTGTGGAGGCTTATAAAATAGAATTTGAGGTCCTATCTAACCAACTCAAAGGGTTAGCAGAGCCTTACAAGCTCAGTTGCTTCTTAAAGTGGGTTATGAGAAGACATCCATTTCATGGTACGTATGCTGAACCCCTCAAATCTAACTATGGCTTTTGGTATGGCAAAGATGCAGGAGGAAAATGTGGCTGCATTTCGTCGAAACAATCATACCCAGTTCTGTTCCTACGCGGCGTATTGTCACCTTGCCTTCAAATCAGGAAGAAAAAAATGATTGTTCCAGTTCAGAGATTGTCTCCAGTACAGATGAAGGAGAGAAGGGAGCGAGGACTTTGTTATAATTGTGATGAAAAATAGGGTCCAGGTCACAAATGCAGATATGCTCGCCTCTTTATTATGGAATGCACTGAATCAGGCGAAGATAAGGAACTTCAGTTCAATAATGAATCTTTTTCTGTGGGTGGAGCACTTGACACCGAGAAGGCTGAACAACAACCAGAAATCTCAATCCATGCACTATCAGGGTCTCCTAGCTCCAGAACCATGCTCATTTTGGGAAGGATCAGTGGTTGTCCAGTGGTAATTCTCTTAGACACCGGCAAGTCTCATTGCTTTATGGATTCATCCATTCAACAACAAGCTCGCCTACAGTCAGAATCAACAGAAGGACTTCAAGTTAAGGTAGCTAACGGTGACATATTATTAAGGGAAGTGCTCAAATATACCTTTCATTATGCAGGGTCATACTTATTACACTGATTTTTTATATCATAACATTAGGAGATTGTGATGTTGTTTTAGGTATCCAATGGCTGAGTACCTTGGGGCCTATATTATGGGATTTTGACAAATTACGAATGGAATTTACTATGTTTGGGCGAGTGAACGTTTTGCAGTGGCATCAAACCCACTGAAATATCGCTAATGGAGGGGGAGGAGTTCGGTCGGGCTCTGAAACAAAACAAAAAGGGTTTGGTGTTACAGCTTCTTGAAACTAATGATAATTCCAGTTCTGGCTTAGATACTAACCCTTCAAGATTTTGGAACGGATTGGTAATGTGTCTTATCGCTTGGCTCTTCCTCCAACTTCTCTAGTTCATCCTGTGTTCCATGTGTCCTATTTAAAAAAAAAGCTTGGGAATCAGAATGTGTTGAACACTGCCCTTCCTCCTTGTGATGACAATGGAGCCTTCAAAGCAACACCAGATGAGATTCTACAGCGTAGGATGAGCAAAAAAAAAGGTCGTATAGCAGTCAGCGAGTTACTTGTCAAATGGAAAGGGCTTGGAGCTGATGAAGCGTCGTGGGTGGAATACGAACAACTGTCCAAAGAGTTTCCAGACCTTGTGGGCAAGGTCTTCTGATGGGGGAGGAATTGTTATGGACCTTGGGTTGAGTGATTAAGGCTTGGCAAGTTATGCAGAACGTGTTTGCATGGTAATGTTAGTGGGAGTAGTGCAACTATTATCTAGTGGGTTATTGTGTGAGGTTATGTAGGGAGTGTGCAGTTATTATCTAGTGGGTTATTGTGTGAGTCATGTACTGGAGTAGTAGTAGTGCAGTTATTATCTAGAAGCTGTCATTTGTAATGTCTATTTATAGTTCATTTATTTTAATGAAGGGAGGAGAAAAGTATTATCCAGAATTCTAAATTGGAGGCTTAGCCCCCTCGAAGTGGCTAAATAATTAGCTTTCCTTGTTAAGCACATTCTACATTCCAGGAAGAATGGTACGTGGGTTGTGGGAACATGGGGATTGTGGCTTCATGGGTTTGTGGGTGGCTGGAAAGTAGTGTAGTTGGAGGTTATTTCTTTATTGTTGTTTTCTTTCTTGTCGATGTATTTACTCTTCCAAATAGTGGGCTATAAATTATAGCCAAGAGGTTGTTCTGAATTATGTTGAAAATAAACCAAAACCTTCCCCACGTCTATCTTTTCTTCTCTTCCCTCCTCTGTTTTCACAGTTGGTCGAAAATTAACTTACCATTTGGTATCAGAGCATGAACATCAGAGGAAAGTCTAAGGCAGAGTTCCGAAATGAAGTCAATGATGAGTTAATTTTCGACCAGCTGTGAAAACAGAGAAGGGAAGAGAAGAAGAGACAGAAGTGGAAAGGATTTTGGTTTATTCTCAACATAATTCAGAACATCCTATTGACTATAATTGATAGCCCACTAAGTTGGAAAGAGTAAATACACGTTAAACACTAAGAATAGAAAAAGCAACAATAAAGAAATAACCTCCCCACTTAGTAACCCACGAAGCTCAATCCTCATTTCCACGTTCATATTCCCACTACAGGGATATAATTCCTTCTCCACCATTCTTCATGGCTCGTGCACGACCCCCACGTTCCTGGGTCGTGTTCCACCTTTGAACACATCAATCCCTCCCCCTTAAGTTTCCTTGCCCGCAAGGAAATGTAGGATAAGTCTTCTTTAAACGTTGTTCATCTTCCCAGGTGGCATCATCCGTGGAAGTGCCCTTCCACTAGATTAGAACCTCAACCTTAGGACGAAACCTTCCCCTCTGTGTGACTCGGCGATCCAGAACTAACTCAGCCTAAGGGAGAAGAGTGGAGTCATCGGTAACCGGAGGAAGCTGAGTAGAAATGGTAGTGACTGGACCCACATGCTTTTTTAGCATACTGACATGAAAGACGTTGTGAATCAAAGACCCCGAAGGCAAAGCCAAACGATAGGCCACATGGCCAATTCTTGCAGTTACTTCAAATGGACCAAAATATCTTGGCGATAGTTTCACTAAGCTACGGAATGCTACCGAAGTTTGTGATAAGGTTGCAGCCTCAAATACACAAAGTCACCGACATCAAAGATGGCCTCGCAACGCCGCTGGTCTGCTTGACATTTCATTCGTGCTTGAGCGATCAAGAGATTCTTTCGTAAGTCACTCAAGAGGGCATCTCGAGTACGAAAATAGCCATCCACTACTTGTACCTTCGAAGTTCCTGTAATATACATAATAAATTTGGAGGTGGAACTCCATAAACGACCTCAAAAGGAGTCATTTTGGTGGAGGAATGGATTGATGTGTTGTAGCTAAATTCTGCCCAAGGAATCCATTCAATCTATTTCCGTGGTTGGTCCCCTCGCAAAACATCATAAATATTGCTCTAAAACGCGATTAATTACCTCTGTTTGACCGTCAGTTTGAGGGTGATAACTTGAACTCATGCACAACTTAGTCCCCTGAAGCTTAAATAATGCCTGCCAGAATGAAATGAGAAATACACGGTCCCTGTCACTGACAATGGAAACTGGTATTCCATGAAGCCAAACAATGTGTGAGACAAAGGCTTGGGCCACTGTGGCAGCGGTATAAGGATGCTTCATTGGAACAAAATGTGCATATTTTGACAATCAATCAACAACGACCATGACCACTGTATGACCATTAGATGGTGGTAAACCCTCGATGAAATCCATGGATATCTCAGTCCAGACCCTTTCCGAAATAGATAGGGGTTGAAGTAACCCTGCAGGCCGTATGGAATCATGTTTAAACCGTTGGCACACATCACAACCTCTCAAGAAAGCTTTAATAGACCCACGCATTTGGGGCCAAGAAAAACTTTGTTTGAGTCGAGACAGTGTCTTGTGATATCCAAAGTGTCCTCCTGTAGGAGAGGAATGGCATTCCTTCATGACATCCTGGAGCAAAGAGGAAGTGGGACTCAAATAAATCTTGCCTTTATCGAACCAGACCCCATCACGGTAGGAAAAAGTAGCAGTAGGATTTGTCCCCTTAGCCAAGCTTTCAAAGAATGGGTCATTTACCACTTCAGTTTGGAGTTGCTGCCACCAGTCAACACGGGGAGTCGATATGGACATGAGCTGGAATTCAATTACCCGAGAGAGGGAATCCGTTGCCTGGTTGTCTACTCCTTTCTTGTACTCAATTACGTATTCATAACCCATAATCTTTGGAAGCCAACGGGTCTGTGCTGGTGTCGTAATGCGCTGCTCCAACAAGTATTTGAGGCTTTGATGGTCCGTATGAACAATGAAAGGTTTCCCCAAAGCAAAGTATGGCCTCCACTTCTTAATGGATTTCACAATGGATAGCATCTCTTTTTCATAGGTGGAAAGAGTGAGAGCCGAACCTTTCAAAGCTTCACTGAAGTAGGCGATGGGATGATTGTTTTGACACAGTATGGCACCTAAGCCCACACCACAAGCATCGTATTCTATGGTAAATGGCTGAGTGAAGTCTGGTAGAGCCAAGACGGGAGGGGATGTCAAAGCTTGCTTTAAATTGTTGAACGCCCGATCTGCCATGTCATTCCACTTGAAGCCTTTTTTCAACAATAATTGATTGAGAGGGGTAGCGTTGGACCCAAAATTCCGAATAAATTTTCGGTAGTAACCATCCAACCCCAAAAATCCACGGACACCTTTAGTTGAGGTCGGAATTGGCCACTCCTGAACCTCAACAATTTTGGAAGGATAGACTGAAACCCCGTCCTCAGATAGGACATGGCCTAAATACCCAATGGAAGTCACTCCAAACCTGCATTTAGATTCTTTGGCAAATAAACTGTTAGTAGACAAGTATTGTCAACACCGTGTGCAGGTGGCTTCAATGATCCTCCCAGGATTTAGAGTACTCCAGAATGTCATCAAAAAAGACAAGAATGAATTTCCAAAGGTGGGAACGAAATAGATCATTCATAAGTCCTTGGAAGGTCACAGGGGCGTTGGTGAGTCCAAATGGCATTACCACAAATTTATAGTGGCCCTCATGCGTCCGAAATGCTGTCTTCGGAATGTCATCCTCATGTACTCTGATTTGGTGATATCCAGCACCAAGATCAAGTTTGGAAAAAAATTTGGCGCTATGTAACTCGTCAAGAAGCTCATCAATGACAGGGATGGGGTATTTGTCCTTGACAGTAAGGTCATTCAGAGCTTGATAATCAATACAAAAACGACAATCTCCATCTGCTTTTTTCACTAACAAGACTGGTGAAAAGAATGGGCTGCGGCTAGGACGGATGAATCCGGCCCGTAGGAGTTCCTTCACCATTCGTTCAATCTTTGTCTTTTGATAATATGGGTATTTGTAGGGTCTTACAATGACAGGTTGGGTATTGGGTTGCAGGGTAATTTGGTGGTCATGATCCCGTTTAGGGGGTAATGAAGTAGGAGAATTAAATACATAAGAGAAATTGGAAAGAAGTTGGGCTAATTCAGGTGGATGTGTATGTGGTTGGTTAAGGGAGTCCTCTGGAATTATAGCAAAGAATTGACTCTTGACAAGTACAGCATTTAACTCTTTTTCGGTCAATACCTGGAGGCCAGACCGCTTCAATCCTTGGAGAACACATACTGTCCCGTCTGTTTTAAAAGACATGGTAAGTCTTTTATAGTTTGTCTCCACCAGACCTAATGTCGCCAGCCTCTGCACCCCCCAACACTACTAGGGCACGCTGCTACCAGAAGGATGTAGTAGTCCGCTGTAACCACATGGCCTTGTAATTTGATGGTGAGCCTTGGGCACAGCTCTGTGCAATCTATCTTCTCCCCGTTGGCTACAATCACCTGGATTCTCCTGTTAGGTATGATAGGTAACCCAAATTTGTTGATGATGGATTGGTCAATAAAGTTGTGTGTACTCCCGCCATCTTTGTTCCGTAATCTTCCCATCATAATTTATTTTCAACATAATTCAGAACAACCTTTTGGCTATAATTTATAGCCCACTATTTGGAAGAGTAAATACATTGACAAGAAAGAAAACAACAATAAAGAAATAACCTCCAACTACACTACTTTCCAGCCACCCATGAACCCATGAAGCCACAATCCCCATGTTCCCACAACCCATGTACCATTCTTCCTGCAACGTATCAATCCCTCCCCCTTACGCTTCCTTGTCTACAAGGAAATGTAGGGTAGGTCTTCACCAAACAACATTCATCTTCGCATTACCGACGGGTTTGAGGATGAGTGGTTCCGGTAATGGCATGAAAGGAAATTTAAGGGTGGGGAAGGTTTTGGTTTATTTTCAACATCCAGGCGTATTTCATCTTTAAGACCTGCAATAATACAGCTGATGAGAAAGGGTTCCGGTAGGCCATCAACTTGATGGGAGAGTTTCTCAAACTCTTCTTGATAGATTACAATGGTAGTAGTTTGTCGCAGTCTTGAAAGAGCTTCAGAAGGATCTTCAAAATCAGTTGGGCCAAAACGTAGGAGAATGGCCTTGGTGAGTTCATCCCAAGTTAGGGGCCCTTGGAACTTGGCCATCCATCGATGCCATTGTAGGGCTATTCCTTCTAGATGGAATGAGGCCAGTGGCACTCATTGGGCTGCTGGAACATGGTTATATTCAAAATACTGCTCTGATTTGTAAACCCACCCCATTGGGTCATCCCCGCTGAACTTAGGGAAATTCAACTTCAGTGAAAGTTGATGATTTCCTGAGTTGGGGCCTGATAATTCTGCAGGAGCAAATGGGTTCACTTCTGGTTGATTCCTCCTTGGACTCCGGGAGAGGCGCAAGGCCTGTAACTCAGTCAGTATAGTTTGTAGGGTCCTATGCACTTGATCAAAGTTGGATTCATGCCTTGCCAAGGCTTCATTGACTTCATTTCGGAACTCTACATTAGACTTTCCTCTGGTGTCCATGCTATGCAATGTGATTGGAAGATTGTTAATCTGTTAAAAAACTAATGCTTGGATTAATGCAAGCGTGTTTCAAAGAAATGGACCGGACTGTGAACAAAAAATATATATATAATTACATAATAAAAAAACATATAAATTGACCAATTTAAACAAAAAAGATAATGAAAATCAAATGGGGAAAAATAATAATTAGTAAAAGTTCTCATAGAAAGAAAATAAATAAAAATAACATATTCTAATCTCTAATTAGTAAAATGCCCAATGATTAAATTAAACAGGAGCTTAAAAAATGAAAGTGAACTTGGTAAATCTTCTAAGCCTAAACTTACAACTCGTGAATCGTAGACCTAAGCTTCATGAAGAAGCTCAATTCTTAACTAATTTAAAGTTGACTGATGAAATAAAAAATAATAATTTAATAAATTTCCAAATTAAAAAAATAGCAATCAAAATAATAGAGATCAAATTTCATTAGAAAAACAAACTTAAGAAGGGTTAAATTGTACACCATGAAATTCTATACATAGGTTTAATAAAAAAAACTAAATTCCCAACAAATTTAATGTTTAAGGATGAAATAAAGAACAAAAATGAGTTAAAAAACCATTCCAAAGTGAAAAAAAAATAAAAATAAAATAATAAGAATTAAATTTAATAGAAAAGAAAATTGAAAGATGATGAAATCATAAGAAAAAAAATTAAAAACTATCTCAAATAAAATAAACTTAGCTTGATACAATAGTAGATAATTCAAACAAACCAAACTTGCCCCAAGTCAACTTCATTTAAGCCAAGAAACCCATGACATGACATATCAAATTGGAATAACTTTATACAAGGATGGAATAAAAAGAAATTATAGAAAAAGACCTACTATAAAACTAGGCAACCTAAAAACATCATGAAATCAAATTCCTGATCAACAAAATACCGAAGGATGAAATTAGAAAAGAAAGTTTCAATAAACAAAATACATATCAAATCTAAATAAAATAAAAACAAACTATTAAGGGATGCAATTGAAAAACAAATTAAACCAATAAAACAAAAATAAATTAGAAAAATGTGATAAATAAAAACATCAAAGGAGGATTAAATTGAAATAAAAATCCAAAATCATGTATAATTTGAAATAAAAAATAGCAACAGAAATAACCACATTTAATTTTTTTTTGAAAGGATTCTTTGAAACTTTGTAGCGCCATATGTTAGCAAAAGATTGTGAATATGAGGTTGCTATGAAGAAAAAAAAAAAGAAAAAAGGCCATCAACATCGTACCAAAGGAAATTTAGTCTCATGCGTTACCCAATGATGAAAAAGTGGGCATGAAGATTTAAATGGGAACATTGAAGCTAGCGTTGGTCTCTAAACAACACCACTTACATCATCTTAATAGGGCAAAAATAACCTTGTTAGCTGTCTTGAATATCATATAAGACCACTTCAATAGCATGTGCCATCATTTTTTTAATAGTAAGTAATATTTTATCTTTTCTAGAATATCAAATTGTCCTTGATCCAAGTCGAGAAAATAAAAAAAACATAGTGAAAAGACCTAAGAATTCATGGATGGAGATAATCTTAAAAGGCTACACACTCATTTTGTTGTTGTATTGAAAGGGAAATCTCAAGACACTACTTTGCCTTATGACCTAACTAGAAAATTCCAAACCATTTTATAATGTTTTCTAAGTATACTAGCTATTAGTCTGCGCTTTGCCTCATGGAGAAAAATTGTTTTGTCTCGTTTTAATATATATAATTTTTTATTTTGGTTTTAATTTTTTAATTTTTTGGTTTAGTTTTGATCTTTTTATTTTTTTGATCTTTTTTGGATAATTCTTAATTTTTTATTTGTATTTATGTATCTATATTCTTAATTTTGACTTTTATATTTTATTGTTATTTATCCTAGTAACTCTCTCTCATGCCTGTATAATAAATCTTTTGTTTTAGTGTTATTTTATCTTTTTTAATTTGTTTTGTTTATACATGACTTGATATATTTTTAATTTAAAGTGATTTTTATTTCTAAAAAAAATTGATTTTTATTTTATTTCTTAAGATTTATTCTTCATATTATCATATCTAAAAAAATTTCAGAACAATGAGATTATATTAATTTGAGAATTTCTCAAAACAATTAGTTCATTTTTTTATATATATTTTAAAGTATTAATATTAAACAAAAATAAGAAACCTATAATTAGCCTCACATATTTTTAATAAGAAACAACCTTAAAAATAATCTTTATCATTATTTTAAACGCTTTATTCATAATAAAATGAATATATAAAAAAACTAAATAATCAAAAGTTTTGTAGGATGATTATTTTGCTTAGATGTATAGCATCATAAAAAAAAATCTAGGACCATTAATATTTTTTTTACATGCTAACAAATGTGGTTCTAGCTGCGGCTAAAAGTAAGGTAAGTAACTCGTATATTTTTTATTATATATAATTTGGGCCAATTTTCCCACCCATTTCGTCTATTTTATTTATATGATATTAAATCTGAAATATCATACATAAAAAAGTTGTAAGAGTCAATTTTGAACATAAACAACATCGACTAATGAATTATTTAGATTATTATAACATTTTTATTATCATGATTATTAAATTGTCAAAATTATTATAGTTGCTATTATAATCATTATTATAAATAATTAATATTTTAATTATTACTGCAATATAATCATTTTCATTATTATGACAATAAGCATCACGATAATCAACACTATTATTTTTATTAATATAATTTACATTATCATTAGTATTATTATCATTATTATAATTAGTTTTTGCTATTATTGATATTTTTATATTATTTCATGAGTTATTGTTATTATTATTATCAAAGCCATAATTCATAACACCATAAGCACTATAACCATTACAATAAATTATAATCAATAGTGATATTATGATCTATAATGTCACTATTATCATCATGATCATAATACCTAAAATTATTGTTATTAATACTGCTAAAATAATAAAAATTATTAAATTACTCAGAGAAATTAAACAAAACTCAAAACCTTTAGAGGAAGCAAGAAAAACCATCTAAAAATATTATTATTATTATTATTATTATTATTATTATTATTATTATTATTATTATTACATAAATAATGAAAAACAATTACCTTAAATTATGATCTATAATGTCATTATTATCATCATGGTCATAGTACCTAAAATTATTATATTAATACTATTAAAATAATAAAAATTATTATATTACTCAAAGGAATAAAAAAACTCAAAAACTTTAACAAAAGAGCAAGCAAGAAAAAACATCTAAAATTATTATTATTATTATTATTATTATTATTATTATTATTATTATTATTATTATTATTATTATTATTATAATGAAAAAAACATTACCTTAAAGAATAAAAAAAAAAACCTAATGTTTTTAACAAAAGATTAAACAAAAAAATAAAATAAATGACAAAACAAAAATAAATATTATTAGCTTTAAAAAATATCATTTGACTTGAAGAATAAATAAAAGAAACAAAAAAAATATTTATTTTCAAATGATCACTAACACAAATTAAAAATTTAAGGACTAAAACAAATACAACCATCAATTGACTTGAAGAATAAATAAAAACAAAGAAAACAATGAAAAAAAATTTATCAATTTGCTTGCAACAATGATCATCACACACACGCACATATAATAAGATATTTTCATTGCTATGATGATCATCACTATTATGTTATAAATGCAACCTCTATTATTATTTTATTATTTTACTATCATCATGTAAAGTTATTGAAAAATATGTTTTTAGTTGATGTGAGTAAACAATGAAAAATAACTTATTTTTTCTATAAAAAAATTCTCCATAAAATGAATCTTAAATAAAAAAGTTTGTAACTATGAATAAAATGAGAGGAAATTAATGAAAAAATACAACAAAGATGTCAATTGTTAACCAACTTAAAGAAGAGAGTTTTATCCAACAACTTATTTAGCCATTAATAAAATGATTAAATAGGAGAATAAAAATAAAACTAAGGAATTTACTAACTCCCGTATTTTATTTATAATTTTTTTACACCACTTGCGAGTTACTAACTTTTTTATCCAAAAAAGACGGGGAATGATGGTACAATGTCTAATCTGGTCATGATCAAAATGGAACAGGTAGAGGAATTGCCATACTTACACTGAAGTTAAACGTGACCCCAGCGCTAACAATAAAGGTGACAATACTTCTGAGAGCTCTGTACGTTAATCACTAATTTCTACACGTGTCTTGACACCCATATGAATCAATCTTCTTTAACAGTAATTAAACAGTTAACAGAAATAAAAAGACATAAACACCTCCAAAACCTAGCTCTTAAATTTTATGGACCGAAGGACATAAACGTATTTACACTAGTCTAATCCACAATAAACTGTGAGTATGGCTATAGTAGAAATCCCACATGATTTAGCTTTTGAATAATTCTAGGTGGAGCATAGTCTTGGATTTTCTCTTAGAGGAAAGCCCAACGTTTTAAACATGTAAACTATAAGGTTTACATCTTAAAGAGTTAGTTTTATTTTTAATCCTAATCATAGTTAAAACAAGTTAATAGTGTTTTTAACATTCTTAAGAACTTATTTATCATTGTGGGAAAAAATCACCATATCATCAACATATTGTAGAAAAACTGTTATTTAAGAAGAAGACAATTAGACTTTTGAATATAATCATTTTCATTACCTGAACAAAAATAAATATTAACCCTTCTACAATAATATAAAACAAAAATTATGACATAAAGGTATTTTTTCCTATTATCCTTCTACATGTGAGAATCATTATATGGTAAGGTTTTAATTAGTATAATAAGATAAGTTATATATATACATTCTAGATTCTAAGAATCCATGTACCACTATAACCCATAAGATCTATAACTTCTAAAATGAGACCTAAGTCATTGAATCAAAAAAATTTAAAAATATAACCTTGGGTATGTTGTCTTTGTATACTATCCATAATTTTCATGTGCCAAAACAAATCAAGCACTTGCCTTCTTGATATTAAAGTAAAGAGTCATTAATCACCTCATTTTTTATTTTTACAAGCCTCAAAGATAGAATCTTAACAATGATCTTATATATTCCATTTATAAGACTAATAGGCTTGGATTTATTAGCAACTTTAATATATGCATTATTAATTTCTTTTGGTATCCAACTAATCTTGAAAAAAGATTAAATTGGCAAAAAGAACTCTTTAATAAGTGTCCATGTCTTTTTTTATTAAAAAAATGAAATTGAAATCATCATGTCTTATAGCTTTCGATTCATCATAACTCCATGTTGCATCATAACTCCATGTTGCATCAATGACTTCCTTCAATGTGATCTCTCTTTTGCAGCCAAGTTGAAGAATCATTGTTTGACATCTTAAACACCATACCTTCTATATACGGTTTATCAGTATCCCTATTAAACAAGTAAGAGAAAATATTTCCATCCTGAAATTTGATCTCAAAAAGGATAAAAATAACATTCTCACCAATAACTATTATATTGAAGATTATGCTTTTATCGGTCAAAGAAGTCGAGTTCTAAAAGAGTTTAATATTCTTGTCACTCAACTTACATTAATCATTCTTTACATTTTGCCTTAAAAGAGATTTATAATGTCAATTTAAATGACCAAACTTAGAATTCAAACAATTCAACTCTTCACATTAACATCTGTTCAACTTCAACTTTCACTCTTTCTCAATAATTTACTAATTAATAAAGTCTTGTTTCTATGTATTTAGTTTTACTTGAGTAACATAGAAGATAGAGTGAGAGGGAGCTTAATATGGAGAGTGTTAGTAATGATGATGATGTAATTGATATTATTGGAGTATTTTAGCTCGATATCAAAATAGGTACATTAGATAAGACCCTTTAGTGGTGATAATATTTTTCTTTTAGCATCATAAGACTCGTACCATAAAATCTTGTTTGTTACTTGAGTAACATAG
Organism: Salix koriyanagi; assembly: GCA_029228605.1. Classification (NCBI taxonomy): domain Eukaryota; kingdom Viridiplantae; phylum Streptophyta; class Magnoliopsida; order Malpighiales; family Salicaceae; genus Salix; species Salix koriyanagi. The sequence continues at coordinate 5,355,867 of CM055337.1, read as the reverse complement.
AAGATAGAGAGTGAGAGGGAGCTTAATATGGAGAGTGTTAGTAATGATGATGATGTAATTGGTGTTATTGGAGTATTTTAGCTCGATATCAAAGTTAGGTACATTAGATAAGACCTTTAGTGGTGATAATATTTTTCTTGTAGCATCATAAGACTTGTACCATAAAATCTTTGCTGATTAATTAGATCTTTCTAGTGAGCATAATACTAGGTGACAACTATAAATAAAACTTTTCCCTTTAAACAAAAAGATGTTAAATAATTGGTCCTTTTTTCCCTTAAATTTTGTTATGAAGTCCCCTGTCGTAACCCAATTTTTGGGTTACTCCCCAAAATAAAATAAAAATAACAAAAATAAAATAAAAGGAGCCGGCGTGGGTAGAAAAATCAATGTGGAAATTTTGGTTGTTTTCGCAAGTCCAATCGTATTTCTTTGGTTCAAAAAATAATTTATCATTAGATGAATCTGTGTAAAAATTAAGTTAAACGACATCATTATATGGGTTGATTCGATTTAATCGTCATCAAATTTAAAGTTTAATTATGATTGGGAATTAATTTAAGGTCCAATTGAAGGATTTAATTAAGTGCAAGGACTTAATTATACTTTAAATTGGTCAAATTAATTTTATTAAGGGCTTAGTAAATGAGAAATCAATTTCTTGAATTTAATTCGGGCTCAATTGATGAGAATGGAATTTTCGGAGACCGATTTGAATTTTTAAGTCAATTATGCAAAATCAGAGGCCAAATTGAATGAATTGAGAATTTAACGGTCAATTGAGGGTTAAATTGCGTAAATCAGAAACCAGAGACCAAAATAAAAAAGGCGTGCACATTTAAGGTTGCTGTTGAAATTTTGACGGGGATACAATTGCATAAAATTAAAAAGTTTAAAACTAATTGGGGGTGCGATTAAACCAATCAAACATTGAAGGACCAAATTGCAATTTGCCAAAGCCAAGATTGCATGTGTTGCATTGTTCCGACACCGGAACAGTGCAGAACACAGTCTACAACCCATAGCCTCTGCAAATTCTTTGCAGAGGTAAAGGCAGAGGCAGTAAACCTCATGCAATATGCATGAGAGCTACCTCTGCCCCTATAAATAAGGGGGGAAGAGAAAAAAAAGAAAGAGAGAAGGGAGAGGAACGAAAAAAAAAAGAGAAGAAAAGAACAGAGGTGAAAGAGAAAGATAGAGGAGAAGAAACAGAGAGTATTTTCTTACAGAAATTCATGTAAGAACAGAGAACAAAGCAGAGATTATTGAGGAAAATTTAAGTAAGAAAAAAAAGAAATCTTCTTCATCTTCCTCGTCTGTGCAGCAACTCTCTCTCCCTCTCTCTCTTGGTTTGCAGGTTTATTTCTCTCTCTAACACCAGCGCGACCAAGCTCTCTCTCCCCACCAACAGAAGCCATTTAACCACCTACATTCCACCCTTATCACCACCGTGAACCCCCCCTACACACTAGTAATCAAGCCACACCTTCGGGCGAAGCAAAGGCCACGGTTGCAGCAGCTGCAACGTAAGCCACGATGACTTTGGAAGCTCCCTCCGGCCACCACAGGCCACAGTTGACGACGCCACAACCACTGGGATACTCACCTCGATCTCCTCTACCCAACGGTATCATCAGGTGCCCCTTTCATCTCACTCGAAAATTTGGCACTATTCATCATCTTCCCTAGCCTCGCATGTAGTGGGACGTGATTTACGTCCCACTATTCATGCGAGCTGGGCTGCGATGGGTTAGGCTTTGTGCGCGGCCCAAGATCTAGGCGAATTGGGCTTCCAGCCCGTGGGGAGTGGAAGCCCAGCCCAAAACCCTTTGGGGTTCCAACCCGTGAGGACTGGAATTCCAGCCCACAACACCTTGGGCTCCTAGCCCGCACCCTTCTAGGCTTCCAACCCACTCAGGGTAGGCTGTCAGCCCAGCCCATAAATAAAATAAAAAATACAAAAATACAAATTGACAAAAAAATATTTTTATGTTTTTTTACTACTATTATTATTACAAAAAAATTCAAAAATACAAAAAAATATATTTGTTTTTTGTGCATACGGCCAAATTCCATGATTTTTCCATACATATTTTTCATAAAAATTATATTTCATCTTTCTCATATTTTGAAACGAAAAATTGGATATCGTAACCGGTTTATGATTATCCGTTTGAATTTGGCCAAAATATCAAAAATAATTATAAATATTTTTGTTTCATCTATTAGAGTGTAAATTTACATTGTAAAGTACACCAGCGGATAAAAAGAGATTTTACTACGGTGTAAAATTACATTGTATATTACGTCTGTAGATAAAAAAGACTTTTACTACGGTGCAAAATTAAATTGTAAAGTACATTTGTAGATAAAAAAAAACTCGTAATTGCGGTGTAAAATTACATCGTAAAGTACACCTGCAGACACAAATTTTTTTTTAATGCAGTGTAAAAAAAATAAACTTAGAAAAAAACAATCAAACAACAATGTAGCTTACCTTAGGTAGGGTGCATTGGGGGTGATGCGTCTTCCCTTTGCACAACAAGTTTCCTTACCTAGACTCTCGCAGGCCAATAGGTTTCTTAATAACCTTAATATTAGGTGGCGTCTCCTAATAATTATGGTCATAATTTTTACGACTATAAATCAACCCCACATTTCACCGCATGTCGTTGTCTCCCCCGAATCAAAGGGGGGATTGCGGGGCACGAAGTGCATAGAAAAATCATCGTCGCGACATCCCCTATGATATATTGAGTGATGTCGACATGATACATACATGTTCAACATTAAAAACACAAATATGACACCTATATTGTATGATATGGCATGTTACTTAGGCCATCCATTGATGAATGAGAGTAGTTATATCTAAAAAGGTACGTGACCAGGTTTAATTATGTGATCATTCATATTGGCACTACCTTCCACTAAATTTAAAAGGCTATTATATGCCTTGAATGGTTCGAGACAACATACTTTAGAGGTGCTAACAATGAGATTGTACAGAAGTATGTATTACATTATGATTTTAATAAGTTAAATATTTCTAAATCATAGTTTGATGATGTGAACTAATTACAAATATGTCATAGCGTATTTATTGTATATGTTTGGAAATATCCTATTCACAAATCCTAAAAAGAGATATGTATCACTTATTTATCTATTGCTTATCGAGGATTTCGAGACGATTCCCACACACACACACACACACACACATAGGGTTATGATGTCTTGGGATATTTGTACAAATATTTATACATTGGATACATGAAGGTGGCAAAACAAATTAGGAGATATTTACTACTTTTATTGGTATGAATCAGAAAAATTAAATTTTTGAATTATAGCTTAAAAATTTATAATAAATTCAAAAAATCACTTGATGGGTTTTTTTGAAATGGTTATAGTCCTATGAGAATCTTCATATGGGTTATCCCTAGCATTCTTAGAAACCAATTATGATTGCGAAGACTATGAGGGTTACAATATAGCTCCCATTAAGATGTAGGTAATGTTATCTTTAAAAATAATTGTAAGCAGCTATATTGTCTAAATACAACTAGAAAAATTATTAACAAGCTTAAGGTTTATAATGTTAGATGGTATGAGAATAGGGTGTTTGATACTAATATCATACATGTATTCTTGTTTTATTGGAGGGAGCTATATAGACAACAACCTTTCCTACTATGTTTTGAATAATTTGTTTCATAATTTAACTTAACTTGTACTTATTACTTTCATTTTTTAATTTTGACACTTATGATTTAGGTAATGTGGTCTCTATACGAGCATGATAAATTAATCGTTGCTCATATAGTTTGTAATAGTATGATGGAATCCTAGATAAAAGTGGTCTTGTTAGTTATTTTAAGATTGTGATGTGATAGTTCAGGTACATACATCATGTTAAAGTGTATGTTGATAAAAGTGATGCGTTGCACACTATATGTTATTAAGGTAAAAATAAAATTAGGACCGGTTAAGCCACCATGTAATTTATATATCATAATAGGATGCGCAACATAATAATATATTTATAAAGATGCATCATGTGATTATATACGAGGACTATATTTCTTTTATATAGTTATAACATTTTGGGTCATCACACTAGACCTTGAATAGGTAACTATACTAGAAAACTTGAAATACAAGCAACATGTGAAACAAATTCAAAATACCTAAAGTAATCATAACTTCTTAGAATTAATATATGTTGAATGATGTGTTTTATTTATGAGATATTTAATGTATGTTGTTGATGATATTAGGTTACCTTGTTGTTAAGTGAGGGTGGATAGGTCGCCTTTATGCTTCATAATCTTGATGAAGAAAATGAAGGATACATAATATATACCTAATTGGTTTATTGTTTGCTACAATACTTTTGCAAAATTTAGAAAGACGTTAACTATTGATTATGTCCTAGACAAGAACAAGGCCTCTCGAACAATAGATGGTAGTGTTATTAATGAACCTAACAAATTTGGTAGATGTTATAAGCATAAATAGATAGACTTGCTTATAAATTATCGATATATTATGTTGTCTTGTTCTATTAATTATGTGTTTTATGTTGTGCTGTTTTTTTATGAGTTTGTAGTTAATTTTAATGTGTTTTATTATATTTATAATATGTTTTGTATATTTTTAGGTTAGTTAAGTTGAGATTCATGTTTTGTTTTTGGATTTGATTCGAAGTACTAGAAATGGAAATGGAAATCTAACAACTTTGTACGTCAATGGAAATATTATGGTTATTTGTTAAGTTTAATGTTAATTTGAATATTATTAAGCTCTTAAATGTATAAGGAAATGAAAATTGATATGTTGTGTTTTAAATAATCGTTAAACGGGTTTTGGGAACCAAATAAGTATAGTTATTATGCAATTCATCCTAAATTCAAAACAATATTTATAAAAAAAATGCTTGATAACAAAACTATTTATAAGAAATGAAAACAAGACATAAATTATAGATATTATTGTAATTCACTAAGAATTCAAAACAAATTTTAATGATAAGCTACTAGAAAACCATATAAATAATGAGAATAGAAACATTGCAAAAATTATAGTTTTTATAAAATGTTTAGTTTTATAAGAAAAGAACTTTGATCTAAATGGGGTTTGTAGTCTTTAATTTCAAATCAACTAGAGATTTAACATTACAGCCCTGAGGGTTTGGAGTTAGTGTTTAATATTTAATATTTAGATATGGTTAAGAATAGTTATGGTTAGTTTTTTTTTTTTGTTATGCGTTTGGGGTTATAAATTTGGTTAGGGTTAGTTTTTGTGGTTAAAGGGTTAGGGATTAATTAGGATCAGGGTTTGGGAAAGAGGTTTGAATTAAAATTAATTAGTGTTTAGGGTTAGTTTTTGTGGTTAAAGGGTTAGGGATTAATTAGGGTTACAACTTGGGAATGAGGTTTGAATTACAATTAATTAGTATTTAGGGTTTGGATTGGAGTATTTTTTTTTGTATCATTTATAGGTTAATGGTTAGTAATGTTTAGGTCATAGTTAATGTTATAGATTATTAGATAGGGCTTCATGGATAGTTTGGTATTGTTAGGGTTTTGGGATATATTAATTGAAAGTTTATGGTTTGGTATATGTCACGGTCTTAAAATACGACATCTACCAATTATCTTGTTTTTCTATAGTGACTTCTTAAAATTTCATGTTTTGGAATTATGACAAATATCAATAAAAATATTATTCCTATAATTCTTTTTACATCTACACTATTTTACCAAGGATTTTAAAGTTATTAGTGCTAATAAGCAAAAATATCATTTTATTTAAGGATAAAATCTCTTGATTTTTATATCTAAAATATATTATGTAAAACAAAGATAATTAGTGAAAATTATTTGATTTTTAGACAAACCTTTTTTAAAGATATCAATTGATCGGGAGTTGTTCTTATTTTGAACAATATTAGTAGCTCATTATGACCACTTCTTGTTTGATACGATAACAATTAGTCTTCAAAAGTGTTTTTTATTTGAAAATTCATCAGAGTGATTATTTAAAAAAAAAAATTAACATCAATATATTATAAAATAAAGAAACATAAAAAAATTATTTAAAATAAAAAATTATTTTTTAAAAAACAATGTTTTGGCCTCAATAACATACGCATCCTAGAATCATGTCCATACCAATTTCTTTTCAGTTAGAGTAAATAAAAGTTTCAAATAAGTATTTTATGAACAATTTTGAGTTTCATTGTTAAACTTTTGTAGGTGGAAGGTGATTTCAATTACAAAGTATTCTATATTTCCACTTTAAAAGTTCAAAAAGATTTTTTTTTTCAGATGAAAGATTGTTTATTTTATTTTGTTATATACCTTTCATCATATAAAATATATAAATATGTTATTTTTTATAGAATTTCTAAATTGAAATAAATAAATTTAAATAATATAGATTAAAGTGAAAATGATAGGGTGGAATCTTTTTATTAATACAACCACTAAAAAGTCTTATAATAAATGTATATATTTTATGTTTAACTTAATCTAAACATCATAACAATATACTATGTTACCAAATATTATAATTATTTTACTTCATAGCATAATGAGCATAACATATGAATTAAGAAATGGAAGCAAGTCAAGAAAGATAGTCATCATCATCATCATCATCATCATCATCATCATAATAATAATAATAATAAATGTCATAACCCAAAAATGGGTTATTCCCCAAAATCTATACAAAATAAAACAAAAATATAAAAAAATAAAATAAAAAAGGTTGGGGTTGGTAGAAAAATCAAGGTGGAGATTTTGGAAGTTTTCGAGAGCCCATACTTCTTTTGTGCCCAAAAGTAATGGAAAAATGCATATTTAAAGCTAAAATAATTTATTATTGGATAAATTTGCATAAAAATTAAGCTAAAAGTCATAATTATATTTTTTTTATATGTTAGTATGATTTAATCGTGGGCCAATTGAAAGTATAATTATGTTTAGAAATTAATTTAGGGTCAAATAAAAGGATTTAATTAAGTGAAAGAAACTAATTATATTTTAAATTGGTCAAATTAATGTTATTAGGGGCTTAATCAATGAAAAAACAAGTTTTTAAGCTTAATTCGGGTTCAATTTAGAAAATTGGAATTTTTGAAGACTAAAATAAAATTTTCCAAGCCAATTATGTGAAGTTATGGGGCTCAAATTGAAGAAAATTGAGAGTTTAATGGTCAATTGAGGGTCAAATCATATAAATTGGAGAACAAGGAATAAAAACAAGTATAAAGCTAAGGTTGTTGTTTAAATTCTGACAGGGATACAATTGCATAAAATTACAAGTTTAAAATTCAATTAGAGGTGCAATTAGAATAATTACAAATTAAAAGGACCAAAACACATTTACATCTCCCAAATATCTCAAATCCTACAGACGTGACTCCACTGTTCAATCACCTGAACAGTGCAGGCACGCTGCTGTAGGGGGCAACCAACACTGCATACAATGGGCAGCTGAAGGGTTGCCTCCTTGGCCTATAAATAAAGCAGGGGAAACAATTTACAACAAGAGAAAAATTCACAGAAACACGGGGAAGTTTACAAGGGGGAGCAATTTTATAGAACACGGGAAGATTATTATAGTGTAAAAAATGCACCATAATCACCAATAACCTCCACCTGTCCCCTTCCTCAATGCCAGTAGAACCACGCCGGTAGCTCTCTCTCTCCCATAGTCTGGCGGCAACTCTCTCTCCCTCTCAACCAACAACTCTCTCTCTAAAATCAGCTGCAACCGACTCTCTCTCTCCTCCTACAGCAGCAGCTCCTGGCAAACACCAATGGTTGTTCCCTCGGCAGGCTTAGCTCTTTTTCTCCAACACAGGCAACATAGCAACAACCCCTCATGCACAAAATTAGCCCCTTTCAGTAGCTCTCCAGACCACCACAAATCACTATTTTTGATATTGCCATTACCAACAGAACCACTTCGACCGCCTCTACCCAGCGATAATGGCAGATGAGCCTCCCATCTCCGTCCATCTTTTTCCATTGTTTCACTTACATGTGAACAGTGGCGTGGTGGAAGTGTTGGACAGTGTCTAGTCGGGCCACCAGGGTAGGCCTGGGACTCCTAGGCCACTAGGGTTGGGAATCCCAGACGAGAAAAGGGTAGGCCATTCGGCCCAACCCAAAAAAGAAGCAAAAAAAGGGTGCTGGCAGTTCAATCCCAAATGATGGGTCTCTCATCCCATAGGGCTAGGCAACCGACCCACATAGAAAAAAATAATAAAAAGATAAAAAAATACAAAATATATGAATACTTCAGGAATTTATAACACTTCCCCTCGAATAACCATGTACTTTAAAATTTAATAGAGGACTTTATATAGATACCTCAAGATCCATATATGAATACTTCAGAATTCATATATAAATAATGTCAAATTGCCTCATTAAAACCTCGCAAAGGAAAACCCAGTGGGAAAAAATCTAAGCATAGGAAAAAAATACATTTTGCATTGACTTCTCCTCCAAATACATGTCTTATGACAAATCTTTAAGATGATGCATTCCAATATTATGGACAAGTTTCTTCAAAGTTGAGGCAAGTAAAGACTTTGTAAATAACTCTGCTAAATTATCACTTGACCTAATTTGTTTGATATTAATTTCTCTCTTTTGTTGGAGCTCGTGAGTATAAAAGAACTTTGGTGAGATATGCTTTGTTTTTTTGTCCCCTTTAATATAGTCTTCTCTGAGTTGAGTGATGAAGTAAGCAATATCTTCAAACAATATTGTGGGACTATTTTCAATGGTTGACAATCCACTTTTTTTTTATATGCTGGATAATTGATCTTAGTCATATACATTCTTGACTTTCTTCATGTATCGCAATAATCTCTAAATTATTTGATGAAGTAGCTACTAATGTTTGTTTGACAGATCTCCAAGAAATTACAGTACCACTATAGGTAAATAGATAACTTGTTTGTGATCTCTCTTTGTGGGGATAAGAGAGATAACTTGCATTTGTATCCAATCAATTGTGAATTTGATCCACGATAAAATAATCTAATTTTGGTTGTTTCAAGGAGATAACGAAATATATGTTTAACTCCATTCTAATGTCTTTTTATCGGAGTGAAATTATATTTTGCCAATAAATTTACTACAAAAGCTATATTTGATCTTGCATAATTTGCAAGATATATATGTGCTACAATAGCACTAAGATATGGTACTTCAGGACCAAGAATTTCTTCATTCATCCTCTTCGGGTGGTTGGAATGGGTTTTTTTTCTCATAAAGTGATCGAATAATTATATCTGTACTCAAAGCATGAGCATTGTTCATATAAAAACACCTTACGACTTTTTCTATATACATCGATTGATGTACAAATATTTCATTTGAAAAATATTTCCATTTGAAAAATATTAAATTTGTAAACCAAGACAAAAAAAATAATAATTCAAGATCTTTCATCTCAAATTTATTTTTCAAATAGGTTATAGTTTTTATGAGTTCTTCAGGAGTACCGATAATATTTAAATCATCAACATATACTGCAATAGTAACAAATTTGTTTTCTTAATAAAAATCCATGAACAAATTTCATTATTCTCAAACCCCTTTTTTAAGAGGTATTCATTAAGATGATTATACCACATCCGACCACATTGCTTCAACCCATATAAAAGATTTTCGCAGTTTAATAGAATAAACACTTTTGGATTCATTACAAAAGGCTTCAAGCATTGTAAATCCTTCAAGGGATTTTCATATGGTTGTCTTTATCTAATGATCCATGTAGATATGATGTAACTACATCGATTAAATGCATACATGACATTTCTTAGACCACTAAACTAGGTAAAAAATTTAAAAGTGATTGCAACCATCACTGGAGAATAAGCTTCCTAATAATCAATGTTGGGTCTATATAAGAAATACCTTGTGCAATAAGTTATGCCTTATATTGCATAATTTCATTATTTTTCATTTTGTCTTCTAACAAATACCCACTTATATCCAACGAGTATAACACATTTAGGTGTATGGACTACAGGTCCAAATACCTCACATTTTACAAGTGAGTTTAACTTTTTTCTATGTCAAAATTCTTTAACATTTTATGGTTCAAAATCATCACCACATCCAGTGATGCCAAAAGAAATCTTCAAATGCAAATACATTATTTATGATAATTTTATCTCATTCCAAAATCTCTCCTATATGAACATAATTTATGGAGATCTCATTATTTCCAGGTACCTGGTTCTCTTTCATGAGGATCAGTATTAGAAGATGACTTGGATACAAGATTTAATGTTTGTTTTATGGATGAGGACTATCCAAGAGTAGCATCAACTATTCATTGGAGTTTTTGTTTTCTATGATTTTTGTCTTTAGCTCCAATAGGTCTCTCATGCTTGAGGCATGATATAGATTCATTTGCTGCTATATTGGCTTTTTCTTGCTTTAGAAAATTCAATTTTTAGATGGAGCATTTACAGCAGGAATATGAGATTTAACTACCTTTTCACTACTGGTAAAAAATCCGGTAATTGATTTACAATATTCGGTAAATGAATTATCCTTTAAACTTTAAGTTCATATTCATTTGTCCTTGGATCAAAATGAGATAACTTCAGGTTATTCCAAGTAATTTCTTGTCATGCTTCAGACACTAAATTTGATAACTTCAGGGTTAATTTCAAGTTTTTTTTTGTACTTCATGCACTAAAATTGCTTTTCTTAATGATGGGAAAATGTTCTCATCAAAATGACAGTCTTCAAAACGTGCTTTAAAAATATCATCTGTCAAAAGATTCAAGAAATCTAATAATAAATGGAGAATCAAAACCAACATAAATTCCTATTCTTTTTTTGTGGACCCTATTTTAGTCCTTTTGTGGGAATGCTACAAGCACATATATCGCACAACCAAAAGTTTGTAGCTGAAATATATTTGGTGGTATATCATAAACAAGATGTAAAGAAAAATAATTATGGTTAGCACTTGGTCTAATTCTAACTAGCAATGCAGCATGTAGTATAACATGTCCCCAAACAAATATAGGCAATTTTAATTTCATAAGTAATGGTTTTGCAATTAATTGAAGTCGCTTTATAAATGATTATGCTAGAACATTTTGAGTATGTACATGACCAACAGGGTATTCCACATCAATTCCAATAGAAGTGCAAAATCTATTAAATACTTGAGAAGTAAACTCACAAGTATTGTCCAGTAGAATTTTCTTGATAGGATAATCAGGAAATTGCCCTCGTAGTGAACTAGTTTTTCAAGAATTATTTTTAATTTATTTAATTCTTCTTTACGAACTTGTAATACTCTTTCTTCAGCAACTATAAATCTCTTTCTATGAATAATAGTGAAAGAAAAATTGCCAAAAATAAATTACAATGATGAAAAGAAAAAATATTAAAATTGATATAAGTTGGTTAGAGCATCGTGCTGATAACGTATTACAAAAACAATAAATGATTAACATAGAAGAACATAGACATCAAAATATAATCAAAAGAGATAAGAGAGAAATTCCTTTCTTATTATAAATCCCTCTATTTTTCTAAAGTGTTAAGAATACAAGATAAGAGGTCTATTAATAGGAGAAGGAAATGAACCTTAGGGTTATGGAAATCCAAGAGACTAAACTCAAGAGTCAAGAACATTCAATACACATAAATATGAATTTATAACAAAATTTGCATTAAAAAAATCTTTTTCTTAAGAAAATATAAACAAAAATATGTTGTTTTCGTGCATACGACCGAATTCCAAGGTTTTTGCAAACATATTTTTCTTTAAAAATATATGTTACATCTTTCTCATGTTTTAAAATGAAAATTTGATATCGTAACCGACTATACAATTAGCCATTGGAAATTTGGCCAAAATATCAAATATAATTTAACAATTATTTTGTTTTAGCTATCGTGGGGAAAAAATTACATTGTAGAATATACTCGTAAATAGTTAAAAATGGGGTTTTCAAAATGCAGTGTAAGAGTTTTTTTGGTTAGGTTTTCAACTCTCATTGAGGTAAACACTCTCACGAAGAGAGATCTACCTCGAGGTTTAAGAAAGACCAACGAATAAAAAAATCAAACTTAGAAAAACAATCAAAAAACAATGCAACTTATCTTAGGTAGGGTGCACTAAGGATGATGCTTCTTACCCTTATACAACAAATTTCGTTACCCAGACTCTCGTAGATCATTAGATTTCCTAGTGACTTTAATATTAAGTGGTGACTCTGAAAGATTTATAGTTGTAATTTTTACGGCTATAAAACTCACCCTTTTCACCGAGCGTCATTCTCCCCTACTAGAGATAGCGGGGTGCGAAATGCAAAAAAAAAAAAATAAAAAAAACCATCGTGACAACAACATCAACAAGAAAATTCTCTTAAAAAACTCATATATAAAACTTCTAATTTAATTTTTTAATATTTAATATTTTTCTCTAATTAAAACTCAATATTATAGATTTTCTAAGCTACTTAAATTATAGAAAAATATCATAAACAAAGATGAAAAAATATATAACAAAAAAAACGAGTTCTAAACAACAATAAAAAAAATTTCTAAATCAACTAACAAAAATATTAGAAATTCTGAGCAATAACTTTTAAATTTTATTTAAATACCTTCCTAATATTATATAATTACAAAACTTTAACCATATAAAAAATAAAACCTCGATAAAATCTTAGTTGAATATAATAATTAAACTATAATGTATACTCATTAATATAAAATTCAAATTAAAAAGGAAATCAAAATCTCTAGCATCACATTAAAATAATCCAATAAAACAAATATACTCACGTGTGTATGTATATATATATATATATATATCATAATACCTTGTGCTTTCAATATTAATGACCAAACAAGTTGATGAAGCTTAAGTACATTGGTTTTTAAAACACGTCATCATTTATAAACCAGTAATCTCGATTCACCCGTGCGAAAGTCAAGGGATAGCTTGCCTGCATCCTTACATTTCTGATTTTTCCTGGTTACAAGTTGTCATAAACATCGATGGGGCTGTATAAATTTCATGACAAACCGAGAGTGTCGGCAACGTCTAATACTTGGCCCAAACAACTTAATTGAAATTCATCCTGTTTTTTTTTTTCTCTTTCCGGGGCACCCAGTATACTTGCGTTGTATTCTCCTTCCGGGGCACCCAGTATATTGCTGAATAAGCATATGAATCCAATAAAGTTCAATAGTAGCAATATAAATCTAATAAATTATACTTTAAGATGAGACTACTTGAAAAGTTCAATCCATCCTCAATAATAAATATGCTCTCATTAAACACAACATGCCGTGAGATTTGTCGTGATGGTGTTTTTTGTGCTTCTCGCCCCGCCATCTCTTGAGGGGAGAACAGTGCGTGGTGAAAAAGGGAGGGATTATAGTTGTAAAGTCACTACTATAAATCTTAGAGTCCTCATCTAGTATTAAAAGTTACTAAGAAAACCTAACCAAAAAAAATTTACACTACATTTTGAAAACGTCGTTTTAAACTATTTACGAGTGTACATTTAAAATTTAGTTTTACACCGCAATAGCTAAAACAAGAGTTGTTAATTTTTTGACATTTTAGCCAAATCCAACAGATAACCATAAACTTATTACGATATCCAATTTTCGTTTCAAAACATGAAAAATATGCTATATTTTTTTTACAAAAAATATGCTTGGAAAAACTTTGGAATTTGGCCGTATGCACGAAAACAACACTTTTTTGTTAGTTTTTTTTCTAAAAAAAAGATTTTTTTTATATTATATTTAAAAATAAAAAATAAGAAAATACAGACTGAGGCCTGACCCAACTAAATTGGTCTACTAGCCTAGTTGGGCCAGGAGGCCCAACTTTGCTCGACTTAGGTCGGACATGGCCCAACCATCAGGGCTGGGCCGAGAACAGTCCCCTCAGTACCAACAACAAAAAGTAGAGAAAACTAATGCATTGTTCACATAGCGTTAACAGTGTCTAGTGAATTAATTCACTCTTGCACTGTTCACGTGAAGAGTAGTAAGGGAGGTTGGCCGAGGGAGATGACTGATGTACCTACTACTGCTGGGTAGAGGAGGTTGAGGTGGTTCTTCCCTGTGGTGATGGCGTCAGAAATGGTGGCTTGTGGTGGCCAAGAGCAATGCCGCAAGGTTGTTGTTGGTGGAGTTGTCGCTGCAACTGCTACGTTGTCAGCACTGGAGAAGAAGAGATGGGTCTGCTAGGGAGTTGCTGGCATGGAGGAGAAGTCATCGGTTGTCACCGGGAGCTTCTACTAGAGGGGAGAGAGAGTTCTTGTGTTGTAGGGGAGAGAGAGAGAGAGAGAGTTGTCATTGTAGAGGGAGGTTTGTTGTCGAGTTCAACTACGATGGGAGGCTTCCAGTGATGGGGAATGGCTACTAGTGATGAGGAAGAAAAAAAGGACTGATACTCCTAACTTTTTGTAGTTTTTTTTCAGTTGCAATATTTGCAATTTCTCCTCCTTCCTATCATCACCGTGTTTGTGTCTTTGCTTTGTATTTTTTTTTGTTCTCCTTGAAGGCACCACAAGTATGAATGTTATGCCCTACAGCACCAACATGGTATTCGCAGGTGAAGTCGGGTTTGTACCAATTGGGGAAAGGTGGTTGCAAAGGTGCCTAAGGTTCAAGAGCTACTTGTTATCAACTTTTAATACATCTCATTTAAAAAGCAATGGTAACAAAAGTAGTTGTTTTTGGGTTTTCTAGTAATTTCTTTTCAGAAACATTTTAGGTGGATTTTTGGCGTGATGATTGATGTTTGCAATTTGAGATGAAGTGTTATGGTAATTTTGGAATTATTTTTCCTACCCTTATAGTCGTCTTCAAAATGCTTTTTGACATCTTTTCTCTTGCCTTCAAAGCCCTTTTTCTTCATAGGTGTAGAAATTCTACCACTTCTGATTCCTTGCTCTATTTGCTTCGCCACGGCTACAACATTCATAAATTATTGTGCTGAACTGCCCATCACATGTTCCTAATAGGGCACTCTTAAAGTGTTAGTCGAATAATATCACCATATCTTTATCTAGAAGCAAGGGATGTACCTATGCAGCAAGATTTCTCCATCTCTGAGCATATTCCCTTATGCTTTCTTTGTCCTTCTTCTCCATGTTGGATAAACTTGTTTTGTTAGGAGCAATGCCCATGTTGTACTTATATTGCTTGATAAAAGCATCTACCAAATTTTTACCAACTATTGATCCTAATATTATCTAGTCTTATGTACCAATTCTAAAGTTGTCTCACTCAGCCCTTGAGGACTCTTTCCAATCTTTCTATAATATTAAGCCTACAAGGGCTCTTGCAAATTTTGTTTTTAGTTTTGCATCATAAAATCTCAAATGAATGCAAAATTAATTTCGAAAACATCACTCTAGAAAATTTGAATCCTAAATGATTCTTTAGAATTTTCGTTTCTTAAGGTAGGCACTTTTTTGATTTTATAACTTTTCAAAAATATTCCATATACGCTATCTCTTTACAAGCTTGCTAAAAATAAAAAAGAAAATGACTTTTTTCTTAGACTCTATATTGTAAACAATGTAAAGAGATGACGACTTTCATAATGTAACTATTAACACCTCTCAAATAGCCCAAAAAAAAGACAAAACAAAAAATATTTCAATCAAAAAAAAGTTTAAAAAAAAACCATTTATTTCAAAAACAAATGTAAAAATATTTCAAAAAAATGTGAAAATGTTTTTTTTTAAAATTAAATATTCTATAAAAAAAATATATCTGTAAAAAAAATGGATTAAAAAACAGAAAGGATGTAATATGAAATTAAGGGTCAAATTCAAAAGAAAAATTAAAAAAAAAAAGATGATTGAGATTATATAAATAATTGAAAATTAGAAAGATAAGGACCAAGTTAGAAAATTCATCATTATTGAGGTACTTTTTTTTAATGAAATTAGGGATGTAATCAAGAGAAAGGGTTGACATTTGTTGAATAATTGACAATTGAAAAGCCATGGACTGAATTGGAAACAAGGCTTATATTAAGGTACCATTTAAAATGAAATGAATGACAAAATTGAAAAACTAAAAAATTAAGTAAAAGGGTTGAAATTGATTGAAAGAAGTAGAAATTCAAAATCCGATTAGCAAGTTAAAAAAGACATTAAAAATGAGGAACTAGTATGCAAATATGAGAATTCCAATTAAATGAAATACTTTTTTCATGCTATATTTACACAAATAAAAAGAAAAAAAAACTTGTGGTGCATGGCCATATCAATATAATTTCTTCTCCAACATGTTTTTTTTGCATTTTTCATGACTTTTTGCTTTCTTTTGGTCACTCTTTTCTCTTTTTCATGCCTTCTAAAATTACCAAACAGCACATTGTTCTCCTCCTCTTTATATACACTTCATGTACAAACCAAAAATTTCATGCTCTAAACCCCTAAAATCACTTAAAAATTAGTTTAAAGAGACCAACCCAAGTTGGGCAACAGCTTACAACCATAGTGAAGAGTAAAGATTAAGGGAATCAATGAACACAATCATTCTACTATGAAAGATTATAAGAGCTTTATCCTTGCCTATAAATAAAAAGAATGTAGTAAACAACAACACCCAAGTTAAAGAGAGAAAATACTAAGATAAAAAAACAAGAGAGTTTTAAGCTAAGAATGAGAATTGTTTAAGTTTCAAAGTGGGAGGAGAAAAGAAAATGAGAGAAAGAAAGGAAACAGACACCCTGAAGATAAAAATTAAACCACTCAAAATCATACCAACCCGCGACCCAACAACTATCTCTATCACCAAAAGCCATCATAATAGATCCTCTCTAGCTAACAACCAGCTCCAAATTATTTATTCCTTCTTTGTTTATCTTTTATGTTACTATTCATTCAATTTTTGTTTATTTTGGGTTTTTCTTTGTTTGATATGGTTTTATTTTTATCAACATTGCAATAACATTATCTTCATTTTATTCTTACTAGATTTGGAATAGAGTTAGTTGAATTTTATAAAATTGTGTTATCCCTTTATACGTATGTATATGTGTGGGAAATATCCATTTTTAGTAATTTTGCAATTTTTCACCCATGATTTTTTTTATATTTTATTTGTCTATAGTCACAACAACATAATTATAATTTTATAAAATTATTTTATCATCTTTGTACACATGTATGTGTGTAAATATTTATTTTTAAACATGAATAAGATTTACATCAATGAGTTTTTGTCAATTTTGAATCATGTGTTGATCAAAGTCTAGTTTTCAAAATAGTTAATCCAATATGTCTCCTATTTTTTAATGATCAACATGATTATAGCTCAATGTTTATAATTGTAAAACTTGTTTAAAAATATATCAACAAGTTTTCATCAAGTTAACAAGATGCTTAATTTAAACTCGGATTTCAATGGTTAAGTTACAAGTATTTTAGTTCTAAGAACCAATGTGGCCTAGGATGACTTTTTATTTAATGAAAAAAAAATATATCATCAAGTTACAAGACTCCTAATTAAAGGTTCGAACATTAACTCAATAAAACAATCAACAATAACAAATAACTTATGAATAAACACGTAAAAATAAATTAGATGGATAGTGGTCTTTATGAAGGGAAAAAAAACTTAGGATAAAACATATAACTAACATAGTCTTTCCTTAGAAAAGATGTAGTAAAGGTGATGTATATTTGTTCTTAAACATAACCAATTTTTTATTTAAATTTTTTGAATCAGTGTATATTTTAGAATTTTTAGTTTCTTTAAAAATTGAGTGGCGACTTCATTTTCTATAATATCTCTTTAAATTTGAAGGTCCTAATTCATATCGAGTAGCAATAAACTATAGAAAAAATGCACCTCATATGAAGTAATTTTTGCAAAAACTATGATTTCAATTTTTAAACTTGTCTTTGATGGTAAGTTATAGAAATATTATTTGTAGTGCCTCTATTATTTTAAAACAATTAGTTTTAAATCTCTTATTCTCCTAAGTTTATCAACAAGTAAATAGATTAGAATATTGAAAATCAGACCAAGGCCGCTTATTCAACTACTGTTTTTTAAATTTCATTTCTTTGCTTTTGAGGGTGAACGCTAAGTGTTTTAAATTTTGTGTGGGTTACACTTTTGGATAAAAAAAACACATTAGCCCTATGTGAATTCCAATTTAGGGCCATGCGTTGCCTTATCAGACAGAAGCCCCTTATTCAGCTCCTTCTTTTTTAATTTCATTTCTCGATGAAAGCGCTGCTTTTGAGGCTGAAATGTTGGGTCTATTAAAGCTTGCGTGAATTACACTTTCTAACAAAAAACACATTAACCCTTCGTGACTTGTAATTTAGGGCCATGCGCTGCATTATGAAAAATTCTAAATTAGGCGCAGACGTGCGCTGCTTCTGCTTTCATTTATTGTTAATTTGACAACCTCAAAAACAAAGCTAAGCGTTGATTGCAGATTTTTTACATTTTAAAATTAAACACATTCGCCTGTTAACGCACAAGCCGACTGCGTTAATTGCATATTTATTTTTTACATTTTAAAATTAAACACATTCGCTGGCTAACGCACCAGCCGACTGCGTTAATTGCAGGTTTCTTAAACAAATTACCCCTTTTCATGCACAGTCCAGCTACGTTAATTGCAACTTCCGTATAATTTGAAAATTCAAGAAATTAACGTTTTAGCGCACAGCCCGACTGTGTTAATTGCAGGTTTCTTAGATTTGGAAAATTAAAAATTAAACACATTTGCGTGTTAATGCACAAGTCGGCTGCGTTAATTTGCAGATTTCTTAAACAAATTACACTTTTCACGCATAGTTCGGCTGCGTTAATTGCAGCTTCCGTGTAATTTGAAAAATTAACGCAATTAACGTCTTAGCGCACAGCCCGACTGTGTTAATTGCAGGTTTCTTGAATTTGTGAAATTATCACATTAACGTGTTACCGCACAAGTTAGCGCCACTCAGCAGCCTGCTGTTTCTCCAATTTTCAAAGCTTAATTGAAGTCTGCTTCTCTTCTCAGCAAATTACACGGGTTAATTGCTGCGTTAATTGCTTCTCTTCTCACAAACTATTTGCTGCGTTAATTGTACGGTGCCTCGATTCTTCTCATCACTCGGGCAGAACAAGGTGTGCCAGCTGGTTCTGGGATTGAAGAACTAGGCGCGGCAGTTTCCCAGTTTAAAATTCCATCAAGGGCGCAACTTCTTCTCAGGTTTCACACAATCGTTGTCTTACCTTCTTTACAATTCCACAACTCCACGCGTCAACATGTTATGCTTTTGTTTTTTGGAATTCAAAGAACACGAGGATTAGAGGTTCAAAACAGTGTTGCGCTATGCCAGAGGAGCATTTAATGAATCTCATCATGAATTGTGTCCTGGACAGAAAACAACATCTCATCCTTTAATCTCATTTATAGTTTTTTGTCTTTGGATGCATTTTGCGGCGACGGGAAGCCTTGCCACTTGGAAATTGAAGACAACGTGTGCAACTTTATGCCATCTTTTGTTCAGCTGTGAGTGAAATGGACGTCAGCTTCGGGGAACCGCAACTCACATCAGCTAAACAAAGATCACAACTCTGTTCAACACACAAATTGCCATTTAATTGGTTCTTTTTTTTTGCTCCGAATTACAGTTCCTCATATCTCTAGTCTTTCTTCGTTCTTCTTTTTTATCATTTTCTTTCTGTCAGTTAAACTTTGGTTCTTGCCCTGTTTTCGACCTTTGTTTTCTGCATTAACTGTGCGTCATTGTGTTTGTGTCTGTTGCCTCTTCAACTTACATGTTTGCTTGGATTTCTTCAGTCAATTTCATTGCTTATTGTTTGGTTAAAAGGCTATTAATTGGCTGCTGATTTTTCATTGTGCAATTTTGCGTTGCTTTGTTTTGGTTTTTGCTACCTTCATCGATTGGCTAATTATCTGGTTTATTGTAATTGGTAAGTTTTTTTTGTCTAGCTTCTTTATTTGTTTGTGAGTGCATTTCTTAACTGTGCACTTACTGTAAACACTTGCATGCTTCAATGGTTAGCTCTTGGTTTATTTCTTTTTTTATCATCAAAAATTTATAATTGATGAAGGCTAACCATTTAGAGTGTTGCTGCGACAAAAAAAAAAGGGTCGGTTCAAATAAAACAGTAGCTTAGAAGAGGGTAAAGAAGGAGTTTACAATTGTGACAATCTCATTACATCATCAGCAATTCGAACATAGATTGATCTCTTGCAAATTCTGTCTGCTGCAATGCAATTTACAAATGATTGCTTATGTTATCAAAATTTACCAGTAGGTTAACAATTAGGAAAACATGATTTCCAATTGAGCTTCATTTGATTGAAAGTTAGATGATTCTTGGAATTTCTATTATATTTCTTTTGAGCACATCAAACGATCCCCAACTAAAATCTAAAATGCTTGGGCTATTTTATTGTTTAGCTAGTATTATTATATATATACAAAACATTGTAGATGGCAGTATATTATTTTGTGCAATTTAATTCAAAGGCAATTATGTTTGAATTTTTAGTCAGATATGAAATTAGAACAAGGAAAGGAAAAATACAAAAGAGAGCAAAATAAAAATATTGTTTCCATCAATTTACATCATTCAAACAATTGATGTTCATATCAAATGGTTCTATTTTTTAGCAAGTGCTTTTTAACCTTTAAAATTTATGATAAATAAATCTAAGTTTGGCTAACTACCTCTGCAAATTATTATATTTGTTTCTTTCTTCTTGCCTGTTGGATGGCTCATTTGTTGGATTGTTGTTCCACTTTTTCAGTTTGTATCTGCTGTGTTTTTCTTGATTTAATTGTGTTTGATTTTTTCCTCAATAAAATGATTTATTTCATTTACGATTGGTATTTACAATTTCTGATTGCAACTGCTGATTGTATGGCTCATTTGTTGAGTTTCAAAGGAACTTGAGTATGCTTATTCCAACATATTTTTTGTCGTGATTGTTGCTTTGGTTTTATATTGTTGTTTTCATTTTTCCGGCATTCAATTGACGATTGAATTGATATTTTGTTGTTGGTGCTTTCTTAGGTTTATTTTTAGTTGTTTTGTTTCAGTTGCTTATTTAACAGTTGATTTGTTTGATTGAAAAGCAATTTTGGTGTGGTTATTTCAATTGTTTTTGAAATGGTTGTAGCCTCTGGTTTTATGTTGTTGTTTTCATTATTTTTATTTCAATTACCAATTAGATTGTTATTGAGTCGTTGATATCTTTGACGTTGTATTAATTGTTTTATATTTGTTTCTGCAAAAAAAATATTGATTTTGATTCATGTTACTATTATCAAATTTCTTCTCCAAATTTTTATTCATTCGAGTACTTTGTTTGATTGAAAACCACTTTTGAATCAACCAATGTTTTCATGCTATAATTACTCATTCATATTTATGTTGATACTTTTGGTGGCGATGTTGGTCTTTGTGGTTTCAATTAGCAATTGGGTGCCTTCTTTGTTGTTGATGACTTTCCCTTTGGTTTAATTATCTTTAATGTTTTCTGCAATTATTATTGATTTTCATTGTGTTGCTGCTTTGTTTGGGTTAGAAACAATTTCACTTTGTTTCCCCCCCCCCACCCCCCCAAAATTTTTCTTCGGTTTTATGTTGTTGTTTTCCGATTTTGATTTCAATTGCTGCTTCAATTGCTATTTTGCTGTTAATGCCATCGACGCTTTTTTCCCCTTGATTTTATTTGCTTATTTAATGACTAATTTTGTTTGGTTGAATATCGATTTCAATGTGATTATTTATGATGTTTTCTTCGCTGATTGTTGCTTTAGTTTTTTGTTGTTTCTCAGTTTCTGATTTCAATCATTAATTATATTGTTGTTTTGTTGTTGATAGTGTCTTTCACGTTGCTTCAAATGTCATAAATTAGTTCTAGCAAAAGATGATCATTAGAGTTTATGTTATTGTTTTTAGTTTCTGCTTCAATTTTTTCCTTAGATTCATACTTTGATTGCCTTAAAGTTTTTAATGCAATGATTATTCATGCATATTTATGGTGATCCTTTTGATAGAGATGTTGATGTTTATGGTTTAAACTATCGCTTGCATGGCTGGTTTGTTAGCGTTAAAAGTAATTTCAACTCAATCGTCTTACTTTTAGGGTAAAAAATTATTGTTTGGTTTTATGTTTGCTGTTTACAATTTTCGGATTTCAGTTATCAATTGCATGGCTTTTTCATTGTTGATGCCTTTTACATTTGCATTTTTTATCTTTAATGTTTTTTATGGTAATTAGTCATTCGGTTCTCTTGCTGCTTTGTATTTTTTTTCACGGTTTCCAGATTACATGGCTGTTATTTTTTTTTAGCCAAGAACAATTTCAGTTTCGTTAATATTTTTTACGGTTATTATTAATTCGGTTGTCCTGATGCTTTATTTTGTTCGAAAGTTACCGATTAGATGGCTACTTTGTTTGTGTTAGGCACAATTTCACTTTGATTCTCTTAGAAAATAATCTCTAAAAAAATTTGTTTCAATTTTATGTCACTGACAGTTTCTGATTTCAATTATCAATTCGATTATTATTTTTGCTATTTATGGCTTTGAAGTTTATTTTCAATTTCTGATTTCAATTGCTTATTTGATGCCTGCTTTCTTAGGTTGAGGAGCATTTTCAATGTCATTCTATTAAATGTTTTCTGCATGATTGTTGCTTCAGATTTATATTGTTGTTTTCATTTTTTTTCCTTCAATGTCCTATTGGGGATTTTTTTTTTTTTTTTGCCTTTAAGGTTCTAATTATCGGCTACAGTTTGTCTCGCTGCAAATTTTAATATTTTTTTTTAATTTTTCTTTTTACGGCCTATTCCATGAGTTCTTTATTGTTGATGCCTTTTTAGTTATTCTGATTGTCCTGTAGTTTTCCCCATGAATACTTGATTTGATTTTATATTCTTGCTTGCAATTTCTCATATAAAAGGCTGGTTTAATGACCTTGTTGTTTTTGCCTTTGCTATTGCTTGAATTCTATTAAATTTCTTCTTGCAATAATTTTTGATCTGGTTTTATTTTGCTGGGTACAATTTCCAGTTTCAATTGCTGGTTGGATAAGTGGTTTATCAAAATATTGCTTAGTTTTGAAATTTTGCTCTAGGCAATATGTTCCGATGTTAACATTTTGACATGTCAACCACTAAAATATTTGTTTTGTTTGCGTTGTTATATGACAGCATAAAGTGCTTTGATTGCTTTAATGCAATTTCTTACTTTATGTTGCATTTTGTTCCATGTGTGTTCTAAATAATCATCGTGCAACAATTGTTACGCTTTTGTTGCGACCTCTTCGTTATTTCCTTTTGTTTTTTTATGCAAGCAAATCTTACTATAGTTACTTTCCTGATACATCTTCAAATTAATTATTACTGACTTTCAATGTCTACGTTGCTCTTGCTTTACTACGTTCTATTGTTACCTTTACATATTTCTCTAACCTTTTCTACCCCATTAAACACATTGGTTATGTCAGTTTTCCTATGTCTTGCTGCAGTTCCCATATTTTCAGTTTCGTTGATGCCTTTTTTGGTGTCAATTTATTCACTTGGTCTTGACTTCTAATGATTTATTTCAAAATATCGCTTCAAATTATTTGGCGTTCCAGTTCATTTAATAATTTTATTTTTGGATTTTTTTTCCACTTATAGTTTTTTAAATTTGGCATAGATATTCTTTTAATTGTCATGTTCGCTGATTAAAATACAAACCATGTTCCAATTACTACCTAAAAAAGTCATTAGAATCAGTTTCTCACAGCTATTTAGCCTTAATCTTCATAGCAATATTACAAAATTTCAATTTAAATAATTGTTTATTAGGCCCTGCTTTACCTCTAGAGCATCATAAAACAATAATAAATTAGATACCTACAATGTTTAATTCTAAACCATCTACTCTAAACCATCTATGCATAGATTACCAAATTAATTACAGTCTTTTGAATTCTTTTCACTTGCATGTTATTCTTATGTCATGACACACACCACCTCCGTTTTGCGTTCGCCAAATACAGCTTACAATCAAAAATATATTCTATCAGAAAATGAATCATCATGGTGAAAAATGTCTTTGTAGTTAATTATAGCACTTCTTCCATGCATTTATAACTTCATTGTCGTGCTGAAGATGATTCCATAAAACAACAATGTTGCAGCATAAAGTTTTCTCCTTATCATGTTTTGTTAGACTTTGTTACTCGGGAATCCACATTTTCAATTGTATTTTTCCACTGCCATCAAAAACTGCTCTTGCACATATTAATACAATCTTTTTCTGCTGTCACAGCTACTTTGTCAGATACTAGAGCCTTTTAGCTTATTGGGTAACCACTTCGGGTTCAAACTTGTTGTAATTCCTACACTGGTATGTACAAAATTTAATCACATTAAATTTTTTTTCCATTTATTGTCCTTGCTTTGTTATAGGATGTAATTTTCATTAAAACTCTTTCAATTACATTTTACGTTGTCGACAAGAATGTTGTTTATATGGACTTTGTTCGCCAAATTGCTTTAGCTATATTTTATTTGCTTTTACTTACAAATATACTTCTACCTTTGATTGTTGTTTATATTTTCCCCTGGCATAATATTATGCAATTGTTGTTTTTGTATCATCGTTGTCCATTGTATTACCTAATGTTGCGCTAGAATCAAAAAAGTCTCTAGAGATCATTACACTCGCTCTTTAAATAATTTGCTATTTTATGTTCAACATACAAAAAAAAATTCTACTTCAAACATTATTTCAATAGTATAACCTAACATCTCTAAAAACAATTAAAACAATATCGCCATTCATTTGGGTCAATACACATCAAATAACCCTCTAATGACGAAAACAAACATCTCATCCTCAAAAAATATGGTGATGATAGTTTGGTTGTGTGATCAATAAATTGATCACTAGAGCTTCTTTTCCGGGTGTTATGTGGCCTATCAATTAGTACATACATTGTAAAAAAACAAAAATTTACTCCATGTTTTCAATGATTTTAAAATCTTTGGTTCATCAAAGTTTTTATGATCACATCAAACAATACTTATATTTTTTTGCGGTAGCTCAACCTCAAAATATTCAATTGTTGTAAAATCCAAGAAAAATCAATAAAAATCATATCGATTACAAAAACATTTACGCAACATTAGATGAAAACAAAAATAGTGCTAAATAGATATTTACTAAATTTTAAATGCATTCCTTATAGTGCTATAACCACCAATTACCACATACATTACTAGAAGAAACAAAATTCAATGCGTTAAAATATTACAACTCCTATAAATTTGTTAGTCTTGCTCATATGGTGTTGCATCATCATATGGTTATCAAAAAAAAAATTTCATTTTACTATTTCCTCCTTAGATTATTAACCAGACATCTAAAAAATTACATAGCAATCAGTCATCTCCATGCACCAAAAATAATATTATCTTCAATTACTTTTATCAGTTTCAACTCCATGATCTATTGATAAAATTATTTTAAAAATAGCTAAAACAATCTCAGCATTCATTTAATTACATGCATCGATTCAATTAACTTCTACTAAAAACAAAAAATTTCTCTCATCAACTAAAGTTTTAAACCTTGTTGGTAGAAACAATTTTGGAACAGCTCAAACATACCCCCAATTTTTTTCCCCATAAACAAAAGCTGAATAATTGTTAGTAAGTGTTAGAAAATCTTCCTGCTATTTTATAAAACAATTAATATGCTTTATAATATGCTTCTCGGCTATTTATCAATTAAATAGATCATCAAATTATTGATGCATGATCGCCAAAATTTTCTTTTCCACGCATGAAATATGTCATCTGTCACTGGTTATACGATTTATAATTTTTCATAACTATTCATTGTCTTCTTACGAAGGCAGTTACAACAAGACAAATAATCAAATTGTTTCCTGCACACAAACAATTGCTTCTACATTTGCAATTGATCAACAAATACGTTTACTTGCTTAAGATTTATATCACCACCGTCCAACACATTAAATATTTTATTACTCTTGCGCCTCAAATACTTCACTACTTCGTTCCAAAATGACCAAATTGCTTCACTTGTCGTTGCCCGTACTCATTGCCCTCATGTTTATGCGTCTTTAGAATAGATTTTATTTTCTTCTCCATTTGATGTTAATTATTCTAGCAATATTTTATCCCTCCAATTTCAATACATGCACCTATGAGTAGTTGTCAACAACGCTTGCAAGGATCACGTTTATTCACTCATGAAGAAGATTGTTCATTTAACACACAAAATGTAGAAAATGATGCTCCTTCATCGTCATCTGGTGTGTTAGCGCAATCTTCAAGGTATCACAGACATCATGATCCTTTCCTCACCCATAGTCAGCGTTTTCCATTATATTCCGGTGAGGCTTCTTCCTCTCAAACATCGATACCCCCCCATAATCAACATGATCAATCCCTTGACTCTTATAACAACCAATCAGTCTTGCGCATCAAATTCAACGTCTTTATTGTTTGCTAAAGACCCTGCTCCATCAGAGTCAGCCTTTTTCAGTCATGATTTTAGGTCTTTTCTCAATGACCACCAATCAACTGGGCAGGCTTCACATCAAAGAAAGAGAAAAAAGTTCGTCCAATATTTATTTTCCTTATTTTTAATTTGTCAAAAAAAATTTATTCCAATGTATTTATTGCCACATTTCACACTCAATTTTGATGCTCAAGAATTTCACATGAGTACATTGAATTTGGAAACAAAACATTCAATTGTTGTCATTGCAACGCACTTTTTTGGCTTAATGAGCATCTTGCACATTCAAGCCAGTCCAATCCAAGATTTTCTCTTTGTTGTCTTGGTGGAAAAACTTAAGCTTCCATGACCACCACCAACACCTCATCCTCTTGATGACTTGCTTAACGGTCTATTTGGCCAGAAATCCAACATGTTCCGCAGAAGTATTTCGTGCCTACAACTCTATGTTTGCTTTTACATCCATGGGAGCAAATATTGATCAATCAGTTAATCGTCAGTCTGACCCGTATGTTTTTAAGATAAATGACCATTGTCATCATCTTATGGGATCTCTGTTACCTTTTAATGACAGTGCTCCAAAATGTACACAACTTTATATTTCATGATCTTGCAAATGAGGTTTCAAATCGGATGTCACAATTTCCGTATTCAACCTCTGATTCATCATTGGATGAGACTATTATTGCTGATCTTATTGAAATGCTTGCCTCAACTAATTGTTTGGTTGGCTTATTTCGTCATGCGTCCCAAAAACTCTCCGAACCTGGCAATCCTGGATATAAATTGCAATTGTTAGGGTCAAAGAACATCTGACACCAAACAATATAATGATCCAACTTCAAATGATATTGGTGGCTTAATTGTTGGAGATATTGGTGATTATCGATCTGAACGAGATATAATTATCGAAAGTACCTCATGCTGTTTGCAAAGAATCTCTAAGCTGCATCCAAAATTTATGGCCTTGCAATATCCTCTTCTATTTCCATTTGGTGAAGACGGTTATCGGACAAACATTAATTTTGCAAATCATGACAGCCACATCTCTGGAAAACGTCAAAGAGTACCCCATGAGAGCTTTTTATGCTTATCTTATTCAAGAGAGAGAATATGGTGAAGACACTCTTATTAAAGGTGGTCGTCTTTACTAGCAATTTTTGGTTGATGCTTTCGCCAACATTGAAGAAGACAAGCTTGACTACATCAGAAATGAACCAGAATGATCTCCGGTCTGATCTGTGTCATAATATTACTGAAGTAATGCTTAAAGGAGATGTTCAAGGATCGTCAACTGGAAAAATTATCCTTCCATCTTCTGTCACTGGTAGCCCACGGTATATGATTAATAATTACCAGGATGCCATGGCAATTTGTAGAGCTTATGGAAATCCTGATCTTTTTATTACATTCACATGCAACACAAATTGGCCAGATATCCAAAGAGAGCTCAATAAAAGCAGGGCTTACAAGCCTGAAGACAAGCCTGATATTATTACACGAGTTTTCAGATCAAAACTTCTTGATATGTTAAAGTTCATCAAATCTGGCGCCCCTTTTGGCAAAACAATTGCTGGTAATGCAATCATCATAATTTATTTCTTTTCATACTATCATTTGTAAAGAAATTACTAATTTTGTTAAAAAAAATTGTAGATGTTCATGCAATTGAGTTCCAAAAAAAAGGTCTTCCACATACATATATCTTAGTTTGGCTTGCCTCGGAATACAAATTCAAAACTTCTGCTGATATTGACTCAGTTGTCTCCGCTAAGATCCCTTATGTCATGAAATTGTCTCCAAATTCATGATACATGGTCCATGCGGTGTTGCAAGACCAAATGCGCAATGCATGTCAGGAAATGTTTGTACAAAGTCATTTCCAAAGAAATTCAGGAGCTCCACTATTTTGGGCGATAATGGATTTGTATATTATAAAAGGCGTGAATTTCGTGATAATTTTGTTTTAAAGAATGGCATTATGTTATTCAATGACTATGTTGTTCCATACAACAAAGAACTCTTGATGCGTTACAATGCCCATATAAATGTTGAGATATGTTGTCAATCAATGCTCATCAAGTATTTATTCAAATATGTCAGCAAAGGCCCTGATAGGTGTCGTGCCGTAATACAACATGACACCAATGATGAAATACAAGCATATCTTAATTGTCATTTCATATGTCCTTATGAAGCTGTTTGGCGTATTTTTCAGTTTCCAATTCATTCAAGAAATCCTCCAGTTGAGAGACTTCAAATTCATTTACCTTTTCAGCAAAATATTGTTTTCTCAGGCAGTGAATGTCTTCAATCTGTTCTTAGAAGGCCAAGAATCAGGAAAACAATGCTTACAGAATGGTTTGAATGCAACAAACAATTTTCTGATGCACAGGAGTTGTATTACTCAGAATTTCCGAAAAAAATATGTTTGGGATCCTAGACAAAAGGAGTGGACTGTGAGGTCTAAAGGGCTATGCCTTGGGCGTATAGCATATGTGCACCCTGCTGACGGAGAACTTTATTTCTTAAGGCTGCTTTTAAACCATATTAAAGGATCAACTGGGTTTGCAGATTTAAGAAAGGTTCACGGCATTGTTTATCCAACATTTCAACTTGCTTGCAAAGCACATGGGCTTTTAGGGGATGATAAAGAATGGTCTGAAGCTTTATGTGAGGCAATTGCAACTGCATCATCACCGCAACTTAGACACCTTTTTGTTGGTATTATATTATTTTGTCAAGTTGCTGACCCTTTGATTCTATTCAACCAGTTTTGGCACTCCATGCATGATGACATCCTTTGCAAGTTAAGAGCATCTTTTAGAATGCCAAACCTTATTCTAGCTGATGATCAACTCAAAAATTATGTGTTATATGAGCTTGAGCAACTTTTCAATGCTTCCGCAACAACACTTCAAGATCATAGTTTGCCAATGCCGGATGGACAACTCCTTAAAGAAATTGCCAACAAGCTTCTAAGAGAAGAGCTTAATTATGATCTGGCTGAACTTAGAAGTCAACATTCCTTTAATTTTGCTTCTCTCAACTATGGGCAGAAGGTTATATATGATTTGATTATTGCGGCCATCTTTGATAAAAAAAAAACAGGCTTTAGTCTTTGTGCATGGTCATGGGGGAACTTGCAAGACTTTTTTGTGGCACACAATCATAAATTGTGTCAGATCTGAGTCTTCTTCCAAATGGTCGCACAGCTCATTCAAGATTCAAAATTCCACTTTCTATTGATGAATCATCAACATGTACCATTAAGAAAAACACACATCTTTTGCACCTTCTTCAAAAAAACCTCTCTGGTAGTTTGGGATGAGGCACCAATGATTAACAGATGTTGTTTCGAAGCTCTAGATCGTTCAATACATGATGTTCTTTTCAGAGGGTGAAAACTACAACAAAGATCTCCCATTTGGTGGAAAAAACATATTACTTGGTGGTGATTTTTCGTCAAATATTGCCAGTTATACCCGATGGAACAAAAGAGCAAATAATTAATGCTTCTTTAATCAGCTCAAGTCTGTGGCCCAAATTCACTGTATTGACTCTTACAGAAAATATGCGTCTCTCTACAGATGGATTAACTTCTGAAGAAAAGGCTGAAATTACTGAGTTTTTCGAGTGGATTCTAAATGTTGGTAATGGTGAAATATCTAATTTACCTTCACTTGATGAATCCGATGCTTCTTTTGTCACCATTCCCTCCGATCTTCTCCTTGAAAACTCATGTGAACCAATATCAAACAATTGTCTCAACAATTTATCCAAGTATTTGTGACATTCAGGTTGACCCTAGCTATTTCAAAGAAAGAGCTATAGTGACAACAAAGAACACAACAGTTGTTGAAATCAATGATTTTGTACTTGACATCGCACCTGGAGAAAAACGTGTATATCTTAGCGTTAATTCTATTTACACATCGTCAATAGAGAGTGATGATGCAAGCTCCTTATATCCCATAGAATACATAAACCAGTTGGAATTCAATGGGGTCCCATCTCATCAACTTGCTCTCAAAGTTGGGACACCAGTGATGTTGCTTAGAAATATCAGTCCATCTATGGGTCTATGCAATGGGACTAGACTTATCATTACACAGCTTTTCGTCAAAAGTCATCCAAGCACAAATAATAACTGGATCTAACATTGGCAATCAAGTGTTCATACCAAGAATCATCTTCCCAATCAATGAAATCAGATGTCCTTTTACAATTAAAAGGCGTCAATTCCCTTTAAAGCCATGTTAAGCCATGACAATAAATAAAAGTCAAGGACAATCTTTGAAAATTGTCGATGTTTTTCTGAAAAGACCAAGTTTTCACCCATGGACAGCTTTATGTCGCTCTCTCAAGAGTCACTTCTAGAAAAGGTTTAAAGATTATTTCATGTGACAATGAAGGACGTCCTTCTACTTATGCAAAAAATATTGTCTATAAAGACATTATAAGCGCTATTCCTAGAGGTTTTTCTTCTTCTTCTTTCAAT
The DNA here is from genome assembly GCA_029228605.1 of Salix koriyanagi. Lineage (NCBI taxonomy): Eukaryota > Viridiplantae > Streptophyta > Magnoliopsida > Malpighiales > Salicaceae > Salix > Salix koriyanagi. Next base: position 5,324,787 of record CM055337.1, on the reverse strand, counting down.
CTTTAGCGAAAAAAAATTATTAATCATTGTTTACTCATCAATATTTTGTACGTCACAACCATTACAGTTCGCTTCTTGGAATGTTTAATTCTTCATTCAATCTCAAACAAAAAAAACACTCATTATTTCCTCATCAATATTTTAAAGATCATCAACGTTAATCTTTGGTTTGACACTGCTTCTTTTGTTAACTTTATATATTGCACTGTTCATCCACCTTATTAATTATTTAGTCAGCTTTTCATCAACCTTATATATACTTCTAACATTTTATGTTTGTTTATCCATTATGGGTTAGATTTCTTTTGTCATTTATAATTGTTGATTCTTATATTCTATTGTTTATATCTTTACTCTCAGTGTCATGGCGCTATCAATCCAAAGCATAAAAAAGTACAGCTTCTACCAATCCTTACGTGGAAGAGTTTGTCGTGTTTGGATCCCAAGGCTCAATGGTCAAAATAGCAGTTTCAATTGCCTTTTTCGTTGATGCCACGGTAAGCTTACATATGACACCCTTTCTTTATCATCTATTTTTCCATGTCTCTTGCATTTTGTTATACCATACCATAGCCTATTCAAAAATATCCATGACAATTTCAATTCCAAAGACAATTTTTTTCTTTTAATCATAAAATATTTATCATACAAAAAATTATGTGCAGACTTTTAAACCCAAACTAATGCTTTTATACAAATGTATTTCATCAAAACTTACATTCAGTATTATAAATTATGTAATTCCTAGAAACACTAACCTTTTTATTTATGTTCCACTATTATAAAACAAAAAATAAACTATTAAATTTAGTCTTGCAAACATTTTATTAACAACAATCAAGGGTTTTTGACATTATTGCAATCCATTTACTGTAATTACATCTTCCATTTCATTTGACAAATGAAAAAAAAATTGAACTTTAAAAAAAAATGTCCTTAAAATATATCTATTTCATTTTAAAGACCTTTGTAACGAGCACAAATAACGGTCATGATAGTTTCAAATGTCATTAAATAATACCTATCTCCTACTTCAAGTCAAAAACTTAAATATTGAAAAAAAAAACTCCTTTAACATTCTACAACTACAAAAAGAACTTTCGCCAATCTTTTGTATGGTTTATACTTTAATTCCTTATGCACAATATCTTCAATTTCATTGATGATAATTTTCACTTTGATATAACAGGGTAATGCAATTTCAGGCCTCTACTAAAGGCAGAAATATACAACCATTTGCTGCTTCAATTATTGAAGGTGATTACTATCAAGTTTGTAGATTCTACACCTTTGAGAACAAATATACAAATTTTGTTGTTGCCCACGAAGCAATTATTGATCTTAAGTCTGACACCGAAGTTACAAGGATTGATCCTATGACACCCCCCATACCACGCCATTACTTTACATTCATCGACTTTGCACATCTGTTAACTACAGGAAAACGATCAGGGGTGCTTATAGGTTTTATCACAAGCTAGCGTTCCTCATATGTTTTTATTGTTCTATTGTATATCTTTTCACCACTTGCCTTTTTTCTTTGCATTAGATGTGCTTGGTCAATTAAAAGCCATTCAACCGCTTGAACAAATTATGGTTCGGGGTAAAGATATGACAGACAAAAGAGAATTTATCATTGAAAATATAAGGTTTGTTATCTTAATCTCATAGATTTATCGGCTTAATAGCTTATTTTTCACAACTCAAAATTTCATGCAGAGGTGAAGAGCTCAGGGTTACTCTTTGGGGTGATGTTGCAAAAAGCTTTGATGATTCTGATTTAGGCAATCAATCAAGTCCAATTATAATTGTCTTTGCTTCCTTTCAAATTACTGAGTTCAAAGGTTTTTATTATCAACCATATCTCTTTAATTTTTAATTATTCAATCATTGATTGATCTTGATACCTTTATACATTTTTTGCCTTATTAAACTCAATATGAAATAACCCCAGTATATACACTCTTCTTTTGACTCCCAGGGAAACCAAATCTCTCCAGCATTGTTGCTTCCTTATGGTATTTCAACCCAGAAATCCAAGAAATTCTTCCCTATAAACATTAGTAAGCTTTCCATTTCTTTGTTTATCTTTATAAAATAATTTTTTTTGAACCTATTTATAACAAAAATCTTCGATGATAAGCTATAAGGATATTCCCGTTGAGGTGCATCAACTCCCTTCTACAACGAACACTCAAACCATTGAACAACAGTTAAAAGAAAATAGAAAGACAATCAAAGAGATCCTTTGTATGGATCCATACCAATACAAAGTATGACAACAATTATCTACGCTTTTCTTTTCACACATTAGCCTTAATTTCTTTTCCTGTCAACTATTCAATAATATATGTTTGTTTGGTTATTATTCCAAAAAATGCAGAGCCAAAGATTTACATGCAAAGCCTTAATAGCTGACTATGATCTTCATCGAGGCTGGTGGTATCATAGCTGCCCAATATGCACAAAATCAATATCTGACAAAGGCAGAGGTTTTAAATGCATTGAACTCAATGAAGTCACACCGATTCCATGGTCAGCAAAAATTCAACATTACTTTTCATGTCCACACCTACATTATACATGTTTTTCACATCATTTACATTACATCTCAAATTTGATTATCTCATTTCTTACATTTTCATAGGTTTAGAGTTGATTGTATTGTAACTGACGGCATTGATGTGACAACATTTCTAATGGTCGGGAAAACTGCTGAAAACTTCTTTGGCTCCTCTGCCCATAGTTATGTCTATGATAAAGGGTTCATTGATTCCATTCCAACTCCTATGATAGACAAATTACAAAAGCCCAAAATTTTTCAGCTGCGATTCGGAACTTTTCGCTCAATTATGATTCATTGTGATATCATTGTTGCCAATGTTTTTGATGACATTATAGAAGTTGAATCTCCACAACAACATGTTGAACCAGAGCTTCATGATATAAATGTTCCTTTAATGGAACAAGCTTCTGCATCTTCCTCTGCAAAACCACTTTTGTTAGACCCAATAACCCCAACACCTATTCCACCATCTAAAGCTCACGTCGCTACTCCTTCACAATCACAAACTAAGAAACATCTACTATTTGAAGATGATACACCTCTACAAAGGTAACATGTTTCTTTCTCTCTTCATATCTTTTTGCCTTTAAATTGCAATCATATCATTTATATATGTTTTCTTTGTCAATACTAAATACACAAAGTGTTGGGTTTTTTTGTAATTCACAGCTTGGCAACAAATACTTTAGCTGAACCTCCAGATGTGATCCCATTACTCGATCTCAGTGCATCAACAATGCCTAAAGAAGATGACCAACCAAATACTTCAGCTGAAACTCCAGATGTGATCCCATTACTCGATCCCAAGTGCATGAACAATGCCTAAGGAAGATGACCAACCAAAAAAACATCAACTGCCCATCTAAATCACTTGATGATTAGGTTAGTTTTAACTTGCTCTTCACTTATGCCATTTCAAAAACTATTTCTTGGTCTTCATTGCCTTTTCATCTCATACACAAAAATATTATGCTATATACTTTTTCATGCAACATCGTTTACAGCTTTTCTACTGGGCACTTCAAATACACAAACCTTGCACTCTTGATTCTTGCATCTATTGTAAATTTTGTGCAAACCAAGATTAAACTTTCTACATAAACAATATCAAGACAAAATATTTAGAATTCTAAGATCAAATTCTTATACCTGCAAAATCACTTTCAGTTATCAATATTGTTTTTTTAATGATAAACATCACAATAAATGTCTATAGCTTTTTCATTGTCTAAGGAACATCATCTCAGCTAATTTTGGCATGCCTCCTTGCACTATTTCCAGGTCTCTATCCTCTCTTAAGAAACAATGGTGCTTTTTGCTTTGTAATGGCATCCTTTTGTTATGGTGACATAATATGTTCATATTATTATGCTTTCAACTCTTAAACTGGTTGGCTAATCTATTCACTATTTGGGATGTCAAATATGGACAATGTAATAGATTGGCCGATTTAATGATATAACAGTTTCATCGCATAACATCTATACACTTTAGAAATTATTGTTCTGCAAAAAATAACCGATTGATGATTGCATTTCATGCAGTTCAATTGGAGTATCAGTACGTGCATTTTGGGTTTCTGTTATTTCAAATGAAGTGTTGTGGTACTGATAAGTGAGTGTTGTGAAGTTTTCAACTGGTTACTGCTGGTTTTTCGAATAAGCTGTTTAAAGTGTAGTTAATATGGTTATGCTTTTGGAATAGCTTTTTCAAGGGAAGGAAACACCTTCCATATTATTCTTCAGGTTCCCTATGCATGTTTTTAATTGTTTACTTCCAAATTAGGGTTTTACATATTTCCAGTAGCCCAAGTGAAGTAACTAAACGCTGATTGCGGATCATTTTGGTGGCTTAGAAGGGTGTTTATGCATTAGGTTTGTGTCAAAACTGAATCTTGCGAGGTTGGTGCGGTTTTTCCAGGAATATCGGTAATATTCTCGGGAAAGTTGGTGTTTAGATTGAGGGGCTGGGAAGGTGAAGATTCTGAGATGGGGTTACTGGGGGATTCAGCTAATTGTGGGTCGTTTTTGTGATTCGGGAGGGTATGTATGACATGGGTTTCTGTCGAATTTTGTGAGGTTGGTGCGGATTTTCCTAGGAAACTGGTGTTTGGATTGGGATTCTGGAAAAGTAGGGTTTCTAAGTTAAGATTTGTTGGGGAGTTCAGGTTTTGAAAGAGAGGATTTTAGGGCTTTTGATTGAGTGGAGAGTGAAGTGAGGGATTAAAGAAGAAATCGGTTAATTGCACTTAGTTGTATAGTAACATTATTAACTACATAGATAAATCTCTGATCAGAAAAAAAAGACTACTGGTTTACAATTTCCTTCACTGAAATTGCAATTTTTTCCTGTCTCTTTCTCTGGTGAACACTTTCATCAATGCTACAGCAGTACTAAGAAAACATAGGTAGACTTATCATTACAAAGACAGATACACGTTGGATTGGACATAGCTGCACTTAATGTTGTCATTTTGAGGAGAAAACTACAGCGTGTATATATGTATATAAAATATGTAGGGAATTTAGACCTAAGCTGGGCAGGGAAAACCATGGCACTAATCGATTTATAAAGTTGAAGTTGAGGCTCTGCAATTATCCTTCTCTTGAGACATTCATCGTCTCCACTCTGACACAGCTCTAACCCCATTAGCTGCTGAAAACATGTAACAAAAACAAGAAAAAAACTTATCTACACCGTAGAAATACTAAGAAATATTGCTGCTTTATTCCCACAATAGAGTTGAAATGTTGCTTTGTTCCCAAAATTATTTTCTTCCCGTACATGTTCATATGATTCCATTTCAATGCTCTATAAATTAAGAAACATTGGTTTCCCAAAATATAGTATATTTTCCTTGGAAAAAATAATTGAGGTTGATTGAATCACTCAAATTTAGTTTCACTAAACACACAATCTTTAAAGTATGAAAACATAGTCATTGTCTGCAATAATTAGATGATGCAAGGAACTTAGTCCAACAAGCAACGAATAAAGCGACAGAGTTTAGGTTCAGATATGGGTATGAAATGCATGTCCATGCATTATCCAGATGGTATGTTTGTGTTTGTCATGATCCAATACCTGTACGTTGGAACATTCAGTTCAACTATTTGATTATGTTTGAGTTTTTCAATATGTGGGATGAATCATTTTCTTTATTAGTAGCAAGTTTTGGTTTCATCTTAATTTTTCCTGCCCATAAGTTCATTTTGTGCTTTTAACTGACGATATCTTCTCTAACCATGTTTGTTTTCCATCATTCTAATATTGAATTTTAACTTATTTATCAATAGTCATATGGATTCTTTTTTACAGAGCATTGAAATATAGTCATTGTCTGCACATTCTATTGACATGTCAACTGCATACATGTCACTCAACAGCCATGTAGGTGCCTTTGAAATATCATAGAATACAGATTTTCATTTCACTGGAAATCTACAACGATTCATTTGTTTGTCTATCTGAGGCTCCCTTTTTTGATACTTTTAAATTCAGCAATAAGAAATGTTACACAGCCAACTTCTTCCTTGATTGCATTTGATTCCAGATCATCTTCCATGATTTCAGTCAGCATGATTTGATTCTCTACAATAACATCATTTCTGAAAATAAAGTTTACATGTTGCTTTGTTCCCAGAATTATTTTCTTTCCATACACATTCATATCCTTCCATTTCAATACTGTGTAAATTAAAAGAAATTTGTTTCCCAAAAGATAACATTTGTTCCCGTCAACATGAATGTGCAAGTTGTACTTTAGTTCCTTTGCATGCCCATCTTTAAATTAGTTCATTTAAAGCAATCCTCTACAAGATATAGTGTCTTCTGTCAAATTCAGGCTGATTAATCACTGAAATTGGTTCACTAAACAAACAATCTTCCAGGCATCAAAGCATAGTGATTGTCTTCACATTCCATTGACATATCAACTGCATAGATGTCACTGAACAGCCATGTAGCTGTCATTGAAATATCATAAATATAGATTTTAATGTCACTGGAAATATGCAATGATTCATTGGTTCGTCTATCTGAGGCTCCCTTCTGTGATCATTTTACATTCAGCAATTACAAATATCACACACCCAGCTTTTTCATTCATTGCATTTGATTGCAGATCATCTTCCCTGATTTCAGTCAGCATGATCTAATTCTCTACAATAAGAGTTATTACACAGCCACCCAACCCTCACATCACATGATTAAAAAAATAGCTTATCACAGCCTTTGATTAATCACATGATCTAATACAGTCACAGAATGGACTGCAGGGAGACAAAAACGAGAGAAGACCCTTTTTTTTTGTTAAATATATTTTATTGATAAGAAACGTTGAGAAGCCACAAGACTAGACCTTGAAAAAGAATAGGAGATAAAATGCTTGAAAAGAATGGCAGAAGGACAAAATACCCAAATGTGTTGGCTTGGTGTTTGATATATACTTTGATCTGGTAAAAGAAGAGGAGTAGTGGAGAAGAGGGTTCAGCAGCCAAGTTCTCGAGAGTTGGAAAATGTGAGGAGTCTCTGTGTAACATTATTAGCTAGGGCGCTTGGCAAGGTGCTGTAAGGGCTGCCAGGGAACAAAAGAGATAAGAGAGAGAAGGGAGGAGGTTTCTGCATTGCTAAGGTGAAGAGAGCTACTGGTGAAAAGATTAGCCTGGATTGGGAAGTGGAATCTCCCTCTCTCTCTCTGGCAATTATCGGTTTCATGGGCAAATTGGTTTCATCTTTGCAGGAGTTCATAATTTTCTTCTCCGAAAGATGCCACACCTCATTATCATCAATCATTTTTTTTTGCCATTAAACTAATCATCTTAGCCGAAAATAACACACCTCTTTACCATCAATGAAATCACTCTTCGCAACCAACGGCTCAATTTTATCACCAATCCACTCACCGTTCACTCATTTTTTTAATTTCTGCCACCACGCCATTATTCTCCCACTCTTTCCTCATCAATCCCTACTATCATCAACTGACACAAAAAAAATTAGACTGCCAAACAACCTTTTCCAAGCCACAGTATCACTACTTCTAACAAAACGGAGCTCTATGCTCTGCTTCGTAGTCAAACAAACACACTGCCAACACAATACCAAATACCAAAGATTCTATAAATATTACAGCTTCTCTTCCTCAATCAGCAAAACAGTTCAAGTCATTATCCAATCAACAAAAAATAAAATATAAGATACACGGCATAACAGGTGTGAAATCAAATTTAAAATTTCCCACATTCAAACTTTGGTTCGTTAAATAATTGAAGACAAATTAAACTACACTCCACAATCAATCCATTTCCAAAGAAAAACATAACTCATTTTCAATAACAATTAACCAATTAAAACACATTCACCCATTGATCAATCAACTACAAAAAAATATTACACGCAAGACAATCAATTAATTCACTGTAAGAAAGAAATGTTGTAACCAATCATCGCAACTGACTAAAGAAAAATTAAATGATAAGCCGAACAATTACGACACAACCAGCCACCAACGAATTCCCAATTGACTACAACAAAGAAAATTCATCTCTAATTAATTTCATCTATTATATTTTTCCCAACAACTGGTTATATAATTATCAAACCAATTAAAACACACCAAATAATCGATGCATTGCAGTTTTGCAATCTATAAATTAAATAAATCGACACACAATTAAAATGCAAACTGCAATTAAATTATTCTCAAACCCGGTTAAATAATGGTGACAATCAACCAAATCAATACAAACAAGAAATAATCTATCTTTAATAGATTTGAGCGATTGCAATATTGCTATCAACCGATTAAATGCTTAATTACTGTTAAAAAAAAAACTCAACTATCAACACATTCAATTCAAGGAAACAAAAATTCATCTTTCATTCATTTTATTGATTGCAGATTTACATCCACCACTTAAATAACCGTTGAAACAGTTATAACATACACAACAATTAATCAATTATAGTTTTTCAATATCCAAATTACAATTCGCTAATCTTTCATAAATTTTATCGCTTACAATTTTGAAATTTATCAATTCAATTATTATCCAAGTACTTAAACTTATAACCATAATCAACTAATTCAATACATAAAAAAAAATTACAACATAATTTAAAAAAAAATCTATCTACCAACTAAAAAATTATTTGTTTGCCACATAAATAATCAATTTACTATATCAAAAAAAAGCCCGGCGCAACGCGCGGGCTACCTAACTCGTGTTTATACTAAAACACAATATCTAGAAACATTAACATATACATATCCAAACCACGAAGACACTAGGATTAACGGTGGTGATATATTACTGCACATAATGCTAAACATTGAAAATAGAAAACCACCTTTTATTTTATTTTTAAATATATTTTAGCTTTTAAAAATCAGCTCTAAAGATGTTCATGGCACAACATCAACTCTTTGAATGTATGTTTCAATGAGGTTTTATAATTCAGAGAGAGAGAGAGAGAGAGATTGCCCGGAGAGAGTTCAAATTAATGATTAATCGCATGGCTTATTGTGCCTTTTATTATTTTTAATCCTTGTTTCCAAATTCCCAAAAAAAAGTCCAAGGCTGATCTTGAATAGCTTGTGAGTTCGACCAACCCGGCCCATTGAAAATGGATCAACCAATTTCTATGTCTTGGTACAGTCCATTTAAAAAGCATTTTTAGTGCAATCCCACACAAGCAAAAACTGATATATATATATATATATATATGTTGAACCGAAGTTTAAAATATATATACAAATGGAATTGTTTTGAGTTTGTGATTTCTATGAAAAACTAGCTCTAATTACTACAAAAGCTAAAACAAAACAGGTTTTTGAACAGTGTTTTGTATTGTTTATCTACACTCAGATGCACGGTAGATTAGAATAATGAAATACATAATAATATAAGTACAATTTGTATACTTTAGCCTGAATAAAGAAGTCTTTTTTTGTTTGTTTTTTTTTGTTAATGTTGTTCGGTGTTGAAATTTCTAATTATTATAAATAAGACATACAAAATAATGATAATGATTATTTGTAAGTTTTGTTTTGTATTAAACTAGTTAATTACCGGCACTACATTGCGGGTCAAACAAACAATTTTTATAACTATTGAGATTAAAATATAATATTTATACATATAAAGTTTAATATAATAAAACATATCAATATACCCTGTTATAACAACACAAACATTGAAGTCTTAACATCTAAAATTATTACTATTATTACTGTAAAAATAATAAAAATTATTAAATTACTCCGAGAAAAAAAACACAAAAAAATAACCAAAGAGTAAGTAAGAGCAAAATTATTATTATTATTATTATTATCATTATTATTATTATTATTATTGAAGAAGAAAACAAAATTAATTCAAAGACTAAAAAACTTAAAAACTTTAACAAAAAAAACAAATAAATTAATGATAAAACAAAAATAAAATTATTAGTTAAAAAAAATCATTTGACTTGAAAATAGAAAAAAAAACTAATAAAAAATAAAAGAAAGAAAAAGAGGAAAGAAAAAAAGAAATATAATTTTTCAAATGATCATAAACACAAATTAAAATTTAAGAGCTAAGTTTTTCAAACAAATACTACCTGAACAAAAGAGAAAATAATAAAAATTATCTGATTACCTCATGTAAAAAAAAACCCAACAACATTAACAAAAGAGTAAAAAGTTATAAAAAATGTTAAAAAAACAATATAAGCAAAAAAAAATCATTTCACGTGAAAATAAAAAAAAACTAATAAAAAACCAAAAGACAGAAATTAAAAATATCAACTTTTTTCATGATCACAAACACAAACTAAAATTTAACATAATTTTTCAAAAAAAAAATGTTACCTCAACAAAAGAACAAAAAAATAAAAAATAAAGCTAAGAGAGAGAGAGAGAGAGACGCGCACACACACACACACACACATATATATATATATATATATATATATATATATATATGTATATATATATATATATATATATATATATATATAAACATGGACAAAAATAGGAACTATTTAAGAAATATAAAAGAATTAAAAAAATAAAATTAAAAATTAAAAGTATAAGAATCAAAATGAAAGCTAAATATATTATCAAATGACATAATTGAAAAATTCAAAGCTTCTATACCGAATATATATTTAAACGCAATTCAAAAATTAAAAGAATGAGGACTGAATGAAAATGCAATATATAATCAATTTCAATCAAATGACACAATTGAAACAAATCAAAACTTACATAATAGAAATAAAAGACCACAAAACACAATTAAAAGAGAATGGACCACAATAAAATAGATATAAAATCGGGGGGTTGACGTGTAGTTTAGGTAGCAAGAGAGAGAAAAAGGGAAAAAATGTTCAATCGCCCACCCGTTCTTCCCCGTCCACCATATGATGACACGCGCTGCTCTAGGAGAAAGAGGACATGTCAAGAAAGCGACATAGACGCCGGAAGGCCATTTTTTGCCACCTTAAACGTCCCCACGCACTGCCCGAAGAGAACATGAGGCCGAATACTGTCGGCCGCTTGTGCCATACTCGCCGACAGTATTTTGAGAAAAAATAATAAACAATTATGGTAAATTACCGGTCTACCCTTGTGCCCAAGTCATCAATTTTTTTTCTCATTAGGGGACTAAATCGATATTTAGTCATTTTCAAATATTGTGAAATTCTCGTGGCACCCCCCCCGCCTCAGAGCTGATTTTTGTCTTTTTAGAGGGAAAAAATGACTATTTTATTGTGCAAATAAATATAAAAAATAGAAAAACCAATGACCCGTACTGAACTGAAAATGTGCAACTACCGCAGCACCTCTCCATCCAGTGCCTGTTTTTTGTCTTTTCGAGAGACAAAACCGTTATTTTACTATGCAAAATTGAAAATAATTAGTAAACCGGTAACCAGAACCAACCCGAAAATTAATCAATACTATTGTAATCCACAGTTATTTATCTCACATGCTACAGCAACCCTCTCATGAGCTCTTTTAATATATAGTATAATATGTCAGACTAATTATATATTTTGATATTTATTTAATATTAGCGCCTTAATATATGTGTGTGTGTTTGAAAAAAAAATTATATCATTGTTCTGAAATACTTTTAATATAATAATATGAGGAATTAATCTTATAAAAATTAGTATATAACAAAAAGAGATAGCACTTTAAATCGTAATGCATAGTGATTTGAAAAGGTGCTTTTACCTTTGCACTTTTTTCCTTCTCTTTATTTAACCAACCATCCTTTTTTTTTATATAATTGGGGTGTCCGGGACAGCTTTACGCGTACTATGACTAATCTTTTGGATCCCACTTTTTTCACATTTTTTTTCAAATTTTTTTATGCCACTTTATACATTTTTTTTTAGTTTTTTTTATAACTGGAGTATCCGGGTCAGCTTATGCGCATTGCGATTTTTTTTTCCCGATCGCACTTTTAAATAGTAATGAATAGTGATTTTTAGTGTTTATTACTCTTTTCAAAGGCGCTTTCCCCTTTCACTTTTTTTTCTTTTTTGTTTTTCTTTATAACCGGACTTTTTTTTTGTTAATATTGTTAGGTGTTGAAATTTTTAATTATTATAGATAAGACATTCAAAATAATGATAATGATTATTTGTAAGTTTTGTTTTATTTTAAATATGTCAGACTAATTATATATTTTTATAATGACAATTATAATAATTATGACAAAAATTCATTAGTTAAAATTATTTTTGTGAAAAATAACTTCCGCGTCTTTTTTTATGTATGATATTTCAAATCTCATATCACAAAAAAAAATATACGAAACCACACAGAGACAAGACATGTAGAAATATTATGTCAAATTATCTATAATAATAAAATAAAAAAATTGTCCTGCATTTCGCCACAATCGTTACCAAATTTTTAACATGTAATAAAATTATTAATGGTCGTAAATTTTTATTTTTGGGACATTTTCCTTAAAAAATAGGAGAGATTAATTATATATTGTGATATTTTTTTTCATATTAAAGTCTTAAAATATATAAAAAAAAATTGAAATTGACTTTTCTTTAAAAATCTGACATTAATTTAATCTCAATGTTCTCAATTTTTTTAATAAAATAGTATGAAGAACAAATCTGAACGAATAATCTTTGATAAATTTTAGCAGTTGTATTTTTGCTATCTGTCAAATAAATTATTCGGCAAATTATTAAAACATGCCCAACGAATAATTAATATGTTCCAGGCAACAAATAATATATTTTTATTCAATTTGAGCAATTGCGGTTTTGTTATCTATCAATTAAATTATTACCAAAGTAGTTAAAACAAAATCATCAATCTAATTGTTTGTTGCATAAAACAAATCACTCATCTGTGGTACAATTAAACGATTGTAATTTTACTATTTGCTAATATAAGAATTCATGAAACAAATAAAACATACACAACAATCAATCAATCTATTATACGGAGCATGTGGCTCATTGTAACAGAATTTTTGTCAATTCTAATTGTACAATCTACTAATTAAATAATTATGTAAACAATTTTAACAGTAGCAACATTAAATGACTTTTAGACGAGAAAAAAACCTATTTATAACAGATTTTATCAATTACAATTTTATTAATTAAATATTAAAATAATCAATTACAACACATATAAAATCATCAGTTTTCTACGTAAAAAAATAATTTCGGCACAACGCGATTTCGCTCGTTATGATTCTAAAGCAACTAGTGATGTTTTGCAGCATTAGAGGCACTGATATTTCTTTCCCAATCAGTATGGTTTGGCCCATGAGCTTCTTTTCAATGCAAGATCAGCGGGGGACCTTCCAAGATTTGGGGGCAAAACGAGGAGGAATTGTGGAGATTTGTGGCTGTGCTTTTCATGATTTTTGGAGAAAAAAGCAAAGGGTAGCGGGAAATCTCCGTGGATCACGGGATTGTTTTTGATTGTGCTGGAGGTTTTTTAAAGGGTTTTTTTTTATAAATATATTAAAAATAATATATTTTAATTTTTTTAAAAAATATATTTTACATAGTATATCAAAATTATCTAAATATATAAAAATAAAAATTAAAATAAAAATAAAAATCATTTTTTTCAATAACATGTGAATCCGAAAGTGATAGAAACGAAGGACGGTCACAAAGAAAACGCAAAATGCATCGAATCTCGTGACAGAGGAAGAGGTTGTAACAAATTAATATCTGAGAGAGGGAGAGAGAGCGCATATGGAGCAGCTAAACCTCCGTACAGACACGAGAACCTCTGGTACTACCAACTGTTGATTCACTTTCCGCGAGACGTGGAGGTGTCTTGACATGCATACCATGTTAACTGGAGCCACACGTGTTTGGTTGAAAAAACGTACAGTATTTTGGCAGTGTCGGTTGAAAATATATACAACAAAGATAATTTAAAAGGTTTTAATTCTTTTGAAAAAACACGGTGGAGTCGCACCGTAAGAACAGATATATTATTCAATGTTCATCTTAGCGTTTAGAGATTAGCGTTTGTGAGAATCCAAACATGTGATCAATTTAAATTTAAATTTAAATTTGATATATTTTATCTATGATCTTATGTTGACTTTCAATTTAGATTTTTTTAAGAGAAAAGAGATATATGATTCAAGACTTTTAGAAGTGAAAACAAAAAACAAATTAATAGATTAAAGAGGAGAGAAAATTTAGGTGTAGATATACTTGTCATTTTTGCAAAGTTCTTATTTGATTTTTTTTATCTCCTATAAGTATCTATATATCTTTATGGTCTCAAAGAACCATCTCAAAAACAAAAATCAATTTAAACTTAAAAAATCAACCTCAGCTCAAATATGTTCTTTCATGAACTTAAAAAGTAAAAACAAAATTAATATGAACTTCTCTCATCAAATGAAATTGTTTAACACAAATATCATCTGTTTTGATGGCTTAAATCAGTGTCAACAACATATTTTTTTGTTTATCATCTTATCACTAGAATCTGATGACTTCACTCTCTCCTCTCTCAATTAAGGATCAAAAAAATAAAAATAAATAAACTTTTATACAGTAACTAATTTTGAAGAATATTGAGGCTATTTTTTTTAGTTTTGAGGACCAAAATGTATCTCTTACAAAACTCATGGCATGTTATTCATATTTGACTTCTTTTCATTTCACTCCTTCATTTTTCAATTTCATATATTTATAAAAAAAATCAAAATTAATTGGTTTTCAATTAGGACTAAATCATCATAACAATACATGAGATGGTGAAAAATGTATATGTATACAATAAAAATCTCATTTCCTTAAGTAAAAGATTTTCGGTCAATAACTTAGACAAAGTACGCCATAAAGTTAAAAGAACTGTAATAGGAGAAATTTTCTTCTTCAAAAAAAAAGCCTATAATTCTGCACGGATTAGCCATGTATGTGTAGCTGTAGCCTCACTTCTGTTTTTCTCTCCTTTAATGTGAAGTAGCAGCATGTGCAGGTGATTGTTTCAGCAACCAAGGACTGACTATTCACGGGTTGCTTCTCGCTCAGCCTTTCTCCAACATTATCGTATTGTCTAGGCAATCCAGTACCGCCACATGTCTATCGTATCAATAATTGTTTTTTAAAATAATATTTACTTACAAATATATTAAAACAAATCAAAACAGCTTACAAAATAAAAATAAAAAATATTGTTTTACCAAATATAATATTTACTTACAAATATATTAAAACAAATCAAAACAGCTTACAAAATAAAAATAAAAAATATTGTTTTACCAAATAGTGTCGTGTTTCCAAACACTACCCTAGTGGAATCAGCGAATCACTTTCCTCCAGAGAGGGATATGTGGAGCAGGTTAATGTGAAACTCTGCTTGTTGATGAAGGCTTGCTTCATGCTTATCAGTTTTATAATGAAATTAAACGAGGAGTTTTATTTGACTGGCAATTAAAATAAGCTATCGACTCTCCATAATTGCAACAACTTATCATTATTTTTTTATTTTTTTATTTTTTTATTTTTTTTTCTCCGTCGATCTGTCTGCTCAAAAAACTTTATTCCATATAAGTCAACTTGAAGGAAATTTTTTGCTCAGTGTTGCTATGCAGAAATGTCTCTCTTCAGCTAGTGTACTTAGTTTCTTCTTAGAGTGTCGTTGTAGCTGGGCTGAATTTTTTTTTAAAATAATTTTTGTTTAGAAATATATTAAAATAATATTTTTTATTTTTTTTAAAAAAATATTTTTTATTTTTTTTTAAAAAATATTTTTAATATCAGCATATTAAAATAATTTAAAATAAAAAAAATAAATTTTCGAAAATGTTTTAAAAACAGTGACAAGCTTTAATATAAAATTATCAGCGAACTGCTTTTTGAAATATATTTTAATATTTGTTTTGTTTTTAAGGATAGAAAAAGTAACAAGTCATCTCGCTCTTATCCGTTAGTTTCCATTCCCGTGGCACCTAATTTCTTCGCACTTTTCTTTTTGCAGGCGTGGAGACAGCTCGAGAGGTACGTTGATGAGCAGCATCTTCAAGACCCATATGGAATATGCTGAATTCTAAAATGGTCCCCTTTCACGGTAACTCAGTATTAAATGTCAAGTGGTCCATCTTCTTCCCACGTGTATAACTTGCTCTAGGGTACAAAAGACTAGTTGAGAATTGAGTTAAGAAGATTTTTAAAATGTTTTTTATTTGTAAATATATTAAAATAATATTATTTATTTTTTAAAAAATATTTTTAATATCATCTTATTAAAATAATTTAAAATAAAAAATAAAAAAATAATTTTTATGTTTTATGTTTTTTTTAAATATTTTAAGCAACTTTAAATGGCATAATCCAAACGCAAAGAAGAAGAAGAAAGGTTAACGTGTATAATAAGATTTTTAAGATATATTATTATAAATACAATACTTTGTGAATAAAAATCAACCAATAACAATATTATATAGTTTTGAACTACAAGAATATGAAAAAAGAAGCCACGAGAGATATAAAAAAATGCAAGTTTAATCTATGAAGTTTACAAATAATAAAGTTCGTCTAAATTTATATTTTTGCAAAGTATAAATTCCATCTTAGTTTAAAAAATAAATCATCAACAAGTATAAAATCCAAAGAAACAATAGATAATTATTTTATCACAAAACATTTTAAATAAAAAATGCGGTTGCTTAATTTTCCGATGCTTAAAATTATGGTTAATCTATGAGAAACAAAAGTCAACCTATGAGCCATGCCACTCATTTTGTCAAAGCATAGGAAATGAATAGTTGAGGTCATTCAGTAAATGCACAAATTTTCAATTATGGGCCCATGTTTTGATATAGGAGTACAGTGTAATATTTATTTTATTTTATTTATCGCTGAGGATTTCTTGTTCATCGAGAAGCTGATAAGCTGTTCACTGTATCACGACAAATGAATAAGTTAGTGTACCCATATATGGGGCTACGTATCAATAGGCTACAATATAATTATGGACGATAGTAAATTTAGCACAAAAAACAGAAATCTGTATTATTTTCGATGCTTCTATTTCATTCCTATGTGATCTCAAAAGGGCACACGTCAAGGAAAAATAATGGACGAACAAAATACCCTAAATATTTTTTTCATATGCCTTCTCAAATTAATATTCAAATGATTGTTATTTTTAATTTTAATAAATCGTATACACACTGTAAATATTTTTAATATTTAGAAATACAAAAGAAAAGGAAAAAAATCCTTTTTAACCTAATAATACCATATACAAATAAAACGGTTATAATAATTAATCATAACAGTTATATTAATTAATTAAAATAACTATATTAATTATATTAATTATTACTAATAATGATTATTAAAGGTAAATATTAAAATAAAATCATATCATTCCCCTATATAATTTAATTTTATTACTATATATGTATATCTAATGAATAATTTAAATGAAAAGAATAATGTTGTGTAATAGGTGTTGAGTAGGTTTGAACTAGGGTTGTTAAAATCACTAGTTGACTCAGCAAAATCGTATGTTTTTATGAGTCAACTCATCAAACCTTGTAACTTGGGTAGAAAAATCAGTTTGGGTCAAAATCGGACCGGATCGGTCCGATTTTACGATCCTAAATGGTTTGGAGTTTAACTAATTTTAATTACTTTCAAGCTTCAATCTTTCATTTTCATTTCCCCCAAATCTTCTCCTTTCTTCTCAGTTCCCATCCCCCAAATTGTCAATTCTCATCCCAAATCTTCTTCTCTTCTCAGTTCACCTATGGTACAATTCAGTTGATCTCCTCCTCAGTTGTTCTCATCCTTCTCTTCCCCAAATCATCCTCTACTCTCATCTCTCAAATCGTCTTCTCCGGTAAGAGTTGTCGGACTTCAATTCGTTAGAGGTGATCTTCTATCTTTGTTGTCGTCGCCGTTCAAGGTTAATGCTTAGATTATTTCTCTTTTTCAGCATGTAAGACCATTGATTGGACATTGGCTTAAGTTTATGCTTAATCCTATGACTTGGTCTGGCCTAGACATTGGCTTCGGTTTATGCTTAATGTATTGATTGAATCTGGACTGGATACTAGCATTGAAAAAGGTTGTGGCATTGATTGAGTTATACGGAAAGAGAGCTATGTTTTTTTTTTGTGTGTGTTTTCTTGGGTGCCTGAAACAAGCTTAGGTTTATTTTGAACACTCAATTTTTTTTTTTAATTTATATTGCTTTCTTTAATTTCTTATATTATGTTTTCAGTAGTTTTGCTCAATTTTTGTGGGTGTCACAATTAGACCCTAATTTTGTGCTGAAAAGCTTGAAATTATTTTCTTTTTTTAAGATAAAAGGAAACTTGTAAAGGATGGTTGGTTAAGAGGGAACAAACAATGTTGAGGGTGAAAAAGAAAGGTTGGAGCAAGCTAGACGATTGTATAGGAAAAATGACTCTTTATGGTTAATTCAAAATATTGGAAATTGAGTTCCTATTGTCAATACAAGTGGAAAATGTTATGTTCTCTAAAATAGCAGAGCCTAACATGTTGCAATTTTTCAGATAGGACTGAAAATTGACTCAAACTCTGGAACTTATTGTTTAGAAAATGGACTTATGGAAAATTGAAGAATGCAAGACTTGATTTTTATACTTGTTTTGCTAAATTCAATATTTGTTTACCATAAAAATAGCTTTTGATAGAAATACTGATGTAGATGAAAATATTACTACCGTGAGTCTGTGACTGGGTATTGATTTTACGTGTTATGTGTTGTGTGTATGTTGGACTAGTTTATGATTGTATGGAATGATACTACAAAAGGATGAACTAGTTTGGGATTAAGGCTCTGTTGTTGTCATTGTCTCCGAACAATGAAGATAGAGTTGAACTCATGGGTCGTTGTTTTTTATTATGGTCTAGAAAACTCTGAAATTTTCGCTGCATTCAATATTTGTGATGTTGTCAAACGAAATTATGGTTTTATTTTTCATTCTAATAAAAAAAACATTTTTGCATCAGGACAGACATGATTCATTTGATTTTTTTATTGCAGATTACATGGCATCCAAAAAAACTACCAATGGCAATAGACTTGATATGGGATGGCAGCATGGTATAGATATTGATAATAATTCAAGAAAAGTTCAATGCAAGTATTGTCAGAAAATTTTCAACGGAGACATTTATCGTTTCAAACATCATTTGCCTTGCACTCAAAAGGATGTTGAGCTATGCCAGCAAGTACCAGCAGATGTGAAGAGATGATTTTGAATGTTTTGGTGAAAAATCAAGAAGTATATAAGAAGAAAAGAAAGGCTTTTCAGTTTTTTAGAAGTGACGAAAATGCAGATGAAGATAATGAAATCAGCTCAATTAACAAGGGAAAGAAACCAATAAGTGGAAGTGTAAGTACTCAAATGACCATCAATCAGTTGCTAAAGAAGGATATTAGAGAAGAAGCATGTCAACAAATTGCCAAGTTTTTTTACACTAGTGCGATTCCATTTAATTGTGTGAAAAACCCTGAGTTTGTTAAAGTGCTTGAATTAGTTGCAAAGCATGGGCTAGGATTTAAGCCTCCATCTTACCATGATATTAGAGACAAGTACTTAAAGCAAGAAGTAGATAACACAGTGCATTTGCTTGATGACTATAAGTTGGAATGGAAAAAAACAAGTTGCTCAATAATGTCTGATGGATGGACTGATAAGAAAAGACGCTCTATTTATAACTTTTTGGTTAATAGTTCTAAAAGAATTTTTTTTTTTATCATCTGTGAACACATCTAATATATCCAAAACAACTAATAAAGTATTTGAGATGTTATATGCTATTGTGGAAATGATTGGAGAGGAAAATGTGGTGCAGGTAATTACTGATAATGCTGTGAATTTTAAGGCAACAGAGCATTTATTGATGGAAAAAAGAAAATACTTGTATTGGACACTATGCGCTACTCATTGTATTGATTTGATTTTGGAAGATTTTGAGAAGACACCAGAGGTGCATCAAGTAACTATTGGTAAGGGGAGGAGAATCACCACATATATATATTCAAGAACTATTCTTATTTCCATGCTGAGACACTTCACAAAAGAGAAAAGATTTAATTAGGCCTGTTGCCACTCGATTTGCCACTACATACTTGGCTCTTGGATGTTTGAACGATTGTAAGATTTATTTGATGACAATGTTCATTTTTGTCCAATGGAGGTCAAGTAGGTATTCAAAAAGTGAAAAAGGGCAGCAGATTCAAAATTGTGTCTTGGACAACAAGTTTTGGCATGATATCTTTGATTGTATTAAGACAGCATATCCTCTTATAAAAGTTCTTCGATTAGTTGGTTCAGATGAGACACCGACCATGAGTTTTATATATATAGCAATGATTCAAGCGAAAGAGAAGATACAAGTGCATTTTGGTTTTGTGCAAAAAAGGTGCAAATTATCTATTATGCCAATTATTTATTTAATATAACTATCTTTTTTTATATTATGCTATTTAATGTTGATGTTAATATCGTTATTTTTTATTTTATTTTATAGTTATATACCTATATGGGATATCATTGATGCAAGATGGGAAGCTCAACTTCACAAACCTTTGCATGCATTTGCTTATTTTTAAATCCTCATTATCATTACACTATTGATTATAGATACTACACCAATGTTAAATATGGAGTATATGATTGTTTACATCAGATGATGCTTAATAAAGAAGAGAGGACTAAAATTGATCTACAACTTGATACATTCACGGATGCAAATGGGTTTTTGGTATTGATCTGCCGTGAAAGTAAGGGATAAAAAAACTCTAGCTAAATGGTGGGCTTCTTATGGGGATGAATGTCCAGAGCTATAAAATCTTGTAATTCGAGTTCTAAACTTGACTTGTAGTTCATTTGGATATGAGCGTAACTAGAGTGCATTTGAGATGGTAAGTTTTTTTTTTTAAAAAAAAATATTGTTTTCATATTTGATAAGAATTTTATATGTTATCAATTGTGAATATTTTTTATAGGTTCATATGAAATGAAAAAATCGTCTACAACAGAAAAAAAAATGAATGAATTGGTGTTTGTGATGTGTAATTTGAAAATGAATTATAATCAAGGCAAAAGGTAAGTTATTGATTTTGATGAAGGTTTAGATGATCTCCCATCTGATGATGAATGGGTGACTGAAAGAGAAGGACATGGTGGTTCATCGAGCATTAATTTACTTCATGCTATGATAGTGCAACACAAAAAAATATGAAAAAGAAGACGATAGTGATGAAGAAACTGTTAATAGTGTTGAGATGGGTATTCATGCCACTGAAGCTGATTTTGAAACTTTTAATTCAAGAAGTTTGGGGTTAAATATTGTTGGAATTGGATCTAGTACTAGTAATATCGGTGTCAGCACCAGTGGTAGTACTAATAATCCTTTCAATAGTGATACTATTGATGCAAGTCTTGGACATAGCGAGGGGGATGAAAATGAGGCTGGTTTTAGTTTACATTGCATGCCAACTGAAGATTTGTCTTAAATTTGTTAGATTTTACCTTATAAAATTTTATGGACATAATTATTTTATAATGTATTTTTAATTTATTTTAAATCATGTATGAACCTTAACTAATCGGAAATATTTTACTTATGATTTTATGATTTTTCTACCTACACGATTTTAGTTGTGATTTTATGATTTTTATACGAAAAATTTCAGGTATAATTTTACGATCCGAGTTTTAGAAGCGCCTTCCATGTCGTGTTAAAATCACGATTTTGACAACCTTGGTTTGAACATACACCTAGTGTAAATAAGTCTCAATTTAAAGAACCATAATAACTAGAATATTTTGAACTAGATGTTTTTGGACCAAGTATAAACTTATCACACACACAACATTAGGTGATTTTAAAGTTCAATTAGTGTTGTGTTCTTTATGACCATTTGCACATATCTTTATCTCATGAATATCTTTAAATAGGTACCTAAGCTTTACAGTGGTGACTTTAGTACAACACACATTTAGGTGACCCCTCAAAGGATATTTTGTGACCAACATTCCATAAAAAAATAAATTATCTTTGAATTAATTTAGAGAATAAATCTCCCTTATCATCATAGCAAGAAGTACATCATCATGGAAATGAGATCCAAGACCACCTCACAATATGCGCGCGCGCAAGCGTGTAAAATTTACACGCGTGTGTAATGTTTAACATGTACAAGAGATTTGTTTAGTGATTAGAGATATTATAAATATTACACACACGCATAAATTTTACACGCATGCGCGCGCACAGATTGCAAGATGGTCTTGGATCTCATTTTCATGATGATATGCCTTTTTATTATGATGATAAGGAAGATTTATTCTCTAAATTAATTCAAAGATAATTTATTTTATTGTGGAATGTTGGTCACAAAATATCCTTTGTAGGGTCACCTAAATGTTTCCATTGGTAGTGATTAATTTAACGGCTCCGGTCCTATTTTTCTCAATCATTGAATAACTCATTGCTTGTATTAGATCATAATTTTTTTATTTTTCTTTCTAGGATTTGTTAATTCTGCTTTAAGAATTCTATACTTATCAAATAATTTACTTCTAGAGTTAATCAAATAAATATAAAAATATCTTGAAAAATCATTAATGAAATTTATAAAATATCTTTAATCATCACAAGTCAAGATATTATTACTATCACAAATATCACTATATATTAACTCTAAATTTATTTTCTACTCTATTAAATAAAAGTTTTTCTAAGTTGTTTAGCTTGTTCACAAATTTCACATTTTTCTTTTTTATTAATATGTAACTTGAGTATTTAATTTAAATGCATCACTCTTTTAATAATATTAAATTTAACATGTTTGAGCCTACTATGTCATGAATCATAAAATTCAATATTTGTAATAAATGAAGATGAAAAATGCACAACGATATTAGAAGAAGACATTAGAATTAGTTTGTAAAGACCATTCAATAAATAAAAATTTCCAATATAAGAACAAAACCTAATTATAACTATTTTATTCCATCATAGAACAAGGATACATCCATTTTGATCATACAAAAATGCACTTACTAATTTTTTTCTAGAATCAGGAACATGAAAGAATCTATCTAAAGCACAATGTTTTTTCAAATGACAACTCTAAATTTATTAGGTTTTCTCCTATGATATGAGTTACACTCTAATTTTCTATACTCATAGTTCATGTGTTTGATACCTGTGAGTTGGGGAAGAAGAGTTAATCCTTATAATTACTATATTGGCTTAATTTTAAAAACATCTTGAGGTCTTAAAGTTTTAGATGTTTAACCATGTCGATTATTGTAATCCTTGACAACATAATTGTATTTGCCACAAACCCAACATTTCACACCTATTTTTTGACTCATATAATTGGTATATACCTCTCATGAAGTAGCTTGGTTGCATAAAATATGTATATTAGTGATGTTAATGTGAATCATTCAGTTTCAAAAAATGAAATAAAGAAGAAAGTGAGGAGAGAACATGGTTTTTTTTACTGAAAAGAAACTAGTGGGGATGTGTTAATTCCTTGATGGTGATCTAAACTAAGAGAGAGACTGACAGTACAAGTTATGATAGAATTAAAAAAAAAAAAGGCAAGAAAGAAAGAGAAAGAAAGAAACAAGTGAAGGGATAAGGGGAAAAAAAAACATAAAAAAACATAGGTTTATCTAAATATCTAGACCATTGATTTTTTTTTTAGAATGACAAAAAAATGGTAAAAACATATTAACATTATACTAATCTACAATGATCTATTTTTTTTTAAAAAAAAATTACTAAGTTTTTTTAGTTTTTGGATAATGTGTAAGTAACAATGTATATTAAGTCTTACTTTACTTGTTTTTTTTTCCAATTATTTATTTGATTTTTTAATATTATAAAATTGATTTATCTTAAAACTATTAAAACAATATGATGTGAACTTCATGGTCATGAACTCACAATAGGACTAATAATGAACCTGAAAAACAAAATAAGTATGATAGTTGTGTAACATAAAAACATGTCTCAAAACACCGATATTATTAGGATAAAAATCTTTACCCTACATATAGTAGTTTGTGAATAAAAAATATAATAAAGACATCATAAAATTATTTAATCTTTGATAAGTCAATTTAGTTTGTTATATAAAGAATATATACACAAAGTTCTCTCATCACTCAAGAATAACAATAATATTAATCATAACCTTAATAACAAAAGTCTTACAAACAATTTTATACTCTAAACAAAAATACCTTAATGGATCTATATTGATGAGATAATGTGAACTCATTTACAAAATTAACCTAAAATAAATGACTAAACTCAAAATATTAAAGAAACTATTAAGCCTAAACAAGTCTTTGGTTGTAATTAAAAAACAAAAAAAACAAACATAATTAAGCCCAAACAAATCATATGTTGTAGCTAAAACAACTAAGACAAACCAAACATAAGGTAACAAACTCAATGTTTAAACAACAAATTTACTAATACAAAACCAAGGTTGTTGTGACTTTAGTTAGTATAAAAGAAAATTTAAATCTTAAACAATTAGTTATAAAATAAGTAAAAATAAGTTTGATCCACTACTAACATAATATCTAGTTTTCATCCTTTATTTTTTTTAGAATATATTTTTTTTTGGTTGCCTATAGTCTTCTTAGAATTGAGGATGAATCTATTTCCTTTTATTTCCTTAATTCTGAAGAAAAACTTGCATCTCATCTTTCATTTCCACTTATTTTCCCCAAAAACACAATTATTCTTCCTTATTTGTAGCTAAACAATTGCCTTATATAATAAGGATTGATGTTGACCTCTTTTCCCTAACAACTTTGGAGTCCTTATTGATATTATATTTGTTGTAGCATATAGAATCCTTACAATGTAATATGCTTCCATATATGCTCTAAATAAAAAGAAGAATCCTTACTATGTATAAAATCCAAAAAATCAAAAGGAAAGATATTCTCAAACCAATTAGGAAAAAAATATATAATTTTCATACAATAACTTTTGAATGACTTATCAAATTCTGATTAACATGATATTTTACAGCAACGTAAAACAACACCCTTGGAATCATCTGGTAATATCTTAGCACAATCCAATAGTCAAATTTGGAGTTAAGTTTAATATTATCAACTAGACAATAAAAAATATTAAATCCAAAATTATCTCTTTAGTCAATTCAATTCTTGGACTTATAATGAACTTGATCAACATCTGAATTGGATTCGTTGATGTTGTAAATTGATATTCATTGTCATGTTTTGAAAATCACTCAATAAAACTAAAGTTTTTTTTTATGCCAATATTGTTTATTACTTTATGAATAATAATATATGAAATAAATTATAAAATTTTAAAAATAAGTTTTCATAAATATTAAATAAGAATAAAAGGTGTGTTTTTTATTTATTTATCAGTACTTTAGTTTCCGTCAACAATCTTATTGACATAGTTTTTTTTTTTTTATGAAAAAGAAATTAGAGAAAATATAAGGAATCATATTTAAATAATAAAAAAATGATTTTTTATTTTCAATTTAATATAATATAGTGGTCTATGTGACATCCTGCAACCATAGACTTAGTGCTTGTTTAGAAGTATGATTATTATTTTTTTTAAATTACTTTTTATTTAGAAATAAATCAAAATGATATTTTTTTTGTTTAAATTATTTTTAACATCAACACATGAAAATGATCTAAAAACATATTTTTTTTATTTAAATTAAAAAATTATCAAATACTTCATTTTTTTTTATCAAAAACACTTTTAAAATTCAGTGCCCTAAATATCCCATCCCAGGGAAATTAAACATGGCTTATATCTCTCAACAACGTTTTCAATTAATTAAACAAGAAGATTTTATCTCCTTTTTATCCGAACATATTCTTCTTATCTCTCCTTTTCCTTATCAAATTAAAAGGAATTAAAAAGCATAAGAGGTAGTTTAAAATATGAAAATTCCATTAACTCTTGGTTTGGGGTTTTACCTTAGGTTAGTTTCTGGTGACCTTACAATGAGATTCTCATGGTGTCGAGAAAACAAAAGTAAGGGCTTGATTAATGTTTGGTTTTGAAAAAATAAAAATTGATTTTAATTGATTTAAAACAATTAAATTTCAGGGTGCATTCAAAACTTAGCAATTCAATAATTGGTTTAAATAAATAAAAAAGATTGTTGGCGCATCTAGGGAGGGCATTGTACTGGGGTGGCATGTACGACAACCACCAATTATAGGTGGCACCCTTCCTTAATATTGTTATACTTGTCCGAACAAGTGCTTACAAAAGATTGTTTGCTTAGGATCTCTGGTTGAGATTCGACTAACTATTTTTATTTTTATTTTTATTTTTATTTTTATCTTATCTCTCTTCTCCCATCAATTGCTACACATGATTCTCTACAAATTGGCAAAATGGATTGTCAATATTGTTTTTTTGATGTGAAGTCTGATTTTGATTTTTTTGATATTTATTTTTAAAATTTATTTTTTAAAATCAAGTTGATTTGAATTAAATTTTATAATTTTTATTTTATTTTTCATGGAGCTAGACTGTTTTATGGCTCGGGATGCAAGTTTGATATAGTTACTCATCTTGTTTTTGGATTTTTTTTTATTATTCTATATCATGTTTGTTGAAAAATAAATTTATTATTTTTTTTGTTGAATATCCTGTTCTTATGACTCGAAACGTGGGTTAGACAAGTTAATCCGATTTGACCCAAGTAATTTTTTTTTCTTTTTTAAATATATATTTTTTAATTTTATCATTTTATATTAGGTTAATTGAGAATTGAATTTTATAAGGATATACCTGTTATTTTGATCAAGGTTATGTGTTTGATAAGTAACTTTATTTTCTTAAGAATAATATTTTTTTAGATTCGTGCACTAATTTTTTGTTGAATAATATACCTTTTATTCTTAGATTAATTAAAAGTATATATTTTAATATTATTTTATTAAATCTCATTTGAGTTTTACTTTATTATGAAATACTATTTAATATTAGCAAGAAGTTTTTTGCAGGTTATGGTGAGTATTTGTTTGTTTTATAAAAATCAGTTGTTTTATCAGGATAACTTGTTTGTATTATCATATGATTGGATAAAATGAGTATTAAACTTGTAGGAATGCCTCATTATATTTTCTTAGGTTAATGTTTTTTTTCTTCCTTTCCGTCACTCGCTAGAGAAAAAACAGAAGGTTTACTGAGAGCATATTCCGAAGCTAAACTGTGTCTAGAAAGTAAAATAGTGAAAGACTTTTACATGTTTAGAGAGAGACAGAGAGAGAGGGTGTAATTAGTGTGGCAGAGCGGCATGAATACTGGCAGCACAAATTGACATCAATCTCCTTCCTCTGTTTCTTTTCTTTTATAAATAGTCTTTACTTGTTCTGTCTTTGGATCTCAACCTTCTTCTCCTTCTTCTTGTCTCTTCCTCTTCAAATCTTAGTTGCCTATTTCCAGGTATTTCCATAATTCCCATATTTGCTTCTCCAAAATCTCATTTTTTTTCTTGGCATCACATCAGAGTCCTCTGTTTTTACGTGCATCTTATTGCTTTTAACGACCAACATTTCCCCCCCTTATATACGAGGATTTTGTATATTAAAACCTTGATTATATGGGTTAAACTCTAGTGGGTTGCGGTCAGATTTTGGGGTTTTTGCCATATATATATAAATATATATATTTTTATCTATTCGTGTTTGTGTAGATTGTAATGTTGCTTTCTCTTTTTTGCGTGCTTGATTGGAACAGAGTGGAGATCATTGATGGCAAATAATACTAGGAATTTAGAGAAGTTGGCATCGATTGATGCTCAGCTTAGGCTGTTGGTCCCTGGAAAAGTTAGTGAAGATGACAAATTGATTGAGTATGATGCTCTGCTTTTAGATCGGTTTCTCGACATTCTTCAAGATTTACATGGAGAGGATCTCAAGGAAACGGTGAATATTATTGAACTCGACCTCCCTTTTGTTTTGTTATATCTTATCTTGATCATCATGTGCTCAAATTTGATTTCTCTATCTTGCACAAGACTCAGTGCTCCCTTGAATATGTTTTAAATTTGAGATATCTATTGATATGTTTTTTGGGTCTTGCTGGGGTTTCGGATGATTTAGCTTTCATGTTGTTTATGATCGTACATAGTTACATCAGAATTTTCACGTACGTGCTTTTTGGGACTTACTATACGACATGATGAGTGATGTTCATGTAGCGAGGATATTAATTTACATAACTTTTAATGTGTTCTGCCTAGGTCCAAGAATGCTATGAGCTTTCTGCTGAGTATGAAGGGAAGCATGATCCCAAGAAGTTGGAGGAGCTTGGAAGTGTCTTGACTAGTTTGGATCCTGGAGACTCCATTGTTATTGCAAAGTCTTTCTCCCACATGCTTAACTTGGCCAACTTAGCCGAGGAAGTTCAAATTGCGTATCGGCGACGGAACAAGTTAAAGAAGGGAGACTTTGCTGATGAGAACTCTGCTACCACAGAATCAGATATAGAAGAAACTCTCAAGAGACTGGTGGTTGACCTGAAGAAGTCTCCTGAAGAAGTTTTTGACGCTCTGAAGAATCAGACTGTAGATCTTGTCTTGACTGCTCATCCTACGCAATCAGTCCGTAGATCTTTGCTTCAAAAGCATGCAAGGTTTGCTCTCAATCTTATTGCTGTGTTTTGTATTTCAGTTCCTTTTCTTTCTCACTGAGGACTTAATTGTAATTGGAGTGCATGTCTTCTTTTACTGTTTTCCCAGTCGAATTAAACACAGCATCTGGGTTTCTTGGTTTGCTAATAATGGCGTCCTGTTTAACTTACTCTCGTTGTCCAGGTTACGAAATTGTTTGGCCCAGTTGTATGCCAAAGACATTACTCCTAATGAGAAGCAGGAGCTTGATGAGGCTTTGCAGCGAGAGGTAAATGCTTTCTTAAAGTCTGTTTTGATTTATCCCAAGTACAGGGTATTCTACACAGTTTATAAACCTTCCTTTGTGTTCATGTTACGTTGACCTCAAACCTGAAATTGGGATTTTCTTAGATGGGTGGAATAGTTTTAAGGCCAGCAGATCTTTGCGGTTTTGTTACGAGAAGTGATTTGTTTACTCCCAACATACATAAGAATACCTGCCTAAATGGCATTTTTTAAAATATTTCTAAGTGATGAAAGAACATATTCATAATTCTGTTTATATATATGGATATGAGTTTGATCATTATGTTTTTAACATTGATGTGCATAAGCTGGCCAAAAAAATTATCAAATTCCTGGACAAACTTTTGACTTGTATTTATTATGTGCTTCGCCCCCCCCCCCTTGTTTGGAAGTATTCCATAAGATCTAAGAAATAATTTGCAGCGTGTTCCTGCAGATGCACACATACAGATCAACTATGTTTCACAAATTTATTGAACCAACAGGATTGCTGATCTTCTTTTTCCTTTCATTCTCGTTTTTTTTTTCCTCTGTGTAGATTCAAGCTGCTTTTCGTACAGACGAGATTCGAAGAACCCCTCCAACTCCCCAAGATGAGATGAGGGCTGGAATGAGCTACTTCCATGAGACAATCTGGAAGGGTGTCCCAAAGTTCTTGCGCCGTGTTGATACTGCTTTGAAAAACATTGGGATTAATGAACGAGTTCCTTATAATGCTCCTCTTATTCAATTCTCATCCTGGATGGGTGGTGATCGTGATGGTATGATCTTTCTCCTTCTATGAAATTGTTACCATACTCTGGGAATATTGAAGTTTTTTATATATAAAGTCAAGTCTGTAAATCTCTCTTGCTTGTGGCTCACTGTTTCCTTGATATGAAAGTGTAGGTAATCCAAGGGTGACTCCTGAGGTTACAAGGGATGTTTGCTTGTTGGCAAGAATGATGGCAGCTAACTTGTACTACTCCCAAATAGAGGATCTGATGTTTGAGGTTCTTAATCTATGAAAATATTTTTTTGCAGCTTCATTGTTTTTGGAGGGACCTTTTCTAACTTCTTACTTTTTGTTGTCATCATGCTAATTTCCTCTCATGTTTTCCTTGGCAGTTGTCAATGTGGCGCTGCAGTGATGAGCTCCGTGTTCGTGCAGATGTACTCCACAGATCTTCAAAGAGAGATTCAAAGCACTACATAGGTAACATTTGAAATGTCGTTTATGAGCGAATTCTTATTTCAATTTCACATGATTATGTTAGTGAGATGTTCCATTTATGCAACATTGAGCAAAAAGAATTAATATAAACACTGTCATAATGCTTTAAATTTATTAGGAAAACATGTTTTCTATTTTTTTTTATTCACTTCATTAGGAGATCACCGGGCTATGGGTTGCACGAATGATATCTTCACTATCCCATGAAACCTCCAACTCCATTGGCCAACCAATTTCGTCGATGAGATATGCTTAACAAACATGGTCATGATATTTTGTTATGCGTTGTAGTTTTCCCCTGCTTCTAAGATTAAAGAGCTTTTAGTATCCTCAAAGAAGGGAATCCTACTAAAATTCTTAAGCTATATAACCTTTGTATTTATGGATTGGAACTTTCTCTTATTTCTGTAATCTTGATTCGTATTTCATGACAGTCTTTTACCATAAACTAGCTATCTTATTGATGCCATAATCGTTCAAATCGTTCTTGTTGCAGAGTTTTGGAAAACGATTCCTCCAAATGAACCCTACCGTGTGATTCTTGGTGAACTGAGGGATAGGTTGTATCAGACGCGTGAACGCTCTCGTCAATTGCTATCTCATGGGATCTCTGAAATTCCAGAGGAAGGAACATTCACAAATGTTGAGCAGGTATCATATCTTTGGTTTCCCCACTTAAATCCTTTTAATTGCAAGTATATAATCATGTTGTCATCCCTGTTTACATTTTGGTTTGTGTGTAATATTGTGGTCTATCTGATGCCCACAACTGAAGACTATGAGTACATATTCGCAGTATCAACCTCAATCTCTTAATTATTGAGATTCTCTTTGCTGGGCTTATGGTCAAAATCAATAAAACCTTGCATGGTCAGCTAGCCTATTAAGAGCCAGACCTGTCTTCAGATGATAAGGGAGCATATTATTTTTTTTGATATGGTGTTGACTGATTGTGTTGTCAGAGTATCCTTTAGTGCCTTATCAAGACATATCAGTAACCATAAATTGGTATTTTGCATACATAGTAGTCAAATAGCCATGAATGTAGAATCCATTAACTAAATCCAATCATGATGGGATTGGGTATTTGTTGTGTTTAGTTATTTATGTGAACAACATGGCATTGATTGGGTTTTAATTCTATGTAGTTCTTGGAACCTTTGGAGCTCTGTTATAGATCACTGTGCTCTTGTGGTGACCGACCAATTGCTGATGGAAGCCTCCTTGATTTCTTGAGGCAAGTCTCCACCTTTGGACTTTCATTGGTGAGACTTGATATTAGACAAGAGTCAGATCGTCACACGGATGTCATAGATGCCATTACCAAGCACTTGGAAATTGGTTCCTACCGAGAGTGGTCAGAAGAAAAAAGGCAGGAATGGCTTTTATCTGAACTCAGTGGCAAGCGCCCATTGTTTGGTCCTGATCTTCCAAAAACTGAAGAAATTGCAGATGTTTTGGATACTTTTCATGTCATATCTGAACTGCCAGCTGATAGCTTTGGAGCATATATCATCTCAATGGCAACTGCCGCATCAGATGTGCTTGCTGTCGAGCTCCTGCAACGTGAATGCCATGTAAAACAACCATTAAGAGTTGTTCCGCTGTTTGAGAAGCTTGCAGATCTAGAAGCCGCCCCTGCTGCTTTGTCTCGGCTTTTCTCAATAGAGTGGTACAGGAATCGTATCAATGGAAAACAAGAGGTCATGATTGGATATTCTGATTCTGGTAAAGATGCAGGAAGATTTTCTGCAGCCTGGCAATTATACAAGGCTCAAGAGGAACTTATAAATGTAGCTAAGCAGTATGGCGTGAAGCTAACAATGTTCCATGGTCGTGGTGGGACTGTTGGAAGAGGAGGTGGTCCTACTCATCTTGCTATATTGTCTCAGCCACCAGACACCATTCACGGTTCACTTCGTGTCACTGTTCAAGGTGAAGTTATTGAGCAGTCTTTTGGAGAGGAGCACTTGTGCTTTAGAACGCTTCAGCGTTTTGCAGCTGCCACTCTTGAGCATGGTATGCACCCCCCAGTCTCACCAAAACCAGAATGGCGAGCCCTGATGGATGAAATGGCAGTTGTTGCTACAGAGGAGTATCGTTCTATAGTTTTCAAAGAACCAAGATTTGTCGAGTATTTCCGTCTTGTAAGTAAAACATGTGCTATGTTGTTACAGATGTCATTTGAGCTCTTTGAAGACTAAAGAATGCTTGTTTTTGTTATGATTGTAGGCCACACCAGAGATGGAGTATGGTAGGATGAACATTGGAAGTCGTCCATCCAAGCGAAAACCTAGTGGGGGCATTGAATCTCTGCGTGCAATACCATGGATCTTTGCCTGGACACAAACAAGATTCCATCTTCCAGTATGGCTAGGATTTGGAGCAGCATTTAAACATGTCATTCAGAAGGACATTAGAAATCTCCACATGCTGCAAGAGATGTACAATGAATGGCCTTTCTTTAGGGTCACCATTGATTTGGTTGAAATGGTGTTTGCCAAGGGAGACCCTGGAATAGCTGCCTTGAATGACAAACTCCTTGTTTCTAAGGAGCTATGGCCATTTGGTGAGAAGTTGAGGGCCAACTATAAGGAAACCAAGAGCCTCCTTCTTCAGGTAGAGTACCCAGGATAAATTTCTTCTTGATCTTTTCAGTGTGTGACAAATCAAAAGGAGTATTTAGAAAAGAAAAACACCAGACATCTTGCCATCCTTTTCTATATTTTTCTAATGTCCCAGTCAAATTTGTTTGTTAACTATACCCTTCAATCATTTTTTCATTCTAAAAGTATAATAGAATGTTGAATCTTTTTAGTTTTAATCTCTACCAAAATCCAATGCGCACCCAGAATAAACATCGCCTGCACCCAATCACAAACTTGTCCTGAATAGATACTAGCAGTAGTCAATTTAAAGTAGTAGAAAAGCCTAATGCTTTCAACTTCTTTTCAGATTGCTGGACACAAGGATCTTCTTGAAGGAGACCCATACTTGAAACAAAGACTGCGGCTCCGCGATTCGTACATCACAACTCTCAATGTTTGTCAGGCCTACACACTGAAACAGATCCGCGATCCGAA
This sequence comes from Salix koriyanagi, assembly GCA_029228605.1. Lineage (NCBI taxonomy): Eukaryota > Viridiplantae > Streptophyta > Magnoliopsida > Malpighiales > Salicaceae > Salix > Salix koriyanagi. Next base: position 5,291,455 of record CM055337.1, on the reverse strand, counting down.
CTACAACGTAACACCTCGACCACACCTATCAAAGGAAATAATGGAATCGAGCAAACCAGCCGATGAATTGGTGAAACTGAACCCTACTAGTGACTATGCACCTGGTTTGGAGGACACTCTCATCTTGACCATGAAGGGCATTGCTGCAGGCATGCAGAACACTGGTTGAAAAATCCAGGAGGTGGTTCTGGGCTGTTTTCTTTTCTTTTCCTGTCATCTGTAGATGGGTTTTGCCCAAAATATAAGCAACTTAATGCCATCGGGCAATGTTTTCAACCGGGTGATCATGTTGCAGCACTTGAATATCTATTGAGGCCAATGGTATTTATTTTGGCCACACAATGAACTATGCTGTAATGCTGAATACAATATCCATGCTTCAAATGCAGATTGCTCTACTTGACTATTTGTTGTCTTATGCCTTGACACAATACAAAAGTTTGGATCTGTCAATGCTTAAAGTAATCTTCTTCCACATGGAAAAGTGAAGGTTGGGGTGTGGATACAGTTATGCCATCATCTCCCTTCATGCACTATCCTTGATCCAGCTTTTATTAAAGCAGGAAAGCATTTCTCGTAAGAATGGAAAAGTGCTTTTCAATCTACACAGGCGAACGTGGTGAAAGTTCTTACTGCCTCTTACTTGTATATTGGAACATGGTGAAGGTTCCTACTCTGCTAACCGATTATACAAAAAAAGCAAATGAGTTGCAGCATTCATGGTAGATAAACACTGTTTACCGTAGATTTCACCAGTGAAATTATTATTTTAACCCATGGTTCGCCTGACTTTTAGCCTTTGAATTAGGGGTATTTTTGAGTTTTTATATTTTTGTGCACAGTGAAATAATCATAATACTCTCTAATAAAACAAGATTATAGTTGCTGGCAGGGGTGCCACGGTAATTACATATTTTAATTGCACAGTGAAATAAATATCTTAACTCCAATAAGACAAAACAAAAGCTTTTCTTGCAAGGGTAGTACGCCCATTGCACTTTTTTTTTTAAATGTGTAATTATGGATATACCCTCATATAAGATAAAATACAAGAGTTAGACGTAGAAGTGTGAAGGTAATTTATATTATTATTATTATTATTATTATTATTATTATTATTATTTCTGTTGTCGATTACTGTTGACGTGTTCGACGGACATGCCAACGGTTTTCAGCCTCACGCCCCCTTCGGGTGGCTCATGCGACGTCGTTAGGCGGTGAAAAATATTCATTCGGTGTTTTTCCCAGATGCGCATCCATGTCCTCCACCTCACGCTTGTGTGCATGGCGTTTAAAGGTGGTTGGAGACATGATGGTGGTCGGGTCAAGTTGTTTTTTCCCTTTTCTCTCTCCTACAGACCAAAAAAGTGCATGGAAGTCCCCGTAGTGTCTGGTTGTTTCATGTCAGTCCCTGAACTTTTGATTGATTGGTATGGTCCTGAAGTCTGTTATGAAAGTTTTTTTTTTTTTTTTCAATTGTTCCTCGATAAAAATTGATTATATATGGAGTTTTCAATTTGGTCTTTATTCTTTTGAAGTTTGGGTTTAATTTTAAATCTTTTAATATTTTCGGTACAATAATTTTCAATTTTTTAATTTTTTTCTTCAATTGAAATTCATTACATATTTTCTTTTTATTTTAGCCCTTATACTTTAAATATTTTATTTTAATTCCTTTTTTCCTTGCAACACTTTTTATTTTTACTTTACATATTTTGTTTTCATTTTGGCCCATATATATTTTTTTAATTCCTTATATATATATATATATATATATATATTTCTAAATAGTTCCTATTTTGTCCATGTTTATATATATATGCTCTTAGTTTTGGATTTTTGTTTTAATTATTTTCTCTTTTATTTAGGTTGTATTTCTTAGAAAAATTTAATTCTTAGATTTTAGTTTGTGTTTGTAATCATTTCAAATTTGATATTTTTTTCCTTTATCTTCAAGTAAAAAAATAATTAAGCTAATTTTTTGTTATGATTCTTTCACTTTTTTTGTGTCATTTTGTTTTTTAATTGTTTGATGTAATTAGTTCTTTCAATTATTTACGCAATAATAATAATAGTTTAATTTTTTTTCTTACTCTTTTGTTAAAATTTTATAGTTTTTTATATTCCTCAAAATAATTTGATATTTTTTTTTAGCATTAACAATAATGATAATTTTATTTATTATAATCATCATAATAGTAGTGACATTGATAATAATAATAATAATAATAATGATAACAATTATTATATATTTTAATTATTATTGTGCTCATGTTGTTAATAACATGACTTTGATGATAACAATAACAATAACTCATAAAATAATATAAAAATATCAATGATGACAAAAAAAATTATAATAATGATAATAATGCTAATTATAATTTTGATTATATTAATAAAAAAAGGTGCTGATTATTGTGATAATAATTACAATGATTATAATAATAATGATGGTGACAGTGATAATACTGGCAATAATAATCAGAATATTGATTATTTACAATATAATATCAACTATAATAATTGTGATAATATAACAGCATTTTAACATCTATGATAATAACAATGAAAATAATAATACAAATAATTCATGATTGATGTTGTTTTTGTTGAAAAATTACTTTTACAATATTTTTATGTATAATATTTCAGATCTAATATCACATTACAATAAAAAAAATAACCACTTGCCTTTCGTTTCGTCGCAGCCAACATCATTTTTTTTTAAATAAAAATTTTAATGGTCCTATATTTTTTTTATAATGCTATATATCTGAGCTAAATAATCAATTTTAAAAATTTATGATTATGTAGTATATACATGTATTTCTTTTAGTATAGATAAGACATTTAGAATAATGATAATAAATATTTTTAGGATTTTTTCATGAAAAATAGGTGAGGTTAATTATATATTGTGATATTTTTTTTGATATTAATGTCTTAAAATATATATAAAAAAATGAACTAACTTTTTTTTTAATAAATCTTACATTAATTTAATCTCAGTGTTCTAAAATACTTTTAATATAATAATATTAATAATTTCTTTTGAAAAACTAATCTTTAATAAATTTTGGCAGTTGCATTTTTGCTATCTGTCAAATAAAATATTTGTCAAATAATTAAAACATGCCCAACAAATAATTAGTATGTTGCAGGCTACAAATAACTCATCTTTAGTCAATTAGGTCAATTGCAGTTTTGCTATCTACCAATTAAGTTATTACCCAAGTACTTACAACAAAACCATCAATCAAATTATTTGTTATGTGAAACAAATCACTCATCTGTGCTAAAATTCATCGATTACAATTTTACTATTTGCTAATGAAATACTTTATCAAACAAATAAAACATACAAAACAATCAATCAGTGTATTACACGAAGCACATGACTCATTTTCAATTAATTTTATCGATTTCAATTGTACAATCTATCAGTTAAATAATTATCAAAATAATTTTATCAATTACAATTTTACTATTTAAATATTAAGATAACCAATTACAATACGCATAAAATCAATCAGTTTTTGGCATAAAAAATCTCAGCGCAGTGTGCAGGCAAGTAACCTCGTTTATTGTAAAAGACCTCACAAGATGTTTCATTTTAGGCTATAGCCCTTCTATTGATATATATATATATAGACACACACACACAAAATAATCTATGTTAGCCTACAATAAAAAATTCAAGGAGTAAGGATCATGAAATAAGTTAAGAAATTGTTTTAGGAATAAATAATGCTTTGAAATTTGTAAGTTCATATTTTAGTATTGAGATGAAATAATGGTAGGTTTATGAGGAGATTTTTCATACATCTTTTGACATAAAAAATGATTATTCCTGACACAAATAGGCATGTCATTAGTCTAAAAATTAGAGCTCTATAGTTCTAGATTTCCAAGACCAATTAGACTTGGCATGTAGCTAAAATTGGATGTAAATGACATGGTTGTTCATCAATTTTACAGTGTCTTGGGTTTTAGTTAACATCCTAACCTAAGTGTATTGGGTTTCATAACTTGTCAGACCCATATTGCATTGAACTCATCCAACAACTAAATCCATATAAATTGGGTTGAACAAAATCACCAAGTACACTTTACATTGAATTTAGTGATGACCATACTCAAGTGTATTAAGTTTGACAATTTTCTACTCATGTTATCTTAGGTTTAATTGACAATCATACACAAATATATTAGTTTAATCACCTTGTGAGATTCGTATCATCTAGGGTTACAACTAAACTTGGGTGTATTAGGTCTTCAAATTTGTCAGATTCATGTTATATTGAGTTAGGCTAGTGGCTAAACCCAAGTATATTGGGTATGAGAAATTACTAAACCATGTTTTGTTGAGCTCTTTTATTTCTAAAAAATATTGACTCATCAATATATATATATGTTTTAAAAAATAAAATTATTATGAAAAACACAAATACATAAAATCCTTTTAAATTACCCAATCTAAGTTATCTACTAAAACTCCACCAAACACCCAGACTTGAACAAATTTTAATTCCATGAAAAAATTAACACCTTTAATCCTCTTAGTCATGGTTGTTAAAATTGCGAGTTGATAATTTTGCTAGTCAACTCATCAAACCTTGTCAACTCGAGTAGAAAAATTAATTTTGGTTAAATTTGGTCAAAATCATAAAATCAGACCGGATTGGTTCGATTTTATGATCCTGCTAATTTTAAGCCTGCCGCGCTACCGCTTCAAAATTTTAAAGCTAATTGTCTAATTCATTTGCAGCGCCCCCCGGTATATAACTATATATATTATCTCTCTCTCTCTCTCTCTCTCTATATATATATATATTTTAAAGCTACCCCCCTCTTTATATATAACTATATATACATGAAATCACTCTTGAAAATTAGTAATATTAATTTTAAAATTTATATTTAAAATTTTTGAATTTTTTATTTTATTTTTTATTTGAATTTTTTTTTTATGTTTTTAAATCATTTTTATATCCTGATATCGAAATAATTTGTTGGAGTTGGAGCTAGTACTAGCAATATCGATGTTGGTACCAATATTAGTACTGATAATCCTTTCAATAATATTGTTTTTGATCAATGTATTAAAAAAACAAGGAAAATGAAGGTCATGAGACTGATTTTAATTTATATAGCACATCAACAAAATATTTATTTTAAATTTGTTAGTAAACCTAATGAAATTCTATGGACATAATTATTTTGTAATGTATTTTTAAGTTATTATGAATCATGTATGAACCTTAACTAATTAAGTTTTATGGCCATAGTTATGTTGTATTGTATTCGGAAATATTTTATTTATGATTTTTCTACCTACATGATTTTAGTTGTGATTTTATGATTTTTGTACGGAAAAATTTTTCAGGTACGATTTTACGATCCGATCTTATGATCTGAGTTTTCGAAACCCCTTCTGTATCATGTCAAAATTACGATTTTGACAACCATGCTCTTAGTTCTTTCCTATTTTGACATTAAAATCTCTACATAATTATCTAGTATTTTTAATAAATAAAATACCAAGTTTTAATTTTAGTTTTCTTTATGATCTTTTTTATTTGAGATTTCTCAACATAAAGCAACGTATGGAGAAAGGAAGCATTGTCCATGATACTTTGCGTATGGAGAAAGGTTATATTATTGTAAATCATAAGTAGTTCAATTATCTAATAAAAAAATAATTTATACTAACTACCTAACACAACTACTTGATTAATCATCTTAGTTAAATTTCATCCTAATAAGTTTTAATATATACGTCTAATTAGGTTTCTTATATATTAGCTCAAGTATAAATTATAATTCTAAATAAAAAAAACTATATAATTTAAATATTATAAATTTAAATAATTGATTTATTTATATTTTAAGATCAATTGAAATATTTAATAACATGTCATAATCCCTTAAAATTTTTAAAAATTATATGTGATTTGACTTAATTATTTATTAACTAATTTTTTAGTGTAGTCATTATTGTTTCATTGTGAATGTTTTGATTTAGATATTAAAGCTTGAAGTATATTTTTTTTCATCAAATCATGTTTGTTCTCATCACCATTGTTATTTATTCTTTGAATAATTTTTACAATCAATACAATTTGAGAACATGATGAATATTTTTCTTAATTCATATAAGTGATAAATAATCTCTTGATCACCTAAATGTTATATTTATATAGTTATGTTATATCAAGTATTTATCCATTTGTTACCTTTTTATTATAACAACCTGTAGTATAAATCAAAACATAACATTTTCTATATAAGATAGTTGAGTTATTGCTAGTTTAAGAACTACCAACACAACTATTATGTGAGTCTTTCCATAGACATGAATTATCAAAAGTTTGATAATGATGGAAATTAATTCTTATCAATGCTTTAACCTTTTAATTTCCAACTAGTTTTTTTTTAGATTTTTATATATTTTTTTATCACCTTATTTTTTAATGTTTTCTTCTAATTTTAAACTTTGGTTTATCTAAAATAAGGTGGTATTATTGAAATAATGAGAGGTATATTGCAAAAATTCTAGTTCCATAAGTGAGGAGCAATAAAGGCTTAAAAATAAAGGGTTCATCTCTAACAACAACAAAAATCTCATTACTTGAAGGATCAAGTATTTTTATTTATTTTAATTTAAACATAAATATTTTTTATTACTATTTCACATGTTGAATTAATATTGATTACCGGTTTGATTATACGTTTACTATGCATGCTAAAGCATTGAATTAATATAAATTAAAAGTTTGATTATATGCTTAGTAAACATGCTAGAACTTTGGATTATTATCGATTACAAATTTCATTATATGTTTAGTATACATACTAAAATTCTATTATTATTCATGTGTTAAGAATTTGTTTGTCATTAATTATACTTATTCATGTTTATAGTTTTCAATATCTATAAACTATAGGTTTTTACCGGAGATCTATTGTTTGACATGCTTTTATAATAATAAACTAAATGTGTTTTCTCTCCTGTCTAGTATATATATATATTTAACTACTATCTAAATGCCATGGGATTTTCCCTGTTGATGGCACTGTGCACTTAGAGTATATGCACTGTGGATTTCGACAGTGGCTCGACGGTTTTGCCCTTTTCGTCGGGTCAGTTTTTTCCATTTGCTTCGTTTATTTTTTGCTTTGCATTTTCTTTCTCAGGCAGAGAGGGGCGAGTCGTTCATGTCTTTATGGCTGGTCGGCCTGTCATTTGTGGGGGTTGATGGGTTGATTTCGGGTCGGTCTGGGCTGGCACGCTGTTGCTTCGTTGTCTCGGTTCGTTGCTTCTATTGGCGGCTCGGCGAGGTAAGATGCTGGCCATTTTCTTGCGTCCAGTTTTTGCATTTTTTGTAAGTTCTGTGAATGTGTTAATGGGTTCCATTTCTTTGTGTTTTTCTTGCATCTTCTTTGTCCATTTATACTTCATCTGGAATGGGTGTTCGGTTGTTGCATTTATTGGATTGCAATTGGTTTGGTTTTTCCATTATTTGTTTGTTTGGTTCTGGGCATGTCGCTGGGTTGGGTTCAGGTTGATTGGGTTTTGTGGATTGTATGTGTTGGGTTGTGGGTTATTGGTTTAATTGGCTTATGGTTTGATTGGGTCTCTAATTGGCTCATGGTTACGGTTCAATTGGGTCTTTGCTCTCGGTTTCAAGCTGTTTCTCTAATATTATATACACAATTCGAAACAGTTTCCTTTTTTTCTTATTATGATTTGCTGCCATTAGTACTACAAGCTGATTTTCTTGATGAACTATCTCCACAATTTTTACTTAATTAACGTAAGCAACACTCACCTGGATTTGCATTGTTGTGTTCTGCTTTATTTCTGTTTTAGTTGGTTTTAATTAGTTTGTATGGTTTCACTGTTGCGTTTTAGTTACGTTACTTTAGTTGATGATTTTGCGATTTGTCATTTCGCATTTAATGCCTTTCTGTGTAACTTTGGCAGGATCACATGATATTATTTTGACTTCTTTTATCTAGGGTGGTGCCTGCAGAGGACTACGAGATCATTCTACAGCCTTCTTTTGTCCAGTTATGTTCTATATATTAGGTTTTTTTTGGCTTTTTTTCCCTTTCATCTGCCACCTTTTCTTCACTCGGTTTCAGCTGGTTGTTTCTCTTCCTCCATGCTTTTCTTTTCATCTTTGCTTGCAATATGTTAAATAATTCTTTCTAATTCCTTCGATGTGGTTTTGTGAAGCTCTTCTCTGCTGATTATCACGTTTTACTCCTAAGTCTGCATAACATCCTTGCTCTTATTCCTGCAACTTTTGAGGCTAGTTGTTTATGTTTTTGAGTGGTTGTTTGCTGATTTTTTGTGTGGTTTTTTACGATAAGATAGTCTTCCAGTTCTTGTGGTTTTCCATCTCTTAGATTTGGATAGTACTTTCTTATCTCCATACATAGAAGATACAAAATTGAAAAGAAAAAAGGCTTCTGCATACTTATTATCCATCTGCATCAACATTGATTGAAGTTTAATCTATTTATTTGCCAATTTAAACATGTGATTTGAGAGTTAAAATGCATCTCTTATAAGCAATTCATTCAAAGGAAAAATATTTTGCTTAAATGCCTAGGAGTACAAAAGGGAATGATTTAAGGAAACAAATAAAACAGAGTTCTGTAGCTAAAAACAAGTAAATTAACATGTGTAGCATAGGTATGTGCTCATGCATGTCTGTGTGTTGCATGAAGGAGTAATACTGCTAAGGTTTGAGAGAAAATCACTCCTCATGCTAGCTATTAAACCATAATCAATTAACATTCTGAACAACATACTATATGCTGTCAAACAAGAGTATACATCTTTCAAGACATATTTCACACATATATAAGACCATTGTAGCAGTCTTTCATGGTTTGTTCTTCTGAGTATACATATAATCTGTGTAAGCAGCAAGTGTCCTTCTCATTAAGCACTCTTCCTCACCAAAACATTCACAGCTGATCTCTTCCATCACCTCTGCATGCTCGGCCTCGACAACCTAAGCAAATACATACCTCGGTTTCAGCTGGTTGGTTCTCTTCCTCCCTTCTTTTCTTTTCATTTTTTACTTGCAGTATTACCAACCTTGCTGAATCTCATGTGCACATATTATACTAGCCAACACATACAGAAACATGTTTGTTTCAACAACACATGTACATGCATGTTTGCTTGAACATTGATGTGGATCAATTGAACAAATCCAATAATCATAGGAACCTCAATTTTTAGTACATCATTTCATTATTACGTTCAATCAAGCAGAGCATTATAAAATTAGATTACAAGTTTAGAGTTGCAAAAAAGACCCTAATGATTCATAGCCAAATGCTCGAGCAAATATAGCCTTCAACAAACAATCATGTTGTTTTAAGCATTCAGTCTCTTGACTTAATTGATTTATAACTCTAAAATCAAATAAGAAATTCGAAATTCAACATAAACATGAGCATAAATATCAAGCTAACCCACCTCCCAAAAACTTAAATGCAAACTTTTACTTCCATAATTATTTGCTAGATCAAAAGACAACATCAATGGCACCAAACAAAGAACCACCACTTTGCATATAACCAGCATTGAAAGCTATAGCCCAACCTAACCATTTAAAATCAAAGACATTTGAGTTCAAAATGCCCAAAAACTTTTAACATGAGAGGAGTTAGTGATTTTAATGATCCAGTAGAGGCCATGCTTGCCCATATCACCTGAACAAGTAATCATCATGAAACTGTAATATCAGTAGTATGAGGTTGGGAACAGAAATTTAATTTTTTATCATTGTAAACCCAGTTCAATAAGAAAGTAGACTATGATTGGTTGTCTTGGGTTGTCAAAAATTTCAAAACAGGAAGTAAAAATTTTGAAACAGGAAGTAGGTTTTGAAAAGTAAATATATTTCATGGAGAAGAAATTCAAACAACATTTAGTTACAGAGACAAACATATAGACCTACATTAGAGGTTTTTGTAAATAAATAAATAAACAGAACAAAGTGATTGAAATGTATACCATATCAATTTATATATATTTACAATATGTCATTGAAACTTTATTAATACATATATGATTGTAACAATATTACGCTGTGCTTGAATCAATTGCAATCATGTGCATCACCTTCTATTTAGAAAACATGGTATAAGAATTCCATGACCTTACCAAATCAACACTTGGGATATCATGCTCAATGTAAGTAGCACCAAGCACACATACTTTTCACTTTTAAAAACCATTCAAAAGTTCTCCCACGCATTGCATAAACCTGAACATGATGTTAGAGTCCATGGCTAAGATAAATAAGATATTTTAGAGACTAGGGGCATTTACATTGTGCTGGTTTTACCTATCTAAGTGCAACATGATAGTTGCCTTCAAAACCATCCTACTCAAAAAACATCATATCATTTAAACTAGCAATCATGCTATGATAGTTGCCTTCAAAACCATCCTACTTAAAAAACATCATATCATTTAAACTTGCAATCACGCTAATCGCTACAAACATTCACATTTTCTATCAACCTTTTGATCGCTTCCTATGAATATCTAGCTAAATCTAATTTATTTTATTCAACTTTTATAAATTTATCTTTAACATGGTGCATGGTTTCTTTTACAATGTGTATCTTTGCTATATGACTTTCGCTTTGATCTCTGTCCCGATACTATACCTGTCTGGTAGCCCATGCAATTTCATGATGTTTTGTGAGAAGAGGGTTGCAATCTTGGTAGCACTGTAAGGGTGTGAGAGAGGGATAAAGTGTGCGTACTTGGTCAGCCTGTCCACCACCACCATAATGACTGTGTATTGGTTGGATTTAGGCAACCCTTCTATGAAGTCCATTGATATTGAGGCCCATGGTCGGGTAGGTATAGGTAAGGGTTGCAAGAGGCCTGCGGGCTTGGTGTTTAGTCCCTTGGCTCTTTGGCAGATTTCACACTGTTTGACATACTCCTGTATTTCTGCCTTCATGCCCCTCCAAAAGAAATCTTTTTTGGCCCTGTTTAGTGTCTTTTCTACCCCTGAATGACCCGAGATGGGGCTGTCATGGATGTATTCTAGGATTGTTTGTTTCAAAGGGTTGGTTTGACTTACATAGATTCTGGACTTGTAGTAAAGTACCCCTCCTTTCCATTGAAACTTCATGGACTCGATTGTTTCTTGTTTTATTTTCTGCATGATTTCCTGTACTTCTGGGTCTTCCTTGTAGCTTTCCTTTAGTTGATCTACCCATTGGACCAGGGGGGTAGAAATAGCCCATAGGGTACCCTCTTCAGGAGGTTCTTCTTTTCTGGATAGGGCGTCAGCCACTAGGTTCTCCTTCCCTGCTCTGAACTCCACCGTGAAATCATAACCTAACAACTTGGTTAGCCACTTTTGCTGTGTAGGTGTCCCCACCCTTTGTTCTAGCAAGTGTTTAAGGCTTTGTTGGTCTGTTTTGACCTTAAAGGCCTGCCCCAGGAGGTATGGCCGCCATTTTTGCACTGCCCTGATTAATGCTAGGAACTCCTTCTCATATGTTGACAGTGTCAACTCTCTCCCTTTGAAACCCTTACTGAAGTAAGAAATAGGCCTGCCTTCCTGCATTAGGACTGCCCCAATCCCACTTCCTGATGCATCACACTCCACTATGAAGTGTTTATTGAAATCTGGTAGGGCCAACACTAGGGGTGTAGTCACGGCTTTCTTGAGCGAGATCAAAACACTAACCTCATTCTGATCTGGTGGAAGCCTGACCGTAAGTCCAACTTTGAAAAAATTTGAGACCCGTGGAGCTCGTCCAGTAGCTCCTCTACCACTGGGATAGGAAATTTATCTTTTACTGTCTCTTTATTTAATGCCCTGTAATCCACACACATTCTCCATGATCCATCTGCTTTTCTGACCAGAAGCACTGGTGATGAGAAGGGGCTCTGACTGGGCCTTATTGTGCCTGCTGACAGTAGCTCCTTGACCAACTTTTCAATCTCTGTTTTTTGATAAAAGGGGTATCGGTAGGGTCTTACATTGATTGGTGAAGTGCCTTCTTTGAGTATGATAGAGTGGTCTTGGAACCTCTTGGGAGGCAGACCGGTGGGCTCCCGGAAGACTTCCTGGAACTCCATGAGTAGGCTCTCGATCTGTTGTGGTATCTGGGCCTGAATTGGGCCTATCTCCCATACTTGTAGAATCAGCCCTTCTTCAGCTCTCCGGAGCTCTTGTAAGAAGGTTGGGCTGCTGTCCACTTCAGATCCTTCCATTCCCATCCCTTTAATTAGAATTTTCTGGTCCCCCTGTCTGATCTCCATCTTAAGGGATTTAAAATCCCACAATATTGGACCTAACCCCCGTAGCCATTGTATCCCCAAAACTACGTCACATCCCCCTATTGGCAGGATATACGCCTGTGTAGAAAATTGACCCCCTTGTATTAAAAACTTAATCTCTGGGCAACTCCCCTCACTCCACAGTTTGGACCCATCTGCAATGTGAACCCCAATGGGCTCGTGCTTGGTGATTTTCAGCCTAACTCTTCGGGCCACCTTCAGGTGTAGGAAGTTATGAGTACTTCATGTGTCTATTAGGGCTATAAACTCATAATTTTTCACTCTGACTCTTACCCTCATAGTCTTTGGATTAGGACTCCCGGTAATTGCATGTGGGGATATTCCAATCTCCCCTTCTTCGTTCACCTGGAGGTCTCTTTGATTAAGCAAGTCCTCTGTTAATTCAAGGGTGTCGTTGTCCTCCTCGGTCTCTTCGATTAGAAAAAGCTTTGATATGTTTCCTTTATTTTCATCTAAGTTTTCCCTCTTCTGAAATTTGGAATGATGAAATCCAAATTCCAGTTTGCATATTGATTACAAAATCACTCTACATACTTTATGAAAAACTTCTATAGTTAACATAAACATGCAGGCAATGAAATAGAAACCATTGACTGCAAGTCCATCAAAAGTTCAAAACTGCCATGATTCCAAACAAAGCAACAAACCACAGAAACAAATACATAATATTCAGCCTACCCATTCCCTTTCTTCTGTGGACATTTCACCGAATTATCTACTGCATCTAAGTGAAGTTGCAATCTCTCTAGCTCAACTTCAAGTTCTACCTCGAGTTTATCCATTCCTTCTGAACAATCTTCTTGCATAGGCGTCTCCCATCTCAAAAAATGATGGCAAACCATATGACGATGTAAATATTTACGAGAACCATCTACAATGTGTGTGGTTGAATAAGCACACACGTTAGATGGCTTAGAGAAGCCATCTTTATTTCACAAGTCCTCTCTCACATTTTCAAGAAGCTTCTCCATTTGCATTCGCATTTCCAACATCTTATCAAGTTCATTTTTAATCGCTGCAATTAAATGTCAAATATTTATGAATTACTTATGCCTTTATTACAAACAAGTTATGATTTTGATTTTGATCATTCATGTGTTCATATGTTTAAAGGAAAATTGTTGTTCCAAGTGTACTTAAAGGATTCATTTATTGGTTACAGCAATTTACGCTTGCTCCCTCATCTTCATCTCTACAAACCTTGCTACGCTATTAATCAGGTTTGTCTCTTCAATCTGCTTTTCTCTCTTCATTACTCTTTTGTCTTCCATTTTCCTGTTTTCCAATTTTGCAATTTTTTGCTTTCATGCAAATTCAACAGCTTATAGTAACCTTTGCACATGGTCATCATTTGTATTTTTAACCTCCCCGTGGCATTTGCATTTAATATCATTTTCCATTGAAAGGATTCATCATGACAAGCCGTCGTCAACGTCATCAGCCAAATCATCACATAGGATGTTATACTTATCCTCCAACTGCTTTAGATGATGATTTCTATGGTGTTACGAATGAAACCTTGGTTGGCGTTCCTAGCTCTTTAAATCTTGAAGTTGCTCACGACAGAATTTTTGATCTTCATCCACATATTGACTCTCATTTTAGAGATTTCTCCACCGTTGCCTCTTCATCTTCTGTTCCAAGCTTACGATCAGAAGTTAATCAAACTGTGTACACAAATATTACTGATCCTTCATCTTCAAACAATTTATCACATCTAACATCAGACCATCAAGTCGAAGATCATCAAAATGTTGTTCCTTCAATGATTGATGGCCACTATAATAGCACTAGCCAGTCTATTTACCAAAAAAAAAGAAAACGTGAGCTCCTTCGACATTATTGGGCCTTTATTTTTACTTATTTTGTCATTTGATTCCTATTATTATTTTATTTGTCTTTTTAAAAATTGTAATTTAACCTCAGGAGCCCTGGTTGAGACCCTTCGATTTCGGTGATAAATCATGGATATGCCATCATTGCAATGCTCTTTTTTGGCATGCAGAGCGTTTGGTTCGTTCTGGAAAAAAAAAACTATCTTTTACTTCATGTTGTGCTAATGGAAAAATAAAGTTACCTTCTGCTCCTAGCACACCTAAATTTCTAGATGAACTTTTAAATCCTGACAATGGTTCAATGTCCACCAAATTTCGAAATAACATTCGTGCTTATAATTCAATGTTTGCTTTCACTTCAATGGATGCACATATTGATAATACTGTTAATTCCTAGCCAGGGTCCATATATATTTAAAATAAATGAACAATGTCATCATCTTATGGGATCACTGCTACCAATTGATGGCGAATCGCCAAGATTTGCACAACTATACATCTATGACACAGATAATGAAATTTCTAATCGATTGCACCCATTTCATGTTGATAGTTGTCAATCATCTTTAGATGAAGATATAGTCAAAAAACTTATTGCCATGCTTGATTCTTCCAATGAATTAGCCAAATTGTTTCATCAAGTTAGACATAGACTTAATGGTGATGGATTTCCAAATTTCAAACTTCGTTTAATTGGCAAAAGAGATGGTGAATCAACACAATACAATGACCCTACCTCTAATGATGTTTCTGGCTTAGTTGTTGGAGATATTGGAGAATCACAAACTGACAGAGATATTATTATTGAAAGTTATTCTCAAAATCTCCATAGAATCTCTAAATTACATCCGAAATTTATGTCTCTTCAATATCCGTTCTTATTTCCTTATGGTGAAGATGGCTATCATACTAATATTTTTTTCACAAATCAAGAGCATTATGCCCCTTCAAAACGCCAAAAAGTCACAATGAGAGGATACTATGCTTATATCATCCAAGAAAGATTTGGAGATAATAGCACTCTTACCAAAGGTGGTAGACTTTACCAACAATTTTTGGTTGATGCATTTATGAATGTTGAACAAGAACGTCTTGATTTCATTCGATCAAACCAAGCGAATCTTAGAATTGAATCTTATCAAGGTATCCATGAAGTTGTTTTAAGAGGAGATGTTCATGGTTCAAGTGCTGGAAAAATCATTCTCCCATCTTCTTTAACTGGAAGCCCTCGATACATGATAAATAATTATCATGATGCAATGGTTATATGTCGTTATTATGGGAACCCTGACCTTTTTATAACATTTACTTGCAACATCAATTGGCCAGAAATTCAAAGAGAAATAAAAAAACAAAGAAATTATAAAGCTGAAGACAAACCTGATATTATTGCAAGAGTGTTTTGATACAAACTTAATGATATGATTTCATTCATCAAATCAGGAAAACCCTTTGGAAAAACAATTACTGGTATTTTTCTATGCTTAACCTGTTCCTTCCTTTGGTGTTCCTTAGATACAATTTTGAAATTTTTTCTCCCTCACTTTGTAGATGTATGTGCTATTGAATTCCAAAAAAGAGGCTTGCCCCATACTCATTTGTTGATTTGGCTTGCTTCTGAATACAATTTAGGTCACCTGAAGATGTTGATTCAGTTATTTTCAGCTGAATTACTGGATAAAATAGATGATCCACATTGTTACGGAATTGTTTCCAAATTTATGCTACATGGACCATGTGGGGTTGCCAGCCCAAAAGCCCAATGTATGAAGGGAAATAAATGCTCTAAACATTTCCCCAAAAAAATTAAAGAAACAACAGTATTTAGTGAGGGTGGATTTGTTTTCTACAAGCGATGAAATATTCCAACGTCATTTTTGCTGAAAAATGGCATTGCTCTCTCTAATAGCTATGTTGTCCCATACAACAGAGAACTTTTACTCCGTTACAATGTGCATGTTAATGTTGAGATTTGTTGCCAATCAATGCTCATTAAATATCTTTTCAAATATGTTAACAAAGGATCTGATAGGTTTCGGGTTGTTGTTCAAGGTGACAAAGATGATGAGGTTCAAACTTATCTTAATTGTAGATTTATATGTCCTTATGAAGCTGTATGGCGGCTCCTACAATTTCCCATCCATTTAAGAAACCCAGCAGTAGAAAGACTCCAAATACATTTGCCTCAACAACATTCTGTTGTTTTCTCAGGAAAACAAAAGTTATATGTTGTTCTAAAAAAACCTGGTCTTAATAAAACCATGCTTACAGGATGGTTTGACCAAAATAAAGAAGACGTTGAAGCAAGAGAATTGTATTACTCACAATTTCTGAATAAATATGTTTGGGATGTTAGACAAAAGGCATGGATTTCTAGAACAAGAGGTTTCTCCCTTGGACGTATAGCATATGTGCATCCTGCTGCTGGAGAACTGTATTAAAGATGCTGTTGAATCATGTTAAAGGATCTACAAGCTTTAAACATCTACGTTGTATCTCTAGAGTTGTTTATCCAACTTTTCAGCTTGCCTGCAAAACACTTGGTCTACTTGGAGATGGCAAAGAATGGGCTGAAGCTTTTTCGGAAGCAGTTTTCACTGCTTTCCCTCCCCGCAGCTTAGGCAACTTTTTATGAGTATTACTCTATTCTGCGAGATTGCTAGCCCAAAAAATTTGTTTGATCAGTTTTGGCATACAATGCATGACGACATTAAGAAACACTTATCATCTTTCTCTCCACATGATATTCATTTCAACGATGATGAGCTTAGGAATTATGTTCTTTATGAGCTTGAGCAACTTTTAATGCATCAGCAACATCTCTCAAATATTATAATCTACCACTACCAAGTGATCGTCTCATGGCTGAAATTAAAAACAAACTCCTTAGAGAAGAGCTCAATTATGATCTTTCTAAGTTGCGAGCCAATAATTCAACATCGATTTCATTGCTTAAAACATGCCAAAAGAAGATTTATGATCATGTTATGGAATCAATTTCTACAAATCAACAAACTCTTATTTTTGTTTACGGACATGGTGGAACAGGGAAAACTTTCTTATGGCATTCACTTATTAATCGTATTAGATCAGTAGGGTTAATTGTTCTTGCTGTTGCATCATTAGGGATTGCATTTATTCTTCTCCCTGGTGGCCGCACAGCTCACTCCAGGTTCAAAATCCCTCTTGCTATAAATGAAAACTCAACATGTGAAATCAAGAAAAATACTCATCTTTCAAGATTAATTGAGATGACAACACTTATTATGTAGGACGAAGCTCCAATGAATAATCGATATTGTTTTGAAGCATTGGATAAATCATTACGTGATATATTAGCGCAAACCAATAGCTCCAACCATAATCAGCCTTTCGGTGGAAAATCAATTTTACTTGGTGGAGATTTCCGTCAAATTCTCCCTGTTATCCCTGGAGGAACAAAAGAAGATATTATTAATGCTTCTTTAAGTAGTTCTCCAATCTGGCCAAAATTTAAAATCATGTTGCTAAAACAAAATATGAGATTATCAATTGATGGTCTAGATCCTGATGAAATCGAAGAAATTAGAGCTTTTGCTGAATGGATTCTTAAAATAGGTGACGGAGAACTTTCTGATCTGCCTTTTTTTTATGACCTTGATGAATCTTTGATTAAAATTCCAAATGGTTTACAACTACATTTTTCGAATGACCCAATTGCAGCCATGGTTTCAGCTATTTATCCAAACATTGAATTACCTACTCTTGAACCATCATACTTTTAAAGAAAGAGCTATAGTCACACCAAAGAACATCACTGCCACTGAAATCAACGATTTCATACTTGGAGTTACACATGGAACTCAACGCATATATCTTAGCAATGCTTCTGTTGATGCATCTTCCGGTGATGATGATAATATAAACTTATTATATCCATTGGAGTTTATAAACCAGCTTGAATTTAGTGGTGTTCCTTCGCACATTCTTGCTTTAAAAATTGGGGCACCAATAATGTTGCTTAGGAATCTTAGCCCATTGATTGGCTTATGTAATGGAACACAACTTATCATAACACAACTTGCTGATAAAGTTATCGAAAGCTCAAATAATAACAGGTTCTAACGTAGGTGACCGAGTTTTTATCCCAAGAATTATCTTCCCAATTAATGATCAAAAATGCCCTTTTACAATCAAACGAAGACAATTCCCAATAAGATTATGCTATGCTATGACAATCAATAAAAGCCAAGGACAATCATTAAAATTCGTTGGCATTTTCTTAAAAGAGCAAGTTTTTACACATGGCCAGTTATATGTTGCACTCTCAAGGGTTACATCAAAAAAAGGTTTGAAAATCATTTCATGTGACCAAGAAGGGAAACAACTTGATTATGCAAAAAATATTGCTTACAAAGATGTCCTTAATTCATTACCAAAAGGTCTTCTTCTTATTTTTTACATGCTATTTGTTGTTTATTAAATGTGCACATCATATGCTTCCGATATTGCTATCACCATCCACATCAACTTATCATGCTTTTATGTTGCAGGTTGATGGCCATTCCACTGAAAAATATCAAAAAATATCTTTTTTATCCATTAATACAAGCAAGAGTTTGTCGCGTTTGGACACCAATGCATAATGGACAAACAAGTAGCTTCAATTGTCTTTTAGTTGACCACTAGGTTTCTATCTTCAATTCTCTCAATAATTTTTACACTTATGTGCTTTAATGTTGTTTATCAATTTCAACATCTTATTGACTTTTGCCTAAATATTATTTAGAACCTGAAAAATTTAAGCTGAACTTTTAATTTGTTTTCATATATTTATTACATTAAATGCATTGCCATGAAATAACATTACAATAGTTATATAGCTATGCATCCTTTATCTTACTAGCATTTGAGCATTTCAACAATGTTATCTTCAAAATTTTCATATCATTTTTTTGCACTTTGTATATAATAGGGAGGAGCCATACAAGGTTCATCCAAAGCAAGAGATGCAGCTTTTTTCAATCTTAAGATAATTGAAGGTTGTTATGTTGAGATAAAAGACTTCTACACCTACGAAAATCGTGGTGCTAATGTTGTGGTCGATCACGAAGCAATCATTGACTTAAAATCTGATACCAAGATAATACATCTTGCTACTATTTGTCATAATGTGCCACGTTACCATTTCCACCTGATTGACTTTGCACATGTTTTAACCAAAGGACAGGGATCAAGAATTCTTACAGGTACAACAAAAATCAAATCCAAATTATTACAAATGAACATGTCATACATTATTTAATTATTCTTGCAATTATTTCAGATGTTCTTGGCAGACTTAAAGCAATCCAACCAATTGAGAAAATATTGGTTCAAGGTCACAGACTTGAGGATAAAAGAGAGTTCATCATTGAAAATATTAGGTAGTTCCACTACTTCATCTCCATTTTCAAAATCATGTTTATCAATGTTTTCTCTAACAAGTCCAAAATTTAAACAGGGGTGAAGATCTACGGATTACTTTATGGGGTGACATTGCTCGAAAATTTGATGAGAATATCGTCAATGCACAAGAATCACCTATTATTGTTGTTTTCGCAAGGGTTTCGGGTTACAGAATTTCGAGGTTCATTGTGCCGTTCTTAATACAATAGTATCATACCATTTTTCCTTTATTATACAAATACTATTTTTCCTAATTGATATTTTAAACTTCTATTTATTTTGCACACAATCAGGTGCAGCAAATTTGACTGGAACTGCTGCTTCGCTCTGGTATTTCAATCCAGATATTCCGGAAGTTTTGCCTTATAAGCAATAGTAAATCTCAAATATTCTCAAATTATTTAGCTTCTGGTTTTTTCATAAACAAGAAATTCTTATTATTAACTATATCAACCTTTGTTATATTCAGTTACAATCAAATGCCGCTAGATGTCCACAAACTTCCACCATCTGCGAGTCATCTCATTGGATCAACAAATAAATGAAAACCGAAAGACAATCAAAGAAATCTTATGCATGGACCCATATCAACATAAGGTTTTATTCCTAATACTTATGCATCCTCTTTTAACATTAGTTTTGCACTTTTGTTTTAACTTTTCCCTTCATCGATGCAGAATATACGGTTCACTTGCAGAGCATCCATTGCTGATTATGATCTCTTTAACGGTTGGTGGTGCAAAACATGCCCAAAATGCACCAAAACACTCTCTGGACCCTCAGATAACCTTAAATGCTTTGAACATGGACCTCTCGACTCTGCACCAATTCCATGGTTAAAAAAATCATCATATGCTCAGTTGATTCATGTCAATTTATTTTATAGTTAACAAAATATAATTATAGTTTAACTCAATTACAAATAACTATTGATCTATTGATGCAGGTTTAAGGTTAACTGCATTGTAACTGATGGGAAAGATGTTACAAAGCTTCTTCATATCTGGAAAAACTGCAAAGAACTTTTTCAACACCTCAGCGCATCATTTGGTTTATGACAAAAAATTTAATGATCCTTATGTTGTGCCACCACAGCTGATTGAAGTTTTAAACAAGATGAAAATCTTTCAACTATGTTTTGGAGCTTATAAATCAGTACTCAAAAGATGCGACATTTATGTTACAAATGTCTTTGATGAAGGCATACAACAATCTCCAACGGCTCGAAAAGAACAATTTGATATTGGATCCTCAACCACTCCTGCAACAGTGATTAATGAAGAGCCATCAATAGTTCCAGCAGAAACACTTACTCCATTAACACCGTCTGACAACACTCCACCATCTCAACATCAGCAAGCCTTTGTTTTGGATGATACTAGCGAAGACAATTACCACCCTGAGACTAAAAAGGCTTTGGACTTCACTGATCCCAAAACAAAAAATCTGTTAGTTTTTTTTTATTTAAAATAGCTTTATATATTCAAATTTCATACTCTTAATCGTTACAAAACAATTTCATACCATTCAGTTCCTAACATCATTTTTTCTATTCTACAGTCGTCTCAAGCAGAAAGCAATCATTTTTGATAAAGACGATGAGCCGACAACTAAAAAAAAGGATCAACCTATCTCCCTCATCAGAGGTTACTTTAAACACCACTTCTTTCACAATATTTACCTTTTAGCAATTATTGTTTCTTATATTTAATTTCATTAAATTCATTGCAACTTTTTTCAAATAACGCAGGAAGATTAGCAAGAAGAAAAGATTTCACATTTTGAGGAGGGATTTTCGCATCGTTCTTCACATCAACATCCCTACATTTTGCAATAGTATATAAGTTGTATAATTAACACTCTTTTGTGCTATTTTGTTGCGCGCTACATACACTCCAAAAAATATAACCGATGTTTGTGCAACAAACCCTTTTATGTACTCGACTATAACTTTTAAATCCGTACATATTATAAATTAATCATTAACAATCTAATTACATAATATTATATACACATGAATACCCGCGGCACCGTGCGGGTTATGTTGCTAGTATATATATATAACACAAAGAGTCACTAGTTTCCTTACTCATATTTGCATGAGTAACTTAAGGTTAGTCATAAGAGATGTTTACAGATAAAAAAAAAAGAGGGAGTTGTTATAAACTACAACAACTATATGAATAAGATTGCATTATAACTTAATGGATAAAATTTATTATACTTTTAATATTATACTCTTTTAAAATTCTTCATTCTTGGTATTTTTTTCTATGATAATTCAGATTCAAATGATTTATTTTTTATAATGGTTTTTTCTTGCTTCAACCGTGAGATATTGTCATTTGTGTATTAATAATTGATTGATTTCATTATAATTTAAATATATAAAGTTATTGTGGTTAACAGTTCAATATCGTATACATAAGGTTTCATGTGCATAAAGTTTTATACTAATTACTTTGAAACAAACCATATGCTTGCACAAAATTATTAAATATTCTATGTAATATATATAAATATAAATACACCCATATGAAAAAATAAGAAACTAGTGACTCACACATCAACACCTCATTAACCTTTTCTACCCATTAGTGGTGTTACCCATTGTCTCCCAATTAAGGAGATCATAATGTTTTTTTGCCTTGAAATTCCATCTTCTCTTTATAAATTTGATGTTCTTATCAACGGTTCTATTGTTGCCCATGTTATTATTATTGTGGCTAGGTTTTTGGCTTTAAATAGTCTAAGGTATGGTGAAGAGAAACTTGGTTGGTGGAGAGTTGGGTTTGACTAGGAGATAGCTATATGAGGCTGATACATAATTAGTTATAGATGAATGTTTAATATAAATTGTTGGTTCATGATTATAGAAATTGGCTAGGCTAACACTATTATGATGGTTGATTTAATTTTATGGTATATGGATCAAGCTTGACTGGTGGTCAGGTGTTAAGAGTTGAGGTAGTTGGGATGAACTTAAAATAATATTATTATGGTTGTTGGATGTTTGGGTGGATTTAATAGGAAAATGTTGCTATTTGGAAAAACTTAATGGATATTTGAGTTACTAGTATGTTGGTGTTGTTCATTATTAGTTAAGTTCTAACTGGTTAACGGAGATTCATTGGTGTTGGTCAAAGTGCGACTAGAGCCGTCTATCTAGATGGATTTTGATAATTAGAAAAAAGAATATGAAATTAAGTTAAGGTAAGAAGTGAGAGTCTCTCTCTCTCTCTCTCTCTCTCTCTCTACATATTTATATTGTATTTATTTTTTATAGTGATAAACAAAGTGAGCTTTTTTATTATTTGTTCAAGAGAGAGTTACTTTATATTTTATATAGAGATAATATTTTTCAAAATAGTATCCTTCATTAGAAGGGAAATAGATATATTTGAAACCACAATTATATTTTAGAAAAGTTGAATTAGGATATTAATAAAATTGTCCCCAAGGGGTGTAGCGTGGTGACAATGAGCCTGATATCTACATTGTTGATTTCAGGTTCGAGTATTCTCGTGTTTACTTTGTAAGAGTTTGAAATAGTTGGAGTTTAATCGCTTAACCTGATCCTACAAAAGAATGTTTAAAGGGGGATGAAATTTCATCGAAACTAAAAAAATATATATTTAATAAAATTGAACATGAGTATCTATTTTTCCTTCTTTATCTCTTTATTTTTTTTTACTTTCCTTTTTTCACTCCTTTCAATTTCTCTCTCTTTGTTCTCATTCATCATTGTTTGGGCTCTCACACTTGATTTGTTTTCTCATATTTTTTTTCTTCTCTACTTGAAACCAAAATAAAATATGCAAAATAATAAAAATATAGGATTTAGAAAATATCCAAAAATATATATTTTTTTAAATGTGTTTTTTGGGATATATGTATTTTTTTTATAAATGTTTGAAAAATAAAAAGCATAAAAAAGTAATGACAAAAGTTACAAAGCTATCTATCGTTTAACTATATATCTTGTGTTTGAAGATGAAATACCAAAAATCAAACTTATTAAGGTGTTTTGGTAGAGAATAAGATATCACAATTTATTTTAGTAGACTCTCAAGTTTCAATATTAATGGTATAACCAAAAATATTGCCTTACAAGGTCATAAGAGTTGTAGATCTCGCACGGTATTTGCAAATCTAAGGTGATCACTTGAATCTACATTTTTTTTTATTCTCTTCTTACTTTTTGTGCAAGTTTACTTTTTTGTGAATTGTTTTTATACATCACATCAATATTAGCTTTATGTAATTTCTTAAAATACTTCATTATTACCATTTGATATTAAGTTTAATTAATTATATGAAATTATCTTGTTTTTTTTTAAAAAAAAAAAGTTTGTTAAGTTAACATTTATGCGTGAATTACATGAACTTAATCTAGGTATTCAAAGTCTATTTATACAACTCGATCGATGTGATATATATATAATCTATCAATTTGGAGTTTGCTTCTAGCCGAATAGAATCTTGCGTTGATTTTTAGATTATATATTATAAAATTAACTCAATGATAAAATTGTATTTTTATAAAAATAAATAAATAATAGAAGTTACTTCCTTAGGTTAACAAAACCCATTTTTAGGTTTTAGTGTATATTTAGTAATGTACAAGCCATTGGCTTGCGCTCCACCGCAGCAATAAATTATTTTTTTATCTCGTTTCAACATATGTAATTTTTTGTTTTGTATTTTAGTTTTATTTTTTTATTTAGTTTTTGAATTTTTTTATTTATTTTTATTAAGTTTTGATTCCTTTAATTTTTTGGTCCTTCTGTGATAATTCTTAAATTTTTGCTTGTATTTATGTATTTATACTCTTAGTTTTGACTTTAAATTTTTATTGTAATTTATCTTTGTATCAAATGCAGTTTCCGTTAAAAAACAAAGAAAATTAAGCTTTAATGGCGTGAAATGAGAGTGAAACTCTCTCTCATGCATGTATAGTGATTCTTCTGTTGTTAGTGATTTGTTATCTTTGTGTTTATTTGAATTTGTTTTGTTTATGTGTGACTTGATATATTTTTAGTTTAAAGTGGTTTTTATTTAGAAAGAATTTTTTTTTAAAGATTTATTCTTCATATTATTATCTTAAAAGTATTTCAGAACACTGACATTCAATTAATTTGAGATTTAAAAAGAAAACTTAGTTCAATTATATATATATATATATATATATTAAGTCGTTAATATTAAACAAATATCCATAATAAAATGAATATATATAAAAAAACTAAATAATTGAAAGGTTTGTAAGATGATTATATCTCTTAGATGTATAACATCATAAAAAAAAAATCTATGCCCATTAACATTTCTTTACTTGTTAAAAAATTTGATTCTGACTATCGCGAAGCACAAGATAAGTCTCTCGTATATTTTTTCACTCTAGATAACTTGGCCCAATTTTTCCATTTGTTATGTCTACGTGTGATTTTATATATATTTTTTTAGTGATATTAGATCTGAAATATCATACATAAAAAAAGCACAAAAGTCAATTTTTAACAAAGATAACATCAACTGATGGATTATTTTGATTTTTTTTCATTGTGATTATCATGATTGTTGAATTGTTATAATTATTATAGCTACCATTATAACCATTATTGTAAATAATTCATATTCTAATTATTATCAGTAATACTATCGTTGCCACCACCATTATCTTCATAAAAAGAAAATCAATTATATTCTTATTTTTTAAAATTTATTCTTCATATTACTAGATTAAATTAATTTGAGATTTAAAAAACAATTAGTTCATTTTCTATATATATTTTCATGCGTAAATATTAAAAAAAAATCTAAATATATAATTAGCCTCACATTATCATAATTTTAAACACCCTATCCATAATAAAATAAATATATTAAAACTAAATAATCAAAAGGTTTGTAGGTTGATTATTTCTCTTAGATGTACAATATCATAAAAAAAATATTCTAGAACCATTGATATTTGTTTTATATATTAAAAAATTTATTTCTGGTTGCGGCGAAATGCAGGGCAAGTAGATCGTATATTTTTTCACTGTAGATAATTTGGCCTAACTTTTCCACCCGTTTTGTCTATGTGTGACTTCATATATTTTCAGTTTACATAATATTAGATCTGAAATATCATACATAAAAAAGTTGCAGAAGTCAATTTTTAACAAAAACAACATCGACTGATGAATTATTTTGATTATTATTCTTATTGTTATTATCATGATTGTTAAATTGTCATAATTATTATAGCTACCATTATAACCATTATTGTAAATAATTAATAATTTAATTATTACTGGCAATATCATCAATGCCACCATCATTATTGTTATAAAAAGAAATTCATTTTTTTTTAGATTTATTCTTTATATTATTATATTAAAAGTATTTCAAAACACTAAAATTAAATTAATTTAAGATTTAAAAAAAATTAGTTCATTTGTTTTTAATATTTTTCAGGCATAAATATTAAAGAAATATCAAAATATATAAATAGTCTCACATACTTTTAAGAAAAAACTCCTTAAAAATAATCGTTACCATTATTTTAAACCTTTTTTTTATAATAAAATGAAAATTTAAAAAACTAAATATTTGAAAGTTTTGTCGGATGATTATTTCACTCTGATGTACATCATTATAAGAAAATCTATGACCATTAACATTTTTTTGCATGTTAAAATTTGGTTATGGTTGTGGCGAAGTGTAGGGCAAATGGATCATATATTTTTTCACTGTAGATAATTTAGCCCAATTTTTTCACCTGTTCTGTCTTTGTGTGGCTTCGTATATTTTCTGTTTACATGATATTAGATCTGAAATATCATATATAAAAAACACAAAAGTCCAATTTTAACAGAAAGAACATCGTCTTATGCATCATTCAATTGTTATTGTCATGATTGTTAAATTGTTACAATTACTATGATTGCCATTATAACCATTATTTTAAATTAATATTCTATTTATTACTAGAAATATCATCATTGTCACCATCATTATTGTTACAAGAAGAAATTCATTCTTTTTAGATTCATTCTTTATATTATTATATTAAAAGTATTTCAGAACACTAAGATTAAATTAATTTGAGATTTAAAAAACAATTTGTTCATTTTTTATATATATTTTCATAAATAAATATTAAATAAATATCAAAATATATAATTAGCCTCACATATTTTTACGAAAAAAACCTTAAAATAATTGTTATTATTATTTGAAACGTCTTATCCATAATAAGATGAATATATAAAAAAACTAAATAATTGAAAGGTTTTTAGGTTGATTATTTTATCTCAAATGTATAATATTATAAGAAAATTCTAGGACCCTTAACATTTTTCTCACCTGTTAAAAAATTTGGTACTGGTTGTTGCGAAGTGTAAGGTAAGTGGATCGTATAGTTTTTCACTGTAGATAATTTGACCTAATTTTTCCACTCATTTTGTCTACGTGGCTTCAGATATTTTTTATTTATGTGATATTAGATATGAAATATCATACGTAAAAAATCGCAAAAGTTATTTTTTAACAAAAACAACATCAAAAACATCAAAAAATAAGATAAATGACAAACAACAATAAATAGTATTAGCTTAAAAAAATCATTTGTCTTGAATAATAAATAAATAAATAAAAACAATAAAAAGAGAAAAGGAAAAAAATAAGAAATATAAATTTTCAAATGATCACAAAGGCAAATTAAAATTTAAGGACTAAATTACAAAAACATACAACCTCAACAAAATAGAAAATAATAAAAATTAAAAACAAAAACTAAGAACATATGTGCATATAAACATGGACAAAAATAGAGACTATTTCATATATATATATATATATATATATAAAGGAATTAAAATAAAATAAAAAAATTCAAAGTATAAGGACCAAAATGAAAACCAAATATATGATTGATTTCAATCGAAGGACAAAACTGAAAAACAAAACAAAACTTCTATACCGAAAATTTTAAGGGATTTAAAACCAATACCAAAAATAGAAGAATAAGGACTGAAATAAAACCAAGATACAAAATCGATCTCAATTGAAGGATACAATTAAAATAAATAAAAACTTATATGACAGAAATCAGGATCATACCAAACAATTAAAAGATCAGAGACTGAAATAAAAAACCATAAACAGAGGGGATCGCCATGTAATTTAGCATGCAGGAGAGAGAAAAGAAGAAAGAATTCAACCGACCACCGTCACGTCTTCGGGTACCTTGGGATGCCATGCACACCACCATGAGAAATAGAACATGGCGGCGTATCAAGTGAGAGGGCGGATGAACATTTTTAACTGCCGTAAGCCGCCACACGCGTCTCTCTAGGGGGGGGTGAGACCAAATACCATCGACGTGTTTTCCAAACGCGCCCACAGTATTCAACAAAAAATAATAATAAAAATTATAAATTACCGAATCATCCTACAACCATCTCTTAGTTTTTATCTTATATGAGGGCATAACCGTATTTATACATTTTCAAACAATATGAAATACCCGGAACACCCCCGGAGGCAACTCTTGATTTTCTTTCATATTTAAGGATATTATGGTTATTTTACTGTGCACAGAAATGTAAAGGATCGAAAATGCCCTTGCGTCTAAGGTTAAATTTTTTTGAACAATTTCAAAATGGATTAAGCAAAGGAAAATTTACAGGGGCCTGCTAGGACCGGCACAAAGACTCGGCCTAAAGAGCAGGGAAGCGGCAGCCGCTTAACAATCCATAAAAAAACTACAAGCCCAAAAAAATAAAGACAAAACAGCTCAAAGACTGCAAAGGAAAAGAAGCTGAAGCCCAAACAAGCGGGCCTAAAAAAAATGATGAAGGAAGCAGACCGAAGAAGATAAGAAAACTTGGGCCCTGCCCCTGGACCTTTAAAACCAATGAAGCTTAAAAAAACCAAGGCCCGGTTCCTGAAACTTTAAGACCAGCCGAGACTCACTCCATGGCCCACGTAGGAGCCCTTTCGCCATGCAAGCTATAGGACCATGCAGAAAAGCTAGAGACCCTGGGAACAAGAAGGACCTTCGAGCAGCAGAGAAAACTTACAACTTCCATCGATCTCGAGCATAATTAGGGATGTGGCTCGTATAGTTCATTAGCAGCAATCTGATTTGAGTGATTGTTTCTTGCACTAGAACCCCAGTAGGCTTGTTCTGCCTTTGAAAAATTCTGTGATTTCTCTCTGTCCAAATGAAGTAGATTGCAGTTGCTAGCATGTGTTTAGTAAGGAGGCAATTGAATCTCTTCTTTTTAATCATTTTTTTCCCAGTCCATTGAAGAACATTTTCCCAGTTTACCTCAGGCCATTGTTGCTGAGCAAAAGAGGTAAGCCTGTTCCAGAAAAATCCAGTGTAAGTGCATTGAAAAAACAGGTAGTTGTGCAATTCATCCTCACTTCCACAAAGGATACAGGTACGGCTTCCTGTTGTAGTCCCCTAACATCGGTCTGTCCATTGTTGACAATCTACCTCTCAAAGCCAACCATAAAATCAAAGAGTAGCGTGGGACGTGGTGGTTGTACCAAATCAACCCATGCAAAGGTGGAATTCTCTTTAGAACTTCTTAAAAGATTCCAGGCTGAAGCGATAGAGAAAATACACGAGGCGTGAGCTGGCCAAATAATCTTATCCTGAGTGTGCTGCTTTGGATGGAAAGGAATGGAGCTCCAAGCTTGCTGAAGAGTAAGGTGACCGTTTGGGAAGGTCCATACCCCATTATTAATTATAGAACTCACTTTGGCTTCCCACCCAAGACCCGTTGTTGCAAGAATACGGGGAGTGAAGGCTTCAAACAGTCTTCTCCCCTCAGGCAGCCATGGATCAAACCAGAGGGAAGTTTCTCTGCCATCCCCAATAATCGTTCTAAAGAGGCCTTTCCACCATCTTCTGCTATCCATAATTTTCCTCCAACTCCAGGATGATTTGGCTGAAGCTTTGACTTCCCAAAAATTTCGCCCTTTCAGAAGAACAGAATGCACCCAACCAGCCCAGCCCGAATCTTTGTTTGTAAGAATGCGCCAAACAAGCTTCAGCAAGGCAGCTTTATTCCATTCACGAAGACTCTTAATACCCAAACCTCTCTCATTTAATGGGTAGCACAAATTTGCCCAGCTAACTTTAGCTCCATTTTTCTCTAGCGAAGGGCCCCTCCAGAGGAATCTAGCCATAATGGATTCTATTCTACGAATAACTGCCACAGGGAGAATGAACATACTGGACCAGTAGACCTGCATTGAGAATAATGTGGATTTTATGAGTTGAAGTCTGCCCGCGTAGCTTAGGGAAGCCGAGGTCCAGAGCTTTATGCGGGCTGTGATAGTTTCCACCAACTTGTTGCAATCATTATTGGTCATCTCTTCGTTAGTAAAGGAACCCCAAGATAGGTGATCGGAGGGGTTTTTATCTGAAACCCCAGCATAGCCTGGATATCTCTTAGTAAACTCTGATCAATACCTATAAGGAAAATAGAGCTTTTATCTGGATTTATGCTCCCTGACTGATTCATAAAAGAGTGCAAGGCACAGTTCAAGATGTCTACAGAGACTATATCTGCATGGCAAAAAAGAAGAAGATCATCTGCAAAACAAATATTAGTTGTTTTATTGGCTCTACATCTCCAATGATATTTGAAATCTGGATTAGCTGTGGCTTCCTTTATGTGCTCGTTTAGGCGTTCCATCGCCAAAACAAAGAGGTAAGGCGATAGCGTGTCTCCCTGCTGAATGCCTCTAGAGGATTTGAACCAGCCCTGAAGCTCTCCATTTATGCTGATAGAGAAATGGGGGGTAATGATGCAGGATTTGATCCAGTTAACAATGGCTTGCGGGATTCCTATAGCATTTAGACCCTGCAGGATATAGTCCCAGCGAATGGTGTCAAAAGCCTTGCGAAGATCGATTTTCATAGCACACCACGGGGGCCCAGTTCGGAGGTGGTAATTGTGCATGAGCTCCTGGGATAAAAGAACAACATCTGCAATGTTTCTACCTGGGATAAAAGCATTTTGAGAATACCCAATAGTATGCTCTAAAGCTTTCTTCAGACGGTTGGCCAAAACTTTGGAAATAGACTTGTAGACTACTCTGCAACAAGAAATAGGTCTGTACTCATCCAAAGTGCTTGGGTTTTCAACTTTGGGAATAAGAGCTAGGGTTGTAGCGTTTACACATTTTCGGCATAGAGTTTGTGTTGAAAAAATCTTGGACTGCAGCTACAAAATCCTCTCCCACTACGCTCCACCCTACTTTAAAAAACAAAGCTGAAAACCCATTAGGGCCCGGCGTTTTACCGTCTGATATAGAGAACAAAGCAGCTTGGATTTCCTCCTTTGTGATTGGGCCAGAGATATCCTCTTTCATATTATTCGAAATAGGCCTAGGGAAACCACCATAGTCTTGCATTCCTGCCCCCGTTCCTGTTTCCTCATTCATTAGATGCCTATAATACCCCACAACCACTTTTCCCAGTCCCTCTTGGTCATGGACAATGTTTCCTTCCCCATCCTCAAGACAAGTAATTTTATTTCTCATCTCTCTGTGAAGGTGAGATCGATGGAAAAAAGTGGTAGTTCTATCCCCGAGAGTAAGCCATTGGATTCTTGATCTTTGTTTGAAAAAAGCTTCTTCATCCTTGCTCAGCCTTAAGTATATTTTTGCTTTGTTTTTTTCTAACAGAATAGTCTCCTCTGCTATTGGGTCAGCATCCAACCTCAACTGGGCCTCATCCCAGTCAGCCTTGGCCTTAGCCACCCAAATGGAAATGTTTCTTCTGTTAACCTTATGCCAATTTTTCAAATGCGCCTTGATTAACTGAAGTTTAGAGGTAAATCTAAACATAGGGGACCCATGTATGTGTGCCTGCCACACCCTAGCGATCTAAGGAATGAAATCCTCCCTCTCGACCCAGAAATTTAGAAACTTAAAACTTGGCTTGGGCTTGAAATGATCTTGCCTAAGCTGAAGCATTATAGAACTGTGGTCAGAAACACTTCTGGGGAAGAAATGAGTTGTGGCATTTGGCCAAACATTAGCCATAGGTGTGTTTCCTATAACCCAATCCAACTTCTTCAGAATTGTGTTCTCTCCCTGTTGCTCGTTGTGCCAGGTGTATTTGATGCCCCTATAAGGAACTGTGTGAAGCTCGGCTTGATGCATGCAATCTCCAAAAGCCTGTTTGTGTCTGCTCCAGTTAGGGTCACCTCCCTTACTATCAGTAGGGTTCATAGTTGCGTTAAAGTCACCCATTAACACCCATGGATTATCTCTAAGGTTAAAAATTACTGTGCGTTAAGGGGTAAAATAATAATTTTACAATTATAATCCATGATAATCCGTGTCTATTGCTACAATAATTTCTCTACAATGACTGTGCGACCTGATTTAGTTTATTAGATAATTATAGGATGTTTTTGGAAAAATACTTTTTAATTAAAATATGTTTTTTTTTCTTACACCAACATATTAAAATAACAATAAAAAAAAAACATATAGACATCCTCAATTTGGTGTTAAAAAGATTAAAAATGAGGTGATACCAAAAAATAAAACTCACTTCAATTGAAAGGTAACGCGTGTTTTTTATGGTCAAAATTAGTTGAATGATTGATTTTTTGTTGAGAAATCAACTTATGGAAATGGCCGGCCGTGCATTTTCGGTGGTGGTTTGCCATGAAAATGGGCCGACGGCAGCCTTAAACACGGACTATGGTCTCTTCTTGCTGGCTTGAATTTGGAGCAATACAGTAGTAAAGCGGGCTCAATAACATAAAAAGAATCTAAAGGAAAGAGGAGCAAACAAAAAGTAAAAGCTGAAAAAGAAATTCATATTATATTTATACCAAAAAGAAAAGAGAAATTCTAACAACACAACACCAAAGTGAAGCGAGAAGCAATCACCTCCACTCCCACGCCACACCGGAAAAAGAGAGAGCCCCCTCCTCTATGGCGCTATCATTACCAACCCGGCAAAGACGAGGAGTAGCGTCTGATCTCCCATCACCGTCCTCCTCGCGATCAAAACCTGACGAAAAGGAAGACAAACGAAAGCGATCAGAGGAAGGGCAAGAACATAAAGCAATAGGATGGTTCTTGCCCTTATTCGCTTTAGGAATGTTGCGCTACATGAGTGCTACATCAAATATCATTCATGATTGTGATGAGGTTTTCAATTATTGGGAGCCTCTTCATTTTCTGCTCTATAATTCTGGATTCCAAACCTGGGAATACAGGTAATTGAAATATCATCATTTTATTTCTTTTTTCTTAATTAAAATCTGATTCTAAGAGTATTGTTGATTTTTCAGTTCTCGGTATGCGCTGAGGTCGTATTTGTACATTAATTTCCATGAATTAGTCGGATTACCAGCTTCCTGGTTGTTTCCTGATGATAAAGTAAGATTTCATTTTACCTTTTGGCTACTTCAATTATTCACTGTTCGTGTCGAGGGTTTATTAAGGAGAGAGTTTCTTTTTTCTGTTTATGTGCGGTGCAGGTGAGAGTGTTCTATGCAGTAAGATTTTTTCTAGGTTTAGTGTCAGTTATTTCTGATGCCACGCTAGTAGTAGCACTTTCAAGGAAGTATGGTAAACGGCTTGCTTCGTATGCGCTCGCCATGTTATGTTTAACCAGTGGTTGTTTCTTTGCTAGCACGAGTAAGTGAGCAGTTTTTGTTTTTGTTTATTTATTTTTTGGATATTGATGTGTTCATTTTGTCAGTTAATGCTGAGTTGGATATGATTGGCAGGTTTCTTGCCGAGTTCGTTTGCTATGTATGCCATGAGTCTTTCTTCGGGATTATTTTTACTTGGGAAACCTGCTTCTGCTGTTGCCGTTGCAGCAGTAGGAGTAATTCTTGGCTGGCCGTTCTCAATTTTGGCTTTCTTGCCGATTACAATTTACTCTTTGGCCAGAAGATTTAAACAAACATTTTTAGCGGGGGCAGTTACTTCGCTTGTTCTTCTTGTAAGTGCTTTGTTGATTTGATTTGATTTGATTTGATTATTGATGTTTGTTATTGTTACAGTTAAAAGAATGTTATTCTTCCAGGTGCTCTCGGTGCTTGTTGACTATTACTACTACAAACGATGGACGTCATCTGTTTTTAATCTCTTACAATATAATGTCCTAGGAGGTGGTGAGAGCCACTTATATGGGATTGAAGGGCCAATTTTTTATCTGAGGAATGGATTTAACAATTTCAACTTCTGTTTCATCCTGGGTTTACTCTTCCCTGCATTTCTACCCATTGCAAGGAGAAAGTATGCTCCAGACCTGCTAATTGTAGTTTCACCTCTTTATATATGGCTGGGGTTCATGTCTTTGCAACCACACAAAGAAGAAAGGTTTGTTTTTCATACTATTGCCTCCAAATTCCTTGCAGAGCTCTTTGTGCCAGATTTTTCTGTAATCACTCATGCTATCTTCCTGTACAAAGTATTGATATGGATTTGAATGTTTCAGTTAATCTTTCCATCTTGTCATTCTTCTTGCCAGTAATTAAGTCTATTTCTCTCTAGTTAGCAGTGCTCGTTTACTTACCATTTAGAATGTCCAATCTTAACTATTAAGGAAATTCAGGTGGATAGAAAAGAAATGGTGCTTCAATAAATTTCTTATATTTGAGTTTGACTGACATCAATGCCTGTTAAGTTTTTTCTCGCAAGGGTGACTTTTTTGTATCGCTAAATTGATACTAGACCTTTCGCTTTCAATTTATTGAAGATACTCTGTCTCAGTTTCAGGAAGTAGGTTGGTCTCATGATAAGGTTGAGGTTGTCCTCTGCTTAAAGTGTAGTTGTGTCCCTATTTTATGGTCTACTTTTGGTTACCATAAACTCTAATGCTGAATGAACCTCGAGTTCGTAGCAATTGCTTTCTATTTGTGTTGCTAAATTTCCCTACTAAATATACATCAAATTGATTGGTATCAGGCAAATGTGTTAGAATTGTAGTTGACTGGATGAGTAATTTGAAATGATGTAGTTTTCAGATTCCGTATTATATGTGACTTGCATTTGAATTTCTATATAAAGAGAGTTTGGGGGGATGTTGCCTAGTGCTAGAAAAACAAGAAAGGGGGTTGAAAGTTAAGAATGTGTGTGAAGCATGTAATAGGGGAACTCTAGCTGAATTGAGTGGAAGTTCGTGAATTACACATTGTTCTTAAATTTTCTGCCTTTTGGAATGCAATTTGGAAATAAAGAATGAAAGGGAAAGATCTTGTCATGAATAGGAGCTATGGACTTGTTTTACTCCAAAGATCTGGCTAGATCAACTAAGGTTTTTTCTAGAAATGTCAGAGTGAACCTGATGTTCTTAGTTTGCTCTCCCTTGAAGAATCACGTTGCCACTATGAGATATGCATTGGAGTGAGCTTGAAAGAGTAAATGCATAAACTTTCAAAAAAGATGTCATGACATCCGGTCTGAAACTCTTCCTCTAATCAGTACTTATTTAGCATGGTTTTGTTCATTCATATAGCATCAATTGGGGGAGTTATTCATTCATTTGAATGCTACTAGAACTATATTTTGTGGATGAGGAAAGCCCGGGAATTTTATAAATAATATCCTCATTGTACCTCCTCGCATGTAAACTATCCAATTGCACTATTAAATCTTCCCCAACAATAGTGAATCTTATTTCTTCTTGTCCAATCACATTCATATGTGATGCTGATAGAGGGTTTAGATCATGACATAATATAATCAATAATCAAACTTTATACCAGAAACCTTTGCAATGTGAAATACTTTGTCAAAGTTTGGATTGCCACCCCATGTCTTTCTAATCTTTCATTGACACGCTGTTGGAAAATGTGCTATCATTTTTCAGTTATTTGCTCTGTATAAAACAATGTCTGTTTGGTTGGTTCATATATGTTATGGATAAAGAGATGCTTGATTATTGTAGAGTGCAGATCTAAATAGAGAAGCAATGGTCAAATGTTATGATGATTGATACATTTCTAACCACCACTGCAGGTTCCTTTATCCAATATACCCTCTTGTCTGTGTTGCTGCTTCAGCTGTCATTGAGAGCTTTCCTGATCTTTTCCGAGACAAATATAATCCCCATGACAATTCCTGGCCAGTTGTGGTAGGCTTCCCATCTATTCTTCTATATTTCCTTGCTAATTTTATTAGCTTTAAACTTATGTTACTTTTTCATGCAGATAGCTAAATTTATCAGGCCTGTGGTTCTTGGACTAATATTATCTGCATCCCATGCTCGTACATTTTCGTTGATTAATGGTTATGGTGCTCCTTTGGAGACTTACAAGATTTTGGAGCACTATGATGATGTAGGAACAGGTACGATCTGTTATGGAGTAATACACAGCTAGAACATTCTCTCTTACCCTGTTAGTCTTGTATTTTTTGGGTGGTGGTACTGCTCTGTAACATTTAGTGTTGGATAAAAGGCATCTGGTGATTTAGACCTTCTAACTCTTAGAAATTTATATATTATAATATAAATTGTCAAATTTTGGTTACGTTTTCTGTTTTGGCTTATTTTGGTGTTGGAGAAAGTGATCTGTGAATATTCAGCAAGTCATTTGTGATCGAGAACACTTATAATTGTGAATAATCAGAAAGTGCATGACAGTAGCTTCAGGATGGTACAAGAACCAGTTCTACTTGTAAGATTTGTTGAACTTGTTGCCCTATTTTTTGGGTCACCTCTGTTTATATAATAATGACAATAGAGAAATTACAGCATTAATTAGATTCAGGCTAATACACTTTCTGCAATTATATAATCAGTAACAGATGATCCTCTGGCAATCTTGCTGGTAGATAGTATTATTTGAGAGTTCTCTGCCTTGGTCAGGATTACCATTGAGTTGATGCAGATGATCCTTTCATTTTCTTTGAAGGAACCACAGTAGGACCTAATTGCCATTTGCTCCCCATGTTTTGTTTAGAGAATTAATTATCACAGTTCTCATTGTATTTAAGGAAACATAAATGTCATTTACATATTTGTTTTGGAAGTAAACGCATCCTAGTTTTGGTTTCTGTATATTCCAGGTTCTACTCTTTGTGTCGGAAGTGAATGGCATCGCTTTCCTTCATCATTTTTTGTTCCTGAATACATCAGTGAAGTTCGGTGGATTGATGATGGATTCCGAGGTCTTCTTCCATTACCATTCAATTCTACCCTGGGTGGGACTGCAGCAGCACCTCCTCATTTTAACAACAAGAACAAGGCATCAGATGAGCAATTTGTAATTGATCCCGCACCTTGTTTTGCTTTCCTTTCAACATCATTACCTTCCTGTTATAAAGTTAACAACACAAGTTTTGCGTACAGCTCAGAGATATTGAAGCTTGTACTTTCCTAGTTGAGCTGCAGCTCAATCGACCTTACCCTACTCGTGGAAGTGACTTGTCAACCTGGGAGGTATATATACCAGTCCCCTCACCTCTGTTTTCCAGTTTTGACATTTTTATGTTCCTTGGAGAGTGTGGTAAAACTGTGTGCGTTGCAGCCAATTGCAGCATTGCCCTATCTAGACAGGGAGTTCTCACCTTCCATGTACCGGTCCTTTTTCATCCCGTATCTGTGGCAAGAGAAGAATGTTTTTGGAATGTACAAGCTGCTCAAAAAGAGTATCAAAATGACATTAATGTGAGCTTGAGTTCAAACTCCTGTCCCTTGAGCTCCGAATTTTGCATCCAAGTAGCTGTTCATAGCTTGACTTGAACTCCGGATCTGAAAGAAAAGAAACACTTGACATTGAAATCTGGATTTGAAAATGTAGTCCCCGAACTCTCGTACATTTTTTTTATTCCATGCAAAGTTTAACCTGAGTGGTCCGTGATCTGTTGACTATATATCCCTTGGATTATTTGTACCACGATTCTGCTGTGGTTATGTGCAATTGAGAAATTTGCATGGCTTTCGACCATTCATGAAAAGACGTCTACACAATGCATGAGCATGAAGTGTTCTCTTTTGCTAAACCGGAGCGTGATAGATGTCATTCAGGAAAACCGGGATGGATTATGTTTGCTTCTCTCTTCATGAAAATGTTTTCTTTAGTTGATTTTTCCCATAAATGTATTGCATTGCCATTTAATTTGCTTTGTTGTAAACTGAAGCCAAATGAGAAAAAGGAACTAAGTAGGATGTGATGATGGATGGATGTTTGATATCAATTTTTTTTTTTTCTAAAACTAAAGCGACCAGACAAATAATAGATTAAAACATGGAGCACTTAAATGTACTTTTCAAATTAATTCCAAAGAATCACCTGTGTAACCTGAGTTTTTCACTTCAGCCTTTTATCTTTTAATTTAACCCTCCCTATGAAAATGCAATTAAATGCTTAAAAGGGTTCAGTTATGAAAAAAAAACGTTTGAGGACCAAAATAAAAAATTATTAAAAAAACACTATACATTTAATAGTTAATTGTGAGAGAGTGAACAATAGAAGAGTTTATAGTGAAAGATTCACGTAATTACTATTGTAGATTATTGTTAATGTTGTAAATGCGTACCCCAAATAGATTTTTGCATCAGAATACACCTTATAAAACAAATTGGTATGTCATATTTACAGCAATGTAGGAAAACTCGATCATCTCTATTTCGGGATTAAAATTGAAAATTTAATCTATCACATAAATATCATTCAAGGAATGAACGACCACAATGAAATTTAAGATTTAATTATATGCGATTGTTAATTCTAGAATAATAAAATGTATAACAATTGTTAATTTAAGAGTTATGTTTTCTTATGAATGAAGTTTTTGATTAGCGTATACGATAAAAAAAAACATGTAAAGAAAAGTAATTCCATTAAATGTTAATTAAAAAAATATTATTTAGGATTGGGCATAGAGAGCGCTTGTTAATATGTTGTAATCATAATGGAAAAAAAAAAAAGTGGGAATTAAATCATACCCTATTAAATAATATTCCAAATAATTTTTTAAATCAATCTATTACAATGAATCTCAATCACGAGATTACGATCCAAATATGATCTATACAAGACACCCTTTGAATTAAAAAAAAATCTCAAGTAGCCATGGCTTCACCTTTTTTCCAAACATTGAAACAACTATCTTTTTTGTCAATAAAACTCTTGACCCGAGTCATGAACTTGCTCAGATTTTCTATTTTTATAGAGCAAACCTTTATTTAATCATGTGACACTAAAAATAGACATTTTCAAGAAAATAGCCATAAAAATTAAAAAGAGAACAAAAATAATCAATTAAAATTTATCTCTGGAAAAAAAAACTACGTGTCTATGTCCGAGTGGGTAAATGTGTTTAGCCCATGAAAACAAAAGGCAATGTGACCATAAACCAAATTAAGTCTTTTACATCTTTAATTGTTTTTAAGAAACAAAACTCTTTTTTTATTTTTTGCAAAATCAAACATAAATAAAATACTAGAGGTGTGCTATCACCATCCTAAACACATCATAACAAACCAATCAAAATAGTTTCTCAAGATCAAATGCAAAACAGTGAATTTTCTAAGGATAAAATTGAAAAGACATCGATATATTGGATTAACCTCGATCAACCTAGGTTAAACCACCAAATTCATGATCTAAGTCAAGGACATAACCACAATAAACTAACCTGGTTAGGCCATATTTCTCTTTCTTTTCCTTTCCTTTCTTTTATCCTTGGTTGGACATTTATTAAGCTCAGATAGGATAAAATCCAAGACTAAATTAAAGAGTTATCAAATAATCAGCGTCTAATAAAAAAAATTTTTTATATGGTGCTAGTAACTTATGTATCAGCATTTGAGGAAGACTACCATATTAAGAAGGTGTGTGTGACTTTCTCTAAGCTATACTGGTGGCTTTCCTTGGTGCTATTGAAATTATCTCGATAGAAGCTTACTTTTAGGGTGACACGTGATGGTGTCGTAGTTATAATGTGGCTTCAATAATCCTTTTTTTTTTCCTCTTAATTTGTGCGCTTTATTTCTTTTTCTTTTTATTTAAAAATAAAAAAAGATTGCATTTTTTCTTGATATCAAATTATATCTTTGTATTAGCTGTTTTTTTAGTTATTAAATCCAGTCTAGGGGTTGACCCAACCAAGAGGCTTGGTCTCGAGTCACACAAGTTGCCCCTAGTCAACCCAAGAAAAAAAAAGGTTTTAATATCCCACTCAAAAAAGTTAAGAAACAATCTATGTGAATATGGGTTATAAATGTTGACAACAATGAAGTTTAAAAGGTTATTTTAATCTCATTTTAAGTTGAAGTATTTAGACCGAAAATATTTATTATCCCAATTTGAAAAAAAAATACAACATTCTTCTTGTGAACATAAATTATATATACTAATGAATTTCCAATCCCACATTCAAAAAAAATAAAATTATTTTATTTTTTATATAGTAAACTGTGATATGAATCTTTTCTAACGTGTTAGTGAAAAAATATTTCCCCCTCTCTTATAGAAAATTCAACTATAGCAAGAGAAACCTTGATTTGTCCTTACAGATCCTGTGATTCGTGGACCAGAATCAGGGAGAGTAATCAAAATATAAAACTTTGTGCGTTTTATTTTATGCCCTCAGACCATCAAACTAATGCCAACGTGACACTAAATTATTGGTCGTTCAATTTATGCTTCCCTTTCTACTTAGTGCCCATTTGGTAACGCGGTTGAACCTGAGTTTCAAACAAAAATCAATTTTATGTTGTTTGGTAAAGCAAAAAAACAGATTAAATTGGTATGGGTCTCACAATAAAAATCGATCAAAACTGTTTTTCTTAATAAGCAGAAGATTTTTGTTTTTCTTGCATTTCATTTTATTGTGTTAAGCTATTATAGTGACTACTTTTCCATGATCACAAACCTTCTCCTTCTTCAACGTGATGAACCAGAAGATGTGATGAACCAGAAGCTTCAACATGAAAAGGAAGAAGATGATGGCATAACCAGAGCTGAGAGGAAGAAGACAATGGCACAACCACTAACCAACAACCAACCTTGGTGATGGAGGATCACTAGAAGCTCTCTCTCCCTCTTGGTTGCAACTTTTTCTCTCCAAAACAACAACCATGGATGAAGCGCTCTCTCTCTCTCGGTTCCAACTTTTTCTCTCCAAAACAGCAACCATGGATGTAGCTCTCTCTCTCCTCAGCAGTCATCGGTGAGCACCATCAGCTGCTCCTTCAGCGCCATTAACCTCTCCTCTTCACCGTCAGCACCTGCACCGTCCAGTCTTCTCCCCCAATGATGTCGAGCAGCAACAGTAGCAGCTGCACCACCACTAGTAGCAACCTTCCAACAATGCCACTAGCCACCACAGTCCACCATTTACAATGTCACCACCACAAGAAGAACCACCTCGGCCTCCTCTACCCATTGGTATCAGCAATTGAGCCTCTCGTCACCGTCGACCATGTTACTGTTCACTTGTTACATGAATAGTAACTGCGTGAATTAATTCACAACAATGAATGCAGCACACTGTTTTGTGTGTTTTTTTTTTAATTGTTAACTGCTAGGCCGGACCTTTCTTGGCCTAGCCCAAGTCTAGCATAGTTGGGTTAGGCCCAATTCAATTTTTTTTATAATTTAAAAAAATTACTTAAAAAAATTAAAAAAAATATGTAGATAGAGGTTCTGAATTTTCTAGCAGTCCAGACATTGAGGTCAGGATGACGCCAAACTCACCCAGTTAATGCATTTTGACGTGACCGTCAATAGCTTCGTTGTTGATGCATATCTTTTTTTGGCTGAATTATGTCATTTTGGCCCTCAAATCATCGTTTTTTTTTCCATTTTAGAAAAGTTTCGTTTTAGCCATAACTCTTGATTTCCAAGTCCAAATTGACTTTCGTCAATTCTGACTTGCTCAAGATTTCCAGCAGTTTTAATTTCCACAATTATCTTAATTTTGCTATTTTTGATAATTTTTAATAATTATCCCGTTTCTTGTCCAACAAGGATTAGGGCTAAGATTTTCTCTTTAAATATCATTGTAAGCTTTCTGGCCTGATACTGAATTATTCAATAAAATTTCAAATTTTCTTGAGAGTTTCTCTTGTAATTATTATTAATAAAATTTCTGGGAATCCCAGAATATTACAAGTGGTTTGATGAGAGAATAAAACAAATGTCTAATTTACATGAATTATTAATTATATTTTATTGTTGTTATTATTATTATTAATCTACAATATTTAAAAAATAATATACATATATACATACATATATATATATATATATATATATATATGTGTATGTGTGTGTGTGTGTGTGTGTGTGTGTGTGTGTGTGTGTGTGTGTGTGTGTGTGTGTGGTCCCCGAGGGGGTGGCCTAGCGGTTGGCCTGGGGTACCTTGCTTCGGCAGACCCAGGTTCAAGCCCGGGAAACAACCTCACCTCGTAAGAGCACTGGGACAGCCGGGGGTTTATGCATGCTCTGGGCCCACAAAGTGCACTTTCCGGGTCATGCGGTTCCCACGTTATTCAAAAAAAAAGTGTGTGTGTGTGTGTGTGTGTCCTTTAAAGTAATTTTTCACAAGTTGACAGAAATATGAACAACAGATAACCAAACACATGAAACTGTTTTTCACCAACTTCAAACTCAACCACAGTTTTAACCAAACATTTTAGTTTCAGTTATAAACCGCAACTAAAAATGCTTTTCATGAAACTGCTTTTTAAAACCTTAACAAAAAAATAAAAGTAATATCAAACACACTCTTAGCCATCATATCCATCCCCAAAAGGTAAATATGAGGTTGCATGTCTTTACTGGCACAAACAAATCCAAAACACCTATAAAATAAATGAAATTGTATTATGTATGTGTATTAAGGTCTATTTTAAAGTATAAAAAATATTGTTTTTCAAAATAGTTTTTTATTTAGAAATTTAAAAAAATAACATTTTTTTTAAATATTAATATTAATACATCAAAACAATTTATAAACATAAAAAAATTAAGTTTAAATAAAAAATAAAAATATCATTTTTAAAACGCATTAACAACATACTACAAAGAGCGCAAATAAAGCACATCTAACCACACACGTATGATCAAGCAGGTCTCTTCTAATTAATTAATGCATCGCTTATGATATTAATATTTTTTTTTCTTAAAAAAATCACCACATATCTCTGTGAGATCATACTTCTAAAGTGATAAAAAAGAAAGAAAGAGAAGTTAAAGGGCCCAAATCATGACATTGATGGTTCGACTGAAATTATAAACAAATAGAAGGTCTAAATTAAAGTGTATATACTATTCAAACTAATGAAAAAAAAAAAGAGAGAAAGCAGGCTCTCTTTTTTCCACTCAACTTTTTCTTTCTCTCCGTCCTGCTCATTTTGATAGCAAGCTGCTTTTTCTAGAGAGAGAAAGAGAGAAACGGGCTGTGATTGCTTGTGTGTGTTTTCTTAGAGATTGACCAGAAATAGCGATGGATTCATCCAAAGATCGCGAGAACTTCGTATACGTCGCCAAGCTCGCTGAGCAAGCTGAACGCTACGACGGTCTGTTTCTCTCTCAAGATATATTTATACGCGTCTTTGTTCTTTCTCTCTCACTCTAGATCTGTGCATTGAAGTTATGTTTGTACTCATTATAGAACTCAATCGCATGATCGATCGTAGATTTATGTATTAAATAACATACATTTTGATACTTATTGCATTTGATTTAAAATAATTATTGAAATATATTTGTCTTCTTTTTTGGGAGATTAGAAGTTAATCACGTTTAATTAATGTTACCGATTTTAATTATTTTGACTGATTTCTTCTTTGACTTGCAACTACTTTGATGGTGATTTTTTTGCTTCTTAATTTCATTAATTATCATGTCTTTTAATTTAGGTTTTTGTGCTTAAATTTAGGATCTTTTAAAAAAATAAATAATTAACAATAGAGAAAATTTAGTAATTACTGATTCAGTACTTATTAACTAATTAATTTGTTTTTTTTGTGATTACATAGGTGAAAAGTAAAATAAAAATGGAACTATTTCTGTTCATCGAAATTAATTTCTAGTGGAAATTCAAAAAAATAAAATAAACAAATTTATAATGTTGATACTTTTATTGGAAGTTGTTAGAAAACTGAGTTTATTGTGTCATGGCATGTAGAAATGGTGGATGCCATGAAGAAAGTTGCGAAACTTGATGTTGAATTAACAGTGGAGGAGAGAAACTTACTCTCTGTGGGATACAAGAATGTAATTGGAGCGAGGAGGGCATCATGGAGAATCTTGTCATCAATTGAGCAGAAGGAGGAGTCAAAAGGGAATGAAACAAATGTGAAGAGGATCAAAGAGTATAGGAAGAAGGCGGAGGCAGAGTTAGATAGCATTTGCAATGATATTATGACTGTGATTGATGAGCATCTCATTCCGTCATCTGTAGCTGGGGAATCCTCTGTGTTCTACTATAAGATGTAAGGGTGGATGTATTTGTGTTTTTATTAATTTGTTTGGGTAGATGTCATGGTTTCAATTGTCATGTGAAATTTATGAAGGTTTTTGGGTTTGGTGCAGGAAAGGTGATTATTACAGGTACCTGGCTGAGTTCAAGAGTGGTAATGATAGGAAAGAAGCAGCTGATCAGTCACTTAAGGCATATGAGGTATGTATGCCTATATTTTGTTCTGTTTTCCTTTGATCCTATGATTAAATTTCAGGGTTCGAAAACTTTGACTTGATGTGAAGCAGTCATCTTCTCTAAACTGATTCGCAGATGGATCTTTCTCTAAGTCATTTGCACTGTTTCTGTTTGGATTATCTTGAAATGTGAATTTTCACGAGCAACCTATTTTTGAAAACCCCAGGCTGTACATCCTTTCTTTGACATATATTTCTCTTGTCTCTTTAGTTATTTCTTACAAGGAGAATGTTATTGAAACTTGCATTTAGGTTGCTGTAACTTCCTTGTTTACTGTTAAATTGATCAGGGATTGCTTTTACTTGCATAAAGTATTGCACAGCTGTGTTTTGATGTTTTAAATGGGCAGAGCCTTGTTTGATATCTAACAAGGCTCTTTACCCATATGTTTTTCCCATGGGAGAGCATTCCTTGGTTATGGCCTCTTGGTTTTCTGCCAATTTTCTATGGTCCTTTTTCATTGAATCTGTCATCCTTACCCTTGTTT
Organism: Salix koriyanagi; assembly: GCA_029228605.1. Lineage (NCBI taxonomy): Eukaryota > Viridiplantae > Streptophyta > Magnoliopsida > Malpighiales > Salicaceae > Salix > Salix koriyanagi. The sequence continues at coordinate 5,246,679 of CM055337.1, read as the reverse complement.
TCCTTTAATTTTCCTGTCATCCTTATCAGTTTATTCATCTACATAAGGTTTACTATATCATTCGTTCTGCATGTTGGCTTTTGCAGACTGCTACAACAACTGCAGCAGGTGATCTATCTCCCATCCATCCCATTCGACTGGGTTTGGCTCTTAATTTCTCTGTGTTCTACTATGAGATCATGAACTCACCAGAACGGTATGCAGAATGTGATTGCTTATATGTGTGAACAGCTCTAGACTATAATTTTATTTGTATTTTGAAAAAGCTTATACATATAAATTCTTATTGCATTTTTGGGGTCACTTAGGGCTTGCCATCTCGCAAAGCAATCATTTGATGAAGCTATTTCAGAGCTGGATACCCTGAGTGAAGAGTCTTACAAGGATAGCACTTTGATTATGCAACTGTTGAGGGACAACCTCACTCTGTGGACTTCTGATATTCCTGAGGATGGAGGTATCTGTTGATTCAATGCATGAAAGTTTGAAAGGGTCAAGTTGTCATTTTATTTTATGAAGAATAATTTTGATCTGTTCTCTCCATTTAGTATTATTTTGAACTCAGTCTAAAATGTGTTGAAATCCCATTTTAGCTACTCTTTCTCCATAACAATAAACAAATAAATGGAAAAATTGATATATTTGACATTGTCTCATTATGAGGTCTGTGAATTCCTTAGATGCCAAATTCATTTTAAGGACTATTCATGATTTCTTGTAATACATGGAGCTGTTGGGTTTAGGAGTATCTAACTAAATCAAATGATTAGAGCAAAATTGAAAAGCGATGGCCCATGGATGAATGAAAATCTATATGCATTTGATTGTTTGACTTCATAGGTACAAAATGCTTCGGATTCTCTGCAAGAAATCATAGTGGCTTTTAGTGGACATCTTCTTTAACCTGAGCCTTTTGCAGCATGAGTTATCCGTTGTGCACATATGATTACCAGATGTTTGTATACTGTAGGGTTTTAGTGGACAGTTGACTTATCTGAATTTTTATATTGACAGAATACCAGAAGATGGAAACCTCTGCGAGAGCTGGCGGGGGTGAAGATGCCGAGGTTGGCCACTTACCTGTCGTGAACTGTCTATTCTCTGAACCATTTATTTGGATTTGCATATTTATGAACATTCATTGAATTCGTTTATTGTGCAGTGATGATGCGACTGGAACCCCTTCTGGTCCTTCGATGGGTGACCGAGGAGTAGGATGATTTTCCCACAATGTTGTGCTATTGCTGTACTTAAAGAGAGGTTTTACAGATTTCTCTTGCTGTACCTTACTATTGTCACTTGGTGTTAGTCTCATTGTCCGTCAACTATGTATTAGCAGGAAATATTTGTTGGGTTGTAATATGGATATGACCAACGATTATTGCTGGTTTCTCAAATTTCCTTTCTGGCCAATTGTATTTCAATTGGTTATTTTGGGTAAATAATTCATCTTTCATTCAGTGATTACCACCTCTTCATGATGTGATGTTGGAGATGTCGGTGGATTTCTATAGATGAACCCATGGACAGTTTTCTTAAAACCCAGACGGTGCGAAACTCATGCTCGCAATGCATTTTGTAGACTGAGGTCGTCTATCCCGATTATCCGGTTGTCATCAAGACCCTTAAGGTCGTTGTGAGATTGAGATTTGGTTAACGAATTGGCATGCTCATGGACTTGGGCCTGTTGTGTCCTTGAAGCCCAGCCAGGTCAGATTCTGATCGCAGCTGTGACCAATACTATTCCTCTTGATTGGACTAGGTGTTGGCTCTTGTTCGCAATCCACATCCGATCGGAGACCACAAAATTAATGGTCATAAATATTCAGGTATTGTTCCGGTCGCCAAAGTAACTTTCTCAAGTGTCCATGGATAATTCCGGTAGCCAGTAGCAGCCATCTCTCTCTCTCTCTCCCCCGCAGCAGCTCTCTCATCTCCCTCGGCAGTTTGCAACAGCCACAACCAGCAGCAGCCACCCACCACGACCCTCTCTCTCTCTCTCCTTCCTCAGCACCGACAACCTCACTGTGACCTTACATTATATTCTTGTTTTGACTTCTCGGCAATTTTGCTCGTAATGCCACAAGATCTTTTGTTGAACAAGCTTTTCTTTTCAATAAGATCATGTATTTTCTTCTTTTATGTCGTGCTCTTTTTTTTGTAAATAACACAAACACACCTTATACCCTTTCATCTAAATTATACATGATTCCCATAATTTCATAAAGATTTTTGGCAAATCAAAGTCCAGTACGGAAAGAACTGCCAAATTAATATTTGTTTAACAAATGTATTTTGGGAATTCAAAGAATTTCATTGAAAGATGATCTAATACCCCCAAACCCACATAATAAAGCTAAGCACTTAGCTAAACAAATAATCCAAAAAATAAAAAATCATTTCGAATGGAAAAGCAAAGTTTACCGATCCTGGATGCATGATTTTGAAATGAGGAGAGGCCATCTTTGATACGCCTTCTCAAACTCTCAAATATCCCTTGTAGCCCCTATTTGAGCCTAATAAATTCTTTTGATAATTAACCATGACAAAGATCACACCCTATACTAGGGGGTAAGTGCGAGGATCAAAAAACAGTTTTAATATACAAAATAGTCCTCAATGACAAGTGATGCCTGAACAAAGCTAAAGAGCATAAACATAAAAAAAAGGTTTTAGTATACTATAGCAAACCAAGACAACATGATGATAGTGCTAAAACCCATGAAAAAAGATCAAACAAAATACTGAGGGATTGTGAAGTCAACATGATTTTAGTGCTAAAAACCTATGATAAAAAGCCCAAGAAAATACTAGGGAGCATGTCATGACAAAAAGCCCAAACAAAATATTGGGGGGCATGTCAAGTCATTATACAAATCAATCATGAGGACCAAAAGGAGTTCTAAAAGTTAGGACTTAGTGATCTTTAATCTAGAAAACTCTTAAACACCTTTTGAGCTTACAAATATAGTTTTTTAGCTAGCAACGTAAGTCCATGTTACAAACCTGATAAAGTCATTCCTGATCAAATACAGGTAATTTGGATCGTTAGACAATGCTTTTCCATTCGAAACAAGCCTTACAAATACTCTACACGACTTGATCAAAGCCTTTTTGACATACAACACATGAAACAAGTATCATTTTACATTCTTGTCAAAACCAATATAAAACGTGAAAATGAGATCACTTGAATTCTTTCGAGAACAACTTTGTTTAAACAAATATCAAAATGGTTTTTGTGCTTGGAATGACTTTGAAATTTCAAAAATCTTACATGAAACCATTCTTTGTAAATAATCAACCCCTTTCTTGCAAACACTTGAAACTTAAAACACTTGTAGGGCATGACCAGGCTGGGGGCAATATACAAATGCAATTGAAGCTGGCTTCATCATTCATTTTCAAAGAATATTGATCAAACTAAAGGGATTCTTTGATCAAAACTAAAGGGGGCATGTGGACGTAGAAGATTTTGTCATTTCCAGTGGTCAAAATCATAAGTTGCGGCTTGAGTAAGCATAAGCGATAAGTCATTAAAGCTAGAGATCCAAACCCTAAAAAGAGAAGGTCATGATAAAGAAAGGGAACCTATATTTCTCAGGTAAGTATACATGCATCATCATGCATTGTATCTAGAAAATGTTTTGAATGGATTGTAATTTACAAACCTTCATTCATCATTTTATATGTGCCTTCAAGCTCTCACCTCTTTCATTTCCTTGAGCACGCTTTCTAACTCTACCTTTTTCCTCAATTTTGGGTGTAATCATGCATTGCATCCCCCACTAGGAATCTAAGAAATGTTTTGGTGGAATTGCAATTTACAAACCTTCATTTATCACTTCCTTGAGTGCGTCTGCGAGCCCTTCATCATCACAGGTAAGCGCGCTTTTCAGCCCTATCTTTCTTGTATTCATGTGCGCTTTTTAGTCATCAAGTATCAATTAAAATAGTGCGCTTCCCAGCCCTATTTTCCCTCTTCTTTGAGTGCATTTTTAACCCTCAACCATTAATTTAAATAGTGTCTTGCAACCCTATTTTCCACTTGTTGAGTGTGTTTTCCAACCCTCGACCATCAATTAAAATAGAGCGCTTTCCAGCCCTATTTTCCCCTTATTTTCAAGTGCATTTTTCAGCTCTCGACCATTAATTAAGATAGCACGCTTTCCAGCCCTATTTCTTCCTAATTTGAGTGCGCTTTCCAGCCCTATTTCTTCCTAATTTGAGTGCGCTTTCCAGCCTCGATCTATCAATAAAAATAGTGCATTTTCCAGCCCTATTTTCCCTCCTAATCTTAGTGCACTTTCCAGCACTCGATCCACCAACTCTATTGGTGTGCTTTCCAGCCTTCAACCACCAATTTAGATAGTCAGTTTCCAGTCCTCAACTATAGATCCTTGATAACATGCTGCCCTATCTTCCATTCCATGAAATCTTCATCATCCTCACTTGGGTAGGTCACCTATTATAACGAGACCATCTTCACTATTCTCACCTGGGTAGGTCATAGGTCGCCCATTACAATGAGACCATCTTCACAATTCTCACCTGGGTAGGTCACCCATTATAATAAGACCATCTTCACCATTCACACCTAGATAGGTCACCCATTACAATGAGACCATCTTCATTATTTCCATTTAGGTAGGTCACCCGTTACAATGAGACCATTTTCTTGTGTTATTCACAAACATCATCATCTTTCTATCCTTTAAGTGTCCTACTTAGACCTCAATTCTAAGGTGGGCACTTGCTAGCCCTATTCTACCATTCCTTTATGAATGTCCTTCATAGCCCTCATTCTCACTTTCGGATGGATCAACCACTTCTTGGTTAGGTAAATTCATTTTTTTTCCGTTACAACGCTCACTATCTAAAGTTTCTTATAAGACCTTAGTCGTAAGCATTGTAAAGAGAGGGCAACTGTCATAACTCAATTTTTGGGTTATTCCCCACAATCTACCCAAAAATAAAAAAAAAATTAAATAAAAGGGGATGGTGTTGGTAGTAAAACAAAGGTGGAAATTTTGGACATTTCGAGAGCGCAATCATGCCTCTTTTATGCCCAAAAATGAAGGAAAATACAGATTCAAGGCTAAAATAATTTATTATTGGATAAATCTGCGTAAAACTTAAGTCGAAAGGCATAATTATATTTTTATGGGCCAATTTAATTTAATCGTCGACCAATTTAAAGTGTAATTATGTTCAGAGATTAATTTAGAAGCCCAATTGAAGGATTTAATTAAGCGCAAGGACTTAATTATACTTTAAATGGGTCAAATTAATTTTATTGAGGGCTTAATTGGTGAGAAATTAACTCTGGCAGCCTAATTTGGGTTAAATTAAGAAGATCAGAATTTTTAGAGACGAAACTTTTTTGGGTGAAATCGGAAGCCAAATTAAAAACAAAACATCGTTCGTTCCGGTTTTCCCCTTCAAAAAACTTTTTTTTTTATCACAACCCATTTATTTCAAATTTTCAAATAAAACTGTCGAGGCGATGTCGACAGCCATACCCTGTGACCTACTCCCACTCTACAACACCATTCCGGGACAACACTCCTATACCTGCAAACAATCTATAATAGGAGAGCAAATTTTAAGAACAAAGGGAAGAATATGAGATAATACAAGGTGATAAAATGGAGAGACAATAGTTACAGATGAAAAAAACAAGAGAGAGAAGAATACAATAATATCAGAGGGAAACAAAAAAAATCACAGAAAAACTTGAAAAAGACGCAGAGGGACAGACCAATTGTAAGCTTGCCCCTAACAGCAAGACATCAACTTCATCTTCTTCCCCAGCTCCGGCGACAGCAACACCTCTTCACCGGCAGCCGGCAACAATCATCTCTCTCTCTCTCTCTCTCTCTCTCCCCCTGCAGCAACTCTCTCATTTCCCTTGACGATGTACAACAGCCACAACCAACAACAGCTACCCACCATGACCCTCTCTCTCTCTCCTTTCTCAGCATCGACAACCACACCATGACCTCAAGTAGCAGCAACTGGTCTCCGGCGATGCCAGCAATAGCAGCTTAGACCACCCCTCTTTTGTCACTCCTCACGGCTACCACAGACCACCATTTTCAATGTCACCACCACAGAAAGAACCACCTCAGCTTTCTTTACCTCGACGGTAGTGGTAGGTGAGTCTCTCGTCACTGTTGGTCACCCTATATTTTACTGTTCACGTGACACGTGAACAATGCAAGCAAATTAATTCAATGCATTGTTCATGCAATACGTGAACAACGCAGTTGCCTTTTTTCACTTTTTTGTTTCAGCTTCTGGGCCGGCCTGCTCTCGGCCCAGCCTAGGTGGCTGAACCAGGCCAACCCAATTTTATTTTTTATTTTTTACCTTTTATTTTTGAAAAAAAAATCACATTTAAAATAATAAAAAATATGTTATTTTCGTGCATACGGCTGAATTCCAAGATTTTTTGAAGCATATATTTTTGTAAAAATCAAATATAGCATATTTCTCATGTTTTGAAATGAAAATTGGATATCGTAACTATTTTATGATTATCCGTTGTAATTTGGCCAAATTATCAAAAACAATTAATAATTATTTTGTTTTAGCTATCGCGGTGTAAAATTACATTGTAAAGTACACTCTCAAATAGTTAAAAATAGGGTTTCTAAAATGCATTGTAAAATTCATTTTGGTTAGTCTTTCAACGTGCAATGAGGTAGAGATTCTCTACAAAGAGATCTATCTTAGAAAAGACCAATGAATAAAAATTGACTTAGAAAAATAATCAAACAACAATGCAGCTTGCCTTAGGTAGGGTGCACTAGGGGTGATGCGTCTTCCCCTTGCACAACAAGTCCCCTTACCTAGACTCTCGCAGACCATTAGGTTTTCTAGTAACCTTAATACTAGGTGGCGACTCCTGATAATTATAGTCGTAAATTTTACGACCATAAAACACACTCATTTCACCGTGCGTCGTTCTCCCTCTTCGGGATGGTGGGGGCGCGAAGCACGGAAAAAACATCGTCACGACACTAGTAATAAAGGTGAGCGTTGCCCCGTTTGTTTGCTGGAAAGTGGTTTCCTTTTGGAAAGTGAATTCCGGGGAAAGTGAATTCCTGGAAAGTGAATTCCAATGTTTGGCAGTGTTATGGAAAATGAACTGGAAAACACTTTCCAGTGTTTGTTTGTGTTATGGAAAATAAACTGGAAAATAATTTATTAATAAATTAATTTTTTTTCAAGTTTATCTAATATATATAATATATATAAAATATTTAATCACTTAAAATAAAAAAAATGAAATCTAAAAAGTATAATGATGAATTTTTTTTATTATATCCTATATTCATACATAGCTTATTTTATAAAATATAACAATATATGTCATATCATATTATAGAGAAATAAGCTTGTGAAATACTTTTTTAAGTAAAACTTATTAAGATATATTTTTTTTCAATTTTAAAAAGCTTAAAATAAGTTTTTTTCTTTTTTCATATGAAAGAAAAGCCAAATTAGTTTATATTAAGAGTTATATATTTGGGTTTTTTTTTTGGTATGAAGTATTTTTTAAAAGATAAATAGATACAAAAATATTTTGATGGGTATTTTGGATAAATAATTTTTTTTATGGGTAAAGGCAATTATCCCTTTAATATCTATCAAATAAACATCAAGAAATAAATATTTATACCTAACATCAAACATAGTCATGCATAAATATTAAGTTTCGATGTATATACATACATATTAGTTCAAATTACAAACATAAATATGTTAGACCGAATTAAACAAGTAAACATACTTGTCAAATAACAAACATAGTCTGAACCCAAATTTATATTAAGAATAAAGACTAAGAAAAAAACATAAAAATGTACACTAAACTAAAACTTGTAATTTATATTAAGAATCGACTTTACAAGATATTCTAAATTTTCTGTCAAAATCCAAGAAAACTATAGAGGTGTTATCTTTTGTTCGCAATGTTTTAGCCTCGGTCAACAAAATATTTGCAACCTTCTCGGCTGCATTATCTCCATCTGCAGAATCTCTCTCCTTTGCCTGTATAGATAAAAAAAAATGCAAAATGTCATTATAGCATAAAAAAATCCACAAACTCACATGTACCATGTCATGTTAGTATGAGAAGATGGAAGCAAGTGCATCAACATAAAGGACCTGAGGTGCCTCATAGATCCAAGCTATCTTTGAACAGAATCACCATGGTAATGATCCTTCGAAAATCCACAAAATGCTCATGCTCTAACAACTAGCTGGTTCATTTAAGAATTAAAACAACAAATATTGCCCATATATGACCTTCCACAAAACAGTACAAGACAATATGAAACCAGTTAATTACATCATTATGCAAATATGAATGTGTTTGAAGTACTAGCTGAATTCTACATCCGCTCTCCCCGCACTGTAATGAACCAAGATACAACAAGAGGAGCAATGGTGAGTGTCTAGACATAAACTATACTCGCTAGTCTCGCAATATGATCCCAAAACATCATGTATCATAAAATAGTATTTGTGATGCATAGATTGCCACCTGGTCATGCACTAGCCTATGATTAGCCTACTTCATTTAGCAACTTATTATTATGCAAGAACACCTACATAGTGGTTGTCACAATTCAAGAAACAATCAAAAGCAACATATCAGACTTGGCCATTGATGAACAACTAAGGTGGCTGTTTGAAAATCAAAAAACCAGCCATCCTGTATCACGAAGGCAGTGTGGTATAGCTCAAGTCACCTGATGGGGTTAATTGGCAATTGGAGTAAACTGGTTTCTACCTTAACCATCCCAAATTTTTTTTGGATGCAAACATGAAAACCTTTTTAATCAAGACTTTAAGAAATCACAAACAATCAGTAGAAACAAATAAAACAAGAAAAGCCAGAGGAAAAACCTCGTAATAGTTATTCATATCGGCTTCAGCTTTGAGAAAATACAACTCTAAGAACATCTGTGGCATCACGTTGCAATAAAAACCCTCTCCCTAATAAGAGAATCGACTGAATACTGGCAACCTTCTCGAGAAGCATTCTGAAAAAAAAACATAATGAAAAAAGCGATTACTAATTACCAAAGAGGTATGATAACTGACCAATTCATCATGTCAAAGCAGTAATCAAGGGATAAAATAGACAAGGATAGCAAAGATTGGACTCATGAGTAGTGAATAAGGAAGAAAGAAGAGAAAGACAATCACAGGGACATTAGACGCAATAGAAAAGTGGTTTCTTTTAGAGCATATTTCTTAAACCCAAAGTGAGCATCAAAAAGACAGTTTCAAGTAGTTTGCTTTCACAGCTAGAGGTGACATAATAAAAAGCTGAATCGAAGTTAAGTAGTTTTTGCTTATAAAAAATATTGATGAATGGTTTGGATTTTGGGACCATCTTCTCGGACCATCCATCATCAAAACTCAAACAAAAAGGTGAGCCAATAAATGATAGAAAACCATTGATAAATGAGCAATATGCATTCACCGGGACAAAATAAATCATCTGTCATAGTCAACGACTCACATTAACAATGGACCTAAATATGAATTAGGCATCCAGATTCACCAAAACCAGATTTTTATCTTGAATTTATATTAATTCAGATTTAATTGAATACACATACAAAATTAATATAAGAATAAAAGAAATGTCTTAACAATTAGCATACAAAATAGTTTTTCCTCATGCCAACCATAAACCCATAATTATGTTTTGATAACCCTATCCACTATCCGGAATCTCCAAAGAACCCTAAATCTCTCGAAATGCATTTTACACAAAATAACAAGGAGAAAGGAGAAAGGATGGAAGGTTAAAACTTATTCTTGCTCCTAATTCTTCTCCAATCTCTCAACAATTGATCACAGTGTTGTTTAGAAATCTTGCAGGAAGACTTTTTCACATACAATCCAATTTCTTTCGCACCCATGTGACAAATTAAAGAGAAAATCAACGAAAAAGTAACGGGGTGTTTGAATCAACAGAAAGTAAAGAGAAAATCACGGAAGAAAAGTTACTGACTCGAGGAGTGAGGACCCGAGGAGTCCGAGACTGCGTTGCTCGAGGTGAGGATTGAGGAAGATGAGTCCGACTCGACGAGCCGAGGACCCGACGAAAGATGATTCCGAGGAAGAGTTAGGAAGGTTGAGTTGAGAGAATATTGATCGATTGAGTTAGGACTTGAGAGAGCTCGATTGAGTTGAGAGAGAGGGCTGAGGAAGAGAAGAGTTTTCGATTGAGTTGAGAGAGAGGGCTGAGGAAGAGAAGAGTTTTCGATTCAGTTGAGAGAGAGGGCTGAGTGAGAGAGAGGGCTGAGGAAGAGAAGAGTTTTCAATTGAGTTGAGAGAGAGGGCTGAGGAAGAGAAGAGAGGTGTTATGTGTTTTATCGATTCCGGAAAGTGTTTTCCGCTTGTGCAGGAGCGGAAAACACTTTCCGCTTCTGAAAGTGTAATTTTAAGTTGACCGGGAAAGTGATGGAAATCACTTTCCTTTGACTATATTTTCCAAAGTGTTGCCAAACACTGGAAAGTGAGGAAACTGAATTCCTGAAATTCAGTTTCCTTGAAACAAACAAGGCATTAATTCAAGCAATTTGATTTATTCTCTCTAGGCAAGGTGTTTGATGACTTGATATAGAAAACCCAAGTGGTTGACAACTATATCAAGTGGTGCCTGGTAAGTCAAGGTAGTAGGTAGCTGGTATTTACCGAAGGTTCTCTTTAATGGATATTAAACTTCTTTTATGCTTAAGTCAACAAGTTTATAGAGAAAAGAATGCAATGATATTTTAGAGAGATAATATCTGAAATTATGTATGCTGAAAGTGTGAAGAATGAAGAGATTGTGAACTTGTGGATTGAAAGATTTATGGTGTATTTATAGTCCACAAGTTTTACCTTTTGTGGAAAATAAGTATTAAAGTATAATTTTACCCTTTTGATATTTAAAATTGTATTCTATTTAAAATATTATATACTAAAAGTCCCATGTGGTGTCGTAGAAAAAACTTTGAAGGAAGTGTTCGTTTTAGGCAAGGTGTTTGAGCCAATTAAGGATGAAAATAAGTCTAAGTGCGCCGCCTGGATCCAATCATGTTTGGCCCAGGCATGACACCCAAAACTAGTTGGACATGTTATGCTTAACACCAAGGGTGTTAGGTGCATGTTTAGCAGTGGGTGTGAACCTAAATGGTGGGCTCAGGCTTCCATGCTCAAGCCCATGCATCTTGGTAGAAATTAAACTTAGGTGTGATAGACCAAGTCCATGAAAAATGTTTTTGGAGTTTTTTTAAGTTTTTTTAGAGGGGTTTTAGGTCTGTTAAATTTAGATCACTATGTCTAGCATGCTAGGCATATGCTCGATAATGAGTGTGCACCATGATGGTGGACTCAAGCTTTCATGCTCTAGCATGTGCATCTTGGTAAAATATAGGCTTGAATATGGTAGCCTGAGCTTATAAGGATATTCTTGGACCTTCTTTTAGGTTCATTTAAGCTTTTTTCTTGGGGGTTTAGACCCATTAAATTTAGATCCATTAATAGCCCTTCATGTTTTTGTGGTATTACTTTGTAAGAACCTCTAAATATACTCGGTTACTTTGACAAGTTTATCATATTTTCTTCATACGTGAAGAGAGGTGTAAAACTCAAGTAATGTATCGAGGAGCCCATGTGTAAGGGTATACACCATGTTTGAAGAAATTTCTAAGTGTAAATGAGAACCATATAGAAACCCAAATTTAAAATATTTATAGAAAAGTGAAGTGAGATATAAAGGACTATATACTTATATAGTGTTTATAAGATATCAGGGGAAACTTATGGAAAGAAACTCGTACTTAGAAATTTTTTGAAGTGGCTAGTGAAAACTCATGAAAAGTGAGTCTATACTTAAGAAATATTCTAAAAGGTCAAGGGAAAACCAAGGATGGTGACCTATGGTGATGCTCATAATTAGAGATATTCCTAAAAGATGGATGGGAGCTAGCCCATGTCAATGCTCGTACTCATAAATAATTCTAAGGTGTGAAGGGGATGAATCCATAGAGGGAGGTTCTATTGCACTAGGTAAACCAAATATATTCTTTGAAAAATGCTTGCAATGGAGTGTGGAATGTATGTGACTTCTTTATGAGGACGTGTGGTATGAAAGCCCTCAGTTAAAAAATTATCTCACTAAAGAATGAAAGGTTTATAGCCTCTTTAGTAATGGTGTAGGGGCTTGGAAACCCTTCACTAACGATTGAAAGGTTTGTATCCTTTTTAGTAATAGTGTAGAGGTCTGGAAACCCGCTACTGAAGAGCGGTAAATGATATATGAGTGGTATCTCTAGGATAACATGAGTTATGAGAACCCTTTACTATAAATTAGTTCTGGTTAAAACTGTATTAGAGAGGCAAAATATCACAAACCAATCTTTGATAAATTGATGAGAGACCTTTCAGCATTATTTGAAGAATGTAATAGTCTGAGACTGCACTAAAGAATGAGGGGTTCAAGATCAACCATTGTTGAATTAGTGAGAGGTCCATTGACATCACTTGAAGAATCTATTAGTATGAGACTATACTAGAGAATAAAGGATCTAAGATCAACCCGTAGTGAATTGGTGAGAATCCTTTTCACACAAGGTTGTCAAAATTGTTTTTTTATACAACATGCAAATGTAATATAAACTTGAATCATAAAATCATAAGTAAAATATTTTATGCCGTTTATATATGACAATTCCACTCAAGTAGTAAATAATAATATAACACAATTAAAATGAAAATGAAATAAACAATAGAAAAAAATCAGCACCTTAAAATACATAGTTCAAATAAAGATATTTAACTAACTTTAAATAAAGCTCCAGCCATCCTTCTTACAACATTTAACCTTTTCATCCTATCCAATTCAATTGCTTATTCCTCACTAGTTATAACCTTTCTCAAGCTTCCTCTTTATACGAACTCATAAACCAAAAAAGAGAGTTTTGCATGTGAGCTAAATCCATACAGCTTAATGATATTTTGATGTCTAATATTTTCCAACACATAAACTTCCTTTTTGAAAGCTTTAAAATCCAGCATCTTGTTTGCTTGTGAACGATGAAGTTTCTTCACAACAACCACCTACTCTATTGATAACATAGCTTCATAAACAATTTCATACCCTCCTTCACCAATGCAGTAGTTAGAGTTGAACTCCTCAGTAGCTTCAATGATATTCTCATATAACTTCTTCCCATCATGGCCTAATATCGTGAATATGTTTCGATCTTGTTCATTCCCTAACTCAACTTCACTCTACCTTGCTCTTTGATAGAGAATGATGAAAGCTCCAATCACAACAAACACTAAAAGTAAAATCCAACATCTCATTATTACTTCCACCTACAATAACCCAAACCCAGTATGTAAAGAATCATAAACACAATTATGATTTACAATAAAGATACAAACATTCAAACATAATACACAATCTCAAGCAAACCCACTAGCCTAAACACAACAAAAAAGAAGAAAAATCGAAACTTTTAATACTTAGTAGCACAGGATTTGATCGTATAGATCTTAAGGAGCAAAACAAGAACACTGGCCAAATGGGTCATATTAATTCTTTGACTTAACAGGGTAACCCTCAAATTAAGGTCATGTTTGAGGTTGATGCCAATGGTATCCTGAATGTGAAGGTAGAAGACAAGGGCACTGACAAGTCAAAGAATATCACCATCACTAATGATAGGGGTTGTCCAAGCCAAGAAGAAATTGAGATTTGAGCCTATGGTTTATGAGGCAGAGGAGTTTGTTGAGGAGCACAAAAAGGTGAAGGAGAGGATTGATGCTCCTAACAGTTTAGACTTTGGAGACATATGAGAAAGTTAATTAATTTACACTTTTTGCAAAATCATAAATCAGTACGAGTTTATTGATTTTAAAAGTTTGACCGCATTTATTGTGTCAACTCATGATTTTACCAGTTTACAAGTTTTTAATTTGATTTTATAGGGTATATACATGTTGACTTCTAAAATTATACGATTTTACGAGTCAACTCGTGATTTTAACAACATTGATTTGGCATCATCTGGATAATGATATTATTACAATAAAGAGATCTCATACCAACCTCTTTAATATTGTAGGGCTATTTCCCTATGAAAACCAAACCAATCCTTTAAAGGAGAATGAGTGTATGCACAAGATTAGACCAAGCCAATCCATTTCTTGAAAAATATCCAGATAGTTCTACTAGAGATTTATAGTTTGAAAATGTATATCAAAGATACAATATTTTTATTTAAAAAGTAATCTTTTATTCTTATTAAAATTATACATCTTGAGGCGAATTGAGTGATAGGTATATAAGGTTCTTAGAAAGAACATGTATGGCACCAAAATGTTTCCTTTGATTGCATTGAGAATTTTGAATAGGTGATTGTATTTTGATTTGAGAGAGTTATAAATCCTTGGATACATCAAATGTCCATGGGTTAATCCCTCATGGTTCTTCCCTAATATTTCATTTTACTACGAGAGTGATTTTGCTTTGAAGGTCCCTCATGCTAATTATCTTTGTATAAATAAGAATGCATATCTCATAAAAAATTGACCTTTTCCACCCATATGTAATTTTATTACTTGCTTCACTTTGGAAAAACTTTTGTTTGGTAAGGCATATATTTTTTTTGTAGAGAAAGCATACTATCTTACCCCTCTGATCAAGGTCTTTAAAGCTATTAGCTTAAGCAATTATTCCACCTCAAGCATCTTCTTATTGAACATCATTAAATATGTTTGTATAGACTCTGACTCTCTTGTCAGGTAACTCGAAATAGCTTCATAAAGCTTTTTTTACAGGTATGTTAGTGTTAAAGATTGTTACTAGTTTGGCACAAAAGTTATTAAACTCTTTGATAGAGCTCAGCTCTAAATTATTGAATAAGACACACGTAGAGAAGGTTGGGATACAATTTTACACATTGAGTCACTGTCTTAGATGTCCACCTCTAAGCTACAATGCATATTTTGTACATGCTCTCTCATGTCATCCATACCATCATAATTTCTTAAACTTATTTTTATAAAAAAAATATCCTTAAGAACTCAAGTATTCAATACTCATTTGGACAAGGGAAAACCCCTCCATTAATAGGATTATAGTCATTCTTCAAGGAGGTATAATAATGTACAAATTGTCTCTTAATCCTTTGTCTAATAGGCTATTGGAAACTCGAGGAGTTTGATATGGAATGATAGTTATGGTAAGTAGTGTCCATTTTACCATCTTGCAGTAACTAAGGGGAGCATGTTTGGAGTATCGATTTTCTACATAGGTGTTACAATTGGCGTGAGTGGTCCATTAAAAAACTCTCAAGAATGTCATTTTATTTAGTCTATTCAGGTTAATGTAATCATCCACGAGCGTCGACTATGACTGATAGTCATAACAACAGGGTGCTGTATGTTTTTAAGGGTTGCAAAACTTGTCAGAGTGGCGAGGCATGTTTTTGTCTTTGGGTTGCAAACACGGTTTGAGTGAGGAGTTGCACTTAACTGACAAGTTATTGAAGGTATGGGTGGGTATAAGTATTCATGGTACAAGTACATGTTTTGGTTGTATATCAGGAATGACCTGGAAATGTCAAAATTTTTTTTAGAAATTAATGACTTTTCATCAGTTTCTCATAAACAATATCAATTGATGAGTAATAAAATCCAATATATTAAGGAATAAAGTTGATAGTTCAGATAATTAGTTAATCTCTTAATTCAAGCAATTTAATATATCTTCTTAGCTAAAGTGTCTGGTGACTTGATATGGAGAATACAAGTGGTTTATAGTTGGTAGCGAGTGGATGTGAGGACTTTTCAATTCTTAAATCAATAATTTTATAGAGAGAAAATGCAATAATATTTTAGATTGATAGGCTCTAAAAATATATTTGTCGAAAGTGCTATATATAAAAAGATTGTGAACTTTGAACTTGAAGGTTTCAGTGCATTTATAGCTCACAAGTCTTGTACTTTTATGGAGTGAAAATGTTATAGTGTAATTTCATCCTTGTATTGGATTTTATTTTACCCAAAATAATATATATTAAATCAATATAAAATATGAAAGGATCTGTGTAGGGTCCTAACAAATATTTTCTATACAATTTCATTAAAGAGTTGAGAGTGATAGAAGTCTAAATATATGGCGGCCACGCACTTGAAAATATAGAATGTATAATTTGACATGTGAATGTCCAGACGACAAGGCACTAGTAAAGCTGGGTCAAGCTCCTCTTTCTTGTTAGTTGTGACAATAATGATGAGTTCACTGACATAAGGCAACCAAAGTATATCAATGAACTTCAACAGCTTTAATAGCATAACCCGTAGACAATACATAAGAAACGGTGTAATGAAACAAATCATTCTTCATTGCAAGTTCTTATGTGTTCTCTAATCTTTAACATATTCAGACAATAAAATTGTATCAACATGTTTTTGAACTTCCTTCCTTGGTTCAAATCCCCATCTTTGATTTGATAGTGTGACAATGGAATTGATATCCTTGATGACAACTATGGTTTTACTTAAAAAAAACAATTTCTTTCAACTTCATGAAGATGTTTTACATCATCCAATTTTTTTAGATTATTTTGATTTGTTTATACTAAAAATATTCTAAAAAAAGTAATCAAATATTATAAATTTATTTGTAAGTAAAAAAATAATTTCTAATTAACACTCTAACTAACAAAGGCTCTCATATTATTGTTTGGTTCATGAATATCATACACATAATGAAAATAATACAACAAAATTATTCAGGAGTCTCTAGAATTATGTTAGACAAATTAAAGTTATTTCGGGATTCATTGCTTGAAAATTAAATCTTCTCCAACTTTGAATACTTCTTTAAAGGTTCAGTTATTGCAGATCACAAGTTGTTCAATTATTGGGAATTCACATGAATCATCGATGATAAATCTCCTAAATTTCTATTTATAATATAAATATTATGATGTCGAGAATGATAGCTCTTTATTCTGTGACTTGGGTAGTTTTTCTTTCTAATAGATAACTTTTTAAAAAATAAAAGGCATAACTTTATATTGATAAGGAATCATAAAAACATTATAAATAGCAAAAATATATATATTCTGTAAGACCTTCGGGCGAAAAATCATAAATTGACTAGTTTTATGTAAAAAAACAAAATCATAACTCTTGATTGGGTTATCTAAAAAATCTGAAATTTTGCGTGGAGCCTTCTAATATGATACCTTAGCTTGGGTTAAAATTTCATAATTTTTAGAGAAATTCGGAAATTTGACAAAAAAAATCACAATTCGACTAGTTTAACGTTATGGGATGTAATTTTCGATCCGACCATCGTATTGAGCTGAAATTTTCTGAGAAACCTTAAAATATATTGAATAAAATCTGGTTAAAATTTTAAGATGAATGGTAGCTCGGTAGTGGTAGCAAAAAAAAATATTCATTAAGGGTATAATAGTAATTTGCCATTGAAAACAAAACATATAAGCTCTCCTTCTCTTCTATTAACTGCCGAATGGGAAGAAACAAAAAGGTGAAAAGAGAAACAGAGCATAACGTGAGAGAAAGAGAGAAAAGGAAGGAAAAACAATAAGGAAATTGAGAAAATACCTTTATAAGCTTGCAAGTTCAACCTATAAAACACTAAAGCAAGTGAAGGAAGGAGGATTTGAGAAGGGGAATTCAGCTAACTTTGGAAGAGAAGAGAAATTGGAAGAAAAGCAATAGGTAAGCATGAGAAGTTTAGATTTCATGTTTGATTTAGATGTGTTCTTAAGCTTATTTGATTAAGTTGGGAAGTAATTTCATGAAATTTTACCTTAGTTTTCCTTAAATCCTAGATTTTTGAACTTAGGGTCCATATGTGAATTTGGGGGAATTAGGAGGGGAAGGAAAAATGATGAAATTGAAGTGGAATAGAATGAAAATAAGTTGAAATAACAAGTATATGAAGAAAAAATTGGGGGAGGAAAAAGAAACACCACATTTGGCCAAATGAAGGAAAAAGTGGGAAGAATAAGTTTTGATGTTAATGTTTAGAAACAAACCATGTTTAATCATGATAATTGAAAATGTAAGAAAGACTAAATGAAGAGATAGCATTAAAATTGAGAAAAATAATAATAATAATAATAAGTAAATTCAAATTAAAAGAGAAATAAACTAGTTAAAAGAAAATATGAAGACAAGATGTCTAGATTGTGTTTGAATATAGTATTTAGATAAAATGAATAATATGATGTGAGGGTATAAAGAATAGAAGAATTATTTGATGGAGGAATTATGAACATAGAGTAAGCAAAGAAGTAACTTGAGTTAAATATGAGGTTGTATGTAAAATAAATTTGAGAATGAATTTTTATTAGAACAAATTACAAATAAAAATATTATGTGCTTTGTGTTTCGGCACGTAAGAAAAATATTGATGGACCAATGATATAATGACACTTGATTGATTCAGGAGTTGTGTCTAGAGCTGGTTATCAGACAGGAGGAGTTGGGTCATCCCGAGCAGAAGCTAGGTGATTCGTCACCTTATTTTATAATTTTTAGTTTCCCTAATAATCTATGTTGCTCATTTAATTGATATTAAACGAATGGAGCAAATGAATAAATTGAGTTATGATTATGTGAATTACCGGTAAATTATGTGAAATTACTGGTTTTGTTGGTTAACAAAGAGGTTAACCGGATATGGGGTAATTCAAATGGAATTACCGGATTGTTTGGCTAATAAAAGAGGTTAGCAGGATGATGGGTAATTCAAATGGAATTACAGGATTGTTTGGCTAATAAAAGAGGTTAGCCGGATGCTGGGTAATTCGTATGGAAGTACCGGATTGTATGGCTAATAAAAGAGGTTAGTTGGATGCTGGGTAATTCAAATGGAATTACCGGATTGATTGGTTAATAAAAGAGGTTAGCCGGATGCTGGGAAATTCAAATGGAATTACCGGATTGATTGGCTAACAAAAGAGATTAGCTGGATGATGGGTAATTTGAATGGAAGTACTGGATCTATTGGTGACTGCGGAAGGAAACCAAAATTTCTGAGTAATTATATGGAAGTGTTAGATTTATTTGGTAATTAAGATGAGTTAGCTAGATTTGTAAATTTTGAAAAGATTATGTAAATTAAGGGATTAAGTTAGATTGAAGTAGAAGTATTAAATTTCAAAGGTTAAGAGTAATTAATTAATATTAGAATAATATAGTGAGTAAGTTACTTAATATTGTTATTGTTGAAACAGGTACACCGCGAGGTGATGCAGATCGTTAGATGTAGAAATACTCCTGTTTATGAATTACTATTTTGGAATGTAATATTCATGTCCTTACTTTGAGTGTAAATCCTTGTGTGTTGTAAAAATTAAGTAGAAGGTGTAATATGTAGTGAATGTATTATATGTATGTATAGTTGTTAGTATAACCAAATCATTTTCAAAATGATAAGATTTATTGTTAGTATAACCAAATCATTTTCAAAATGATAAGATTTATTATAAATATAATATGACTCTTAATCTTAATGTTGTATTTATTTAGTTTAAAGGCTTATATGTAGTTAGTTAGCATTTATTACGTTTAATGATGAATTTGTTTATCTTTTGAGTTGTTTTGGTAGTACATTTATGTTGATTTACTAATTGATATTATGAGACTTGCATATATTGATAAGTATAAATATTGAGTTATTGTTTGATGAATGGAATGTAATCCAGGATGATTGGATCAAGATGGAAGTCGTAATGACATATAATAGAAGTTTTGTCGATAACTTGATACCAACAAAAAATTGAGGAAACTCTGCTGATATTTTTTTTTAAAAAAAAATCCCATAATTTTAGACATATTACCCAATACTTGACATTGGTAAAGAAATGTTGGGAGATTTCATGATATTATAATTTGAGGGTGTTACATATTCCCTTTAAATCAACTACATATATATTATTTAAATATAATTTTATGAATATAATCAGTCAAGTCCCCACTTGATTATTCTAGAAATAGAATAATAATCCCTGAATTAAATATTCTAGCATTTAATTTCTAAAATTATTTCCAATTAATTCATACTTGATTAATTATTTTAGTTTAATTTATGATTAATGGTTTTGATTATGTGTCACCTAATAGGTTCCTAATATGTTGGCCTAAATATAAATTATAATTCTAAATAAATTTAATTAAATAAATCAAAATCATAATTTAATATAAATTTTATAATTGATTAATTTATATTTGAAGATCAAGTGTACCATCTAGCAATGTGTCATAGTTTTGAATATGTGTGACCTATTAGGTTCTTAATATATTGGCGTAAATATAAATTATAATTATAAATAAGTTAAATTAAATAAATCAAAATCATAATTTAATATAAATTGTATAATTAATTAATTTATATTTGAAGATCAAGTGTATCATCTAGCAATGTATCATCTAGCATTGTGTCATGCTTTTGAATATGAGTGACCTATTAGGTTCGTAATATGTTGGCCTAAATATAAATTATAATTCTAAATAAGTTTAATTGAATAAATAAAAATAATAATTTAATATAAATTGTATAATTGATTAATTTATATTTGAAGATCAAGTGTACCATATAGTAATTGTCATGGTTTTGATATGTGTGACCTATTAGGTTCGTAATATGTTGGCCTAAATATAAATTATAATTCTAAGTTTAATTAAATAAATGAAAATCATAATTTAATAGAAATTTTATAATTGATTAATTGATATTTGAAGATCAAGTGTACCATCTAGCAATGTGTCATGGTTTTCAATATATGTGACCTATTAGGTTCCTAATATGTTGGCCTAAATATAAATTATAATTCTAAATAAGTTTAATGAAATAAATCAAAATCATAATTTAATACAAAATGTATAATTGATTAATTGATATTTGAGGATCAAGTGTGTCTTCTAGCAATGTGTCATGGTTTTGAATATGTGTCACCTATTAAATTCCTAATATGTTGGCCTAAATATAAATTATAATTCTAAATAAGTTTAATTGAATAAATCAAAATAATAATTTAATATAAATTGTATAATTGATTAATTTATATTTGAAGATCAAGTGTACCATCTAGCAATGTATCATCTAGCAATGTGTCATGGTTTTGAATATGTGTGACCTATTACGTTACTAATATGTTGGCCTAAATATAAATTATAATTCTAAATAATTTTAATTAAATAAATCAAAATCATAATTTAATATGACTGGATTAATTGGTTAATATATATTTGAAGATCAAGTGTACCATCTAGCAATTGTCATGGTTTTGAATATGTGTGACCTATTAGGTTCCTAATATGTTGGCCTAAATATAAATTATAATTCTAAATAAGTTTAATTAAATAAATCAAAATCATAATTTAATAGAAATTGTATAATTGATTAATTGATATTTGAAGATCAAGTGTGTCTTCTAGCAATGTGTCATGGTTTTGAATATGTGTGACCTATTAGGTTCCTAATATGTCGGCCTAAATATAAATTATAATTCAAAATAAGTTTAATTAAATAAATCAAAATCATAATTTAATATAAATTGTATAATTGATTAATATATATTTGAAGATCAAGTGTACCATCTAGCAATTGTCATGGTTTTGAATATGTGTGACCTATTAGGTTTCCTAATATGTTGGCCTAAATATAAATTATAATTCTAAATAAGTTTAATTGAATAAATCATAATCAAAATTTAATATAAATTGTATAATTGATTAATTTATATTTGAAGATCAAGTGTACCATCTAGCAATGTATCATCTAGCAAAGTGTCATGGTTTTGAATATGTGTGACCTATTAGGTTCCTAATATGTTGGCCTAAATATAAATTATAATTCTAAATAAGTTTAATTAAATAAATCAAAATAATAATTTAATGTTACTGGATTAATTGGTTAATTTATATTTGAAGATCAAGTGTATCATCTTGTAATGTGTCATGGTATTGAATATGTGTGACCTATGAGGTTCATAATATGTTGGCCTAAATATAAACTATAATTCTAAATAAATTTAATTAAATAACTCAAAATCATAATTTAATATAAATTGTATAATTGATTAATTTATACTTGAAGATCAAGTGTACAATCTAGAAATTGTCATGGTTATGAATATGTGTGACCTATTAGGTTCCTAATATGTTGGGCTAAATATAAATTATAATTCTGAATAAGTTTAATTGAATAAATCAATATCATTATTTAATATAAATTGTATAATTGATTAATTTATATTTGAAGATCAAGTGTACCATCTAGCAATGTATCACCTAGCATTATGTCATGCTTTTGAATATGAGTGACCTATTAGGTGCCAAATATGTTGGCCTAAATATAAATTATAATTCTAAATAAGTTTAATTAAATAAAAAAAATCATAATTTAATATAAATTGTATAATTGATTAATTGTTATTTGAAGATCAAGTGTACCATCTATCAATGTATCATCTAGCAATGTGTCATAGTTTTCAATATATGTGACCTATTAGGTTCCTAATATGTTGGCCTAAATATAAATTATAATTCTAAATAATTTTAATGAAATAAATCAAAATCATATTTTAATACAAATTGTATAATTGATTAATTGATATTTGAATATCAAGTGTGTCTTCTAGCAATGTGTCATGGTTTTGAATATGTGGACGTATTAAATTCCTAATATGTTGGCCTAAATATAAATTATAATTCTAAATAAGTTTAGTTGAATAAATCAAAATAATAATTTAATATAAATTGTATAATTGATTAATTGATATTTGAAGATCAAGTGTGTCTTCTAGCAATGTGTCATGATTTTGAATATGTGTGACCTATGAGGTTCATAATATGTTGGCCTAAATATAAATTATAATTCTAAGTAACTTTAATTAAATAAATCAAAATCATAATTTAATAGAAATTGTATAATTGATTAATTGATATTTGAAGATCAAGTGTATCTTCTAGCAATGTGTCATGCAATGTGTCATGGTTTTGAATATGTGTGACCTATTAGGTTCCTAATATGTTGGCCTAAATATAAATTATAATTCTAAATAAGTTTAATTAAATAAATCAAAATCATAATTTAATATAAATTGTATAATTGATTAATTGATATTTGAAGATCAAGTGTGTCTTCTAGCAATGTGTCATGGTTTTGAATATGTGTGACCTATTAAATTCCTAATATGTTGGCCTAAATATAAATTATAATTCTAAATAAGTTTAATTGAATAAATCAAAATCATAATTTAATATAAATTGTATAATTGATTAATTGATATTTGAAGATCAAGTGTGTCTTCTAGCAATGTGTCATGATTTTGAATATGTGTGATCTATGAGGTTCGTAATATGTTGGCCTAAATATAAATTATAATTCTAAGTAAGTTTAATTAAATAAATCAAAATCATAATTTAATATAAATTGTATAATTGATTAATTTATATTTGAAGTTCAAGTGTACCATCTAGCAATGTATCATCTAGCAATGTGTCATGGTTTTGAATATGTGTGACCTATTAGGTTCCTAATATGTTGGCCTAAATATAAATTATAATTCTAAGTAAGTTTAATTAAATAAATCAAAATCATAATTTAATAGATATTGTATAATTGATTAATTGATATTTGAAGATCAAGTGCATCTAGCAATGTGTCATGGTTTTGAATATGTGTGACCTATTAGGTTCCTAATATTTTGGCCTAATTATAAATTATAATTCTAAACAAGTTTAATTAAATAAATCAAAATCATATTTTAATACAAATTGTATAATTGATTAATTGATATTTGAAGATCAAGTGTGTCTTCTAGCAATGTGTCATGGTTTTGAATATCTGTGACCTATGAGGTTCGTAATATGTTGGCCTAAATATAATTTATAATTCTAAGTAATTTTAATTGAATAAATCAATATCATAATTTAATATAAATTGTATAATTGATTAATTTTTATTTGAAGATCAAGTGTACCATCTAGCAATGTATCATCTAGCATTATGTCATGCTTTTGAATATGAGTGACCTATTAGGCTCCTAATATATTGGCCTAAATATAAATTATAATTCTGAATAAGTTTAATTAAATAAAACAAAATCATAATTTAATATAAATTGTATAATTGATTAATTGTTATTTGAAGTTCAAGTGTACCATCTAGCAATGTGTCATGGTTTTGAATATGTGTGACCTATTAGGTTCCTAATATGTTGCCCTAAATATAAATTATAATTCTAAATAATTTTAATCAAATAAATCAAAATCATATTTTAATACAAATTGTATAATTTATTAATTGTTATTTGAAGATCAAGTGTGTCTTTTAGCAATGTGTCATGGTTTTGAATATGTGTGACCTATTAAATTCCTATTATGTTGGCCTAAATATAAATTATAATTCAAAATAAGTTTAATGAAATAAATCAAAATCATAATTTAATATAATTGTATAATTGATTAATTGATATTTGAAGATCAAGTGTGTCTTCTAGCAATGTGTCATGCTTTTGAATTTGTGTGACCTATTAGGTTCCTAATATATCGGCCTAAATATAAATTATAATTATAAATAAGTTAAATTAAATAAATTAAAATCATAATATAATATAAAATTGTATAATTGATTAATTTATATTTGAAATTCAATTGTACCATCTAGCAATGTATGATCTAGCAATGTATCATGGTTTTGAATATGTGTGACCTTGTAGGTTTTTAATATGTTGGCGTAAATATAAATTATAATTCTAAATAATTTTAATTAAATAAATCAAAATCATAATTTAATATAATTGGATTAATTGGTTAATTTATATTTGAAGATCAAGTGTATCAAGAAGCAATGTGTCAAGGTATTGAATATGTGTGACCTATGAGGTTCGTAATATGTTAGCCAAAATATAAACTATAATTCTAAATAAATATAATTAAATAACTCAAAATCATAATTTAATATAAATTGTATAATTGATTAATTTATATTTGAAGATCAAGTGTACCATCTAGCAATGTGTCATGGTTTTGAATATGTGTGACCTATTAGGTTCCTAATATGTTGGCCTAAATATAAATTATAATTCTAAATAAGTTTAATTAAATAAATCAAAATCATAATTTAATAGAAATTGTATAATTGATTAATTGATATTTGAAGATCAAGTGTGTCTTCTAGCAATGTGTCATGGTTTTGAATATGTGTGACCTATTAGGTTCCTAATATGTTGGCCTAAATATAAATTATAATTCTAAATAAGTTTAATTAAATAAATCAAAATCATAATTTAATATAAATTGTATAATTGATTAATTTATATTTGAAGATCAAGTGTACCATCTAGCAATGTATCATCTAGCAATGTGTCATGGTTTTGAATATGTGTGACCTATTAGGTTCCTAATATGTTGGCCTAAATATAAATTATAATTCTAAATAAGTTTAATTAAATAAATCAAAATCATAATTTAATATAAATTGTATAATTGATTAATTTATATTTGAAGATCAAGTGTACCATCTAGCAATGTGTCATGGTTTTGAATATGTGTGACCTATTAGGTTCCTAATATGTTGGCCTAAATATAAATTATAATTCTAAATAAGTTTAATTAAATAAATCAAAATCATAATTTAATAGAAATTGTATAATTGATTAATTGATATTTGAAGATCAAGTGTGTCTTCTAGCAATGTGTCATGGTTTTGAATATGTGTGACCTATTAGGTTCCTAATATGTTGGCCTAAATATAAATTATAATTCTAAATAAGTTTAATTAAATAAATCAAAATCATAATTTAATATAAATAATTGATTAATTGGTATTTGAAGATCAAGTGTATCATCTAGCAATGTGTCATGGTTTTGAATATGTGTGACCTATTAGGTTCCTAATATGTTGGCCTAAATATAAATTATAATTCTAAATAAGTTTAATTAAATAAATCAAAATCATAATTTAATATAAATTGTATAATTGATTAATTTATATTTGAAGATCAAGTGTACCATCAGCAATGTATCACTAGCAATGTGTCATGGTTTTGAATATGTGTGACCTATTAGGTTCCTAATATGTTGGCCTAAATATAAATTATAATTCTAAATAAGTTTAATTAAATAAAAAAAATCATAATTTAATATAAATTGTATAATTGATTAATTATTATTTGAAGATCAAGTGTACCATCTATCAATGTATCATCTAGCAATGTGTCATGGTTTTCAATATATGTAACCTTTTAGGTTCCTAATATGTTGGCCTAAATATAAATTATAATTTTAATGAAATAAATCAAAATCATATTTTAATACAAATTGTATAATTGATTAATTGATATTTGAATATAAAGTGTGTCTTCTAGCAATGTGTCATGGTTTTGAATATGTGTGACCTATTAGGTTCCTAATTTGTTGGCCTAAATATAAATTCTAATTCTAAATACGTTTAATTAAATAAATCAAAATCATAATTTAATATAAATTGTATAATTGATTAATTGATATTTGAAGATCAAGTGTGTCTTCTAGCAATGTGTCATGATTTTGAATATGTGTGACCTATGAGGTTCATAATATGTTGGCTTAAATATAAATTATAATTCTAAGTAAGTTTACTTAAATAAATCAAAATCATAATTTAATATAAATTGTATAATTGATTAATTGATATTTGAATATCAAGTGTACCATCTAGCAATGTGTCATCTAGCAATGTGTCATGGTTTTGAATATGTGTGACCTATTAGGTTCCTAATTTGTTGGCCTAAATATAAATTATAATTCTAAGTAAGTTTAATTAAATAAATCAAAATCATAATTTAATAGAAATTGTTTAATTGATTAATTGATATTTGAAGATCAAGTGTGTCTTCTAGCAATGTGTCATGCTTTTGAATTTGTGTGACCTATTAGGTTCCTAATATATCGGCCTAAATATAAATTATAATTCTAAATAAGTTAAATTAAATAAATTAAAATCATAATATAATATAAAATTATATAATTGATTAATTTATATTTGAAATTCAATTGTACCATCTAGCAATGTATGATCTAGCAATGTATCATGGTTTTGAATATGTGTGACCTTGTAGGTTTTTAATATGTTGGCGTAAATATAAATTATAATTCTAAATAATTTTAATTAAATAAATCAAAATCATAATTTAATATAACTGGATTAATTGGTTAATTTATATTTGAAGATCAAGTGTATCAAGAAGCAATGTGTCAAGGTATTGAATATGTGTGACCTATGAGGTTCGTAATATGTTAGCCAAAATATAAACTATAATTCTAAATAAATATAATTAAATAACTCAAAATCATAATTTAATATAAATTGTATAATTGATTAATTTATATTTGAAGATCAAGTGTACCATCTAGCAATTGTCATGGTTTTGAATATGTGTGACCTATTAGGTGGCTAATATGTTGGCCTAATTATAAATTATAATTCTAAATAAGTTTAATTAAATAAATCAAAATCATAATTTAATAGAAATTGTATAATTGATTAATTGATATTTGAAGATCAAGTGTGTCTTCTAGCAATGTGTCATGCTTTTGAATTTGTGTGACCTATTAGCTTCCTAATATATCGGCCTAAATATAAATTATAATTATAAATAAGTTAAATTAAATAAATGAAAATCCTAATATAATATAAAATTGTATAATTGATTAATTTAAATTTGAAATTCAATTGTACCATCTAGCAATGTATCATGGTTTTGAATATGTGTGACCTTGTAGGTTTTTAATATGTTGGTGTAAATATAAATTATAATTCTAAATAATTTTAATTAAATAAATCAAAATCATAATTTAATATAACTGAATTAATTGGTTAATTTATATTTGAAGATCAAGTGTATCAAGAAGCAATGTGTCAAGGTATTGAATATGTGTGAACTATGAGGTTCGTAATATGTTAGCCAAAATATAAACTATAATTCTAAATAAATATAATTAAATAACTCAAAATCAGAATTTAATAGAAATTGTATAATTGTTTAATTTATATTTGAAGATCAAGTGTACCATCTAGCAATGTGTCATGGTTTTGAATATGTGTGACCTATTAGGTTCCTAATATGTTGGCCTAAATATAAATTATAATTCTAAATAAGTTTAATGAAATAAATCAAAATCATATTTTAATACAAATTATATAATTGATTAATTGATATTTGAAGATCAAGTGTGTCTTCTAGCAATGTGTCATGATTTTGAATATATGTGACCTATGAGGTTCGTATTATGTTGGCCTAAATATAAATTATAATTCTAAGTAAGTTTAATTGAATAAATCAATATCATAATTTAATATAAATTGTATAATTGATTTATTTATATTTGAAGATCAAGTGTACCATCTAACAATGTATTATCTAGCATTATGTCATGGTTTTGAATATGTGTGACCTATGAGATTCGTAATATGTTAGCCTAAATATAAATTATAATTCTAAGCAAGTTTAATTGAATAAATCAATATCATAAATTAATATAAATTATATAATTGAGTAATTTATATTTGAAGATCAAGTGTACCATCTAGCAATGTATCATCTAGCATTATGTCATGCTTTTGACTATGAGTGACCTATTAGGCTCCTAATATGTTGGCCCAAATATAAATTATAATTCTGAATAACTTTAATTAAATAAAACAAAATCATAATTTAATATAAATTGTATAATTGATTAATTGTTATTTGAAGTTCAACTGTACCATCTAGCAATGTATCATCTAGCAATGTGTCATAGTTTTGAATATGTGTGACCTATTAGGTTATGTTGGCCTAAATATAAATTATAATTCTAAATAAGTTTAATGAAATAAATCGAAATCATATTTTAATACAAATTGTATAATTGATTAATTGATATTTGAAGATCAAGTGTGTCTACTAGCAATGTGTCATGGTTTTGAATATGTGTGACCTATTAAATTCCTAATATGTTGACCTATATGTAAATTATAATTCTAAATAAGTTTAATGAAATAAATCAAAATCATAATTTAATATAAATTGTATAATTGATTAATTGATATTTGAAGATCAAGTGTGTCTTCTAGCAATGTGTCATGCTTTTGAATTTGTGTGACCTATTAAATTCCTAATATGTTGGCCTAAATATAAATTATTATTCTAAATAGGTTTAATTGAATATATCTAAATAATAATTTAATATAAATTGTATAATTGATTAATTGATATTTGTAGATCAAGTGTGTCTTCTAGCAATGTGTCATGATTTCGAAAATGTGTGATCTATGAGGTTCGTAATATGTTGGCCTAAATATAAATTATAATTCTAAGCAAGTTTAATTGAATAAATCAATATCATAAATTAATATAAATTATATAATTGAGTAATTTATATTTGAAGATCAAGTGTACCATCTAGCAATGTATCATCTAGCATTATGTCATGCTTTTGAATATGAGTGACCTATTAGGCTCCTAATATGTTGGCCCAAATATAAATTATAATTCTGAATAACTTTAATTAAATAAAACAAAATCATAATTTAATATAAATTGTATAATTGATTAATTGTTATTTGAAGTTCAAGTGTACCATCTAGCAATGTATCATCTAGCAATGTGTCATAGTTTTGAATATGTGTGACCTATTAGGTTCCTATTATGTTGGCCTAAATATAAATTATAATTCTAAATAAGTTTAATGAAATAAATCAAAATCATATTTTAATACAAATTATATAATTGATTAATTGATATTTGAAGATCAAGTGTGTCTTCTAGCAATGTGTCATGGTTTTGAATATGTGTGACCTATTAAATTCATAATATGTTGGCCTAAATGTAAATTATAATTCTAAATAAGTTTAATGAAATAAATCAAAATCATAATTTAATACAAATTGTGTAACAACCCGATTTTATATATATATATATACCTAACACGCAAGGTGCCCGAAATCAGAAAGCCTGATTACCTCACATCATCGAAATACCATCCATACGATCAACATTTCATTAAAAGTGGATCTTACATAAACATGTAGTATTATGGTTGCATAATTAGAAATTCATATTAAAATATGCCTGCATAGACATGAGTTTGCATTCCTATCATAACTAATATCCATTACAAATTTATACAGAAGGGTTTAATAAAAGTTATGCGTTCAGTACATTGATTCATACGAAGTATATTGCGAATTAGTATGCATCTACGTGATTCCTTGCAACAGTAGGTTCCCATGTGTCGGGTTCCTAGACATCTGGTGGATATGACGTCCCTGCAGTAGTATTAAACATTTAAGAGAATGTAATTACTTAATGATAATAATAATGACGAAAGACTAAATGGTCTGGCAGTTAAATGAGGCATCAACATTTATAATCACTTCATATATTTGGTACAAATAACTAGTAATGCAATATATATACACCAACTATTGTAATTAATTAAAATCTTAAACCCGGCTATCCTCATAAGGCATTATTTGCTAAGGTTAACCGTTCATTTACTCCGGTCATCCTTTCCGGATACCATTAGCCGAAGCTAATCATTCTTTTGTCCCGGCCATCCATTTGGATGCCATTCGCCGAAGCTAATCATTCAATTATTCCGGCCATCCATTCGGATACCATTAGCCGAAGCTAATCAATCGTTCGTCCCGGCCATCCATTCGGATGCCATTAGCCAAAGCTAATCAATCTTTCATCCCGGCCATCCATTCGGATGCCATTAGCCGAAGCTAATCATTCAATTATTCCGGCCATCCATTCGGATGCCATTAGCCGAAGCTAATCAATCGTTCGTCCCGGCCATCCATTCGGATGCCATTAGCCGAAGCTAATCAATCGTTCATCCCGGCCATCCATTCGGATGCCATTAGCCGAAGCTAATCGTTCAATTATTCCGGCCATCCATTCGGATGCCATTAGCCGAAGCTAATCAATCTTTTGTCGACCTTTAAACATCCAACAAACTAATATAGATTCTAACACAATAAGGTAATATTCATGTTAAAGTATTTTCTTTTTCAACATATGAAAAAGGAAGGTGCAAGTCACTTACCTGCTCCACCCGTGAGTCGTTCCTGTCTCGACGACGGTCCAATCCCAACCGCACCACCAGGCACCGGCGCCAATCCATAGCGGACTTCTCCCATAAACTACCATTCAATTGAAGACGAGAACCAATCGGCTTACGAGGGCTAGGGTTGAGAGTGCACCGAGTGTTAGTGTCAGTAACTCTTATCTTGTCGGCCCAAGTTCCTTAAACTGGAGAGCTACTGTTAAGCATCAATATCTCCTTGCTGAAGTGTACCATTCTCATCTCCACCGTTCAGCACATGAATAACACTCATACGCACCACATACCCAAATTTCAGATTGATCCAACGGTGCAATGAAGGCAAACTAGCTGGCAGCTCTGACTGGCCGAAGGAACAGATTTAGCTATATAGTTCAAAAGATTACACGTCTCCACCAGAGCAATACCAGGCAAAAGTTCAGAGAAATCCAACGGTGGACGGAGGAGGAACTATCTGGCGACTCTGACGAGTTTGAGGGGATTTTCCATAAATCTTCAGATGACTGGATTTCTCAAACGGCTTCAGATAATAACGATCCCTCCGGTCAGATTTTAGACAATGGTTAGGTGCATAACATACTCAAATTCCAGCCCGATACAACGGTGGCCGGAGGAGATATTGTTCTCGGAGTACCACCCCTTTCTTTCCTTTTTCTCTCCAACCTCTCTCTAACTTATCCCCCCCCCCCCCCCCAAGTGCACAAATGAGCCCCCCATTTCCTTTTAAATGTATCTTTTTACCCCACCTCTTCTCTTCTTAAATTAAATCATAATCTTTTTTATTTATTTCAATTTCACCCCTCTCAACTTATTTTACTCATCTTTTAAAATATATATATTCTCTTGGGTGTTTACAAATTGTATAATTGATTAATTGATATTTGAAGATCAAGTGTGTCTTCTAGCAATGTGTCATGGTTTTGAATATGTGTGACCTATTAAATTCCTAATATGCTGGCCTAAATATAAATTATAATTCTAAATAAGTTTAATTGAATAAATCAAAATAATAATTTAATATAAATTGTATAATTGATTAATTGATATTTGAAGATCAAGTGTGTCTTCTAGCAATGTGTCATGATTTTGAATATGTGTGATCTATCAGGTTCGTAATATGTTGGCCTAAATATAAATTATAATTCTAAGTAAGTTTACTTAAATAAATCAAAATCATAATTTAATATAAATTATATAATTGATTAATTTATATTTGAAGTTCAAGTGTACCATCTAGCAATGTATCATCTAGCAATGTGTCATGGTTTTGAATATGTGTGACCTATTAGGTTCCTAATATGTTGGCCTAAATATAAATTATAATTCTAAGTAAGTTTAATTAAATAAATCAAAATCATAATTTAATAGAAATTGTATAATTGATTAATTGATATTTGAAGATCAAGTGCATCTAGCAATGTATCGTGTAGCAATGTGTCATGGTTTTGAATATGTGTGACCTATTAGGTTCCTAATATGTTGGCCTAAATATAAATTATAATTCTAAATAAGTTTAATGAAATAAATCAAAATCATAATTTAATAGAAATTGTATAATTGATTAATTGATATTTGAAGATCAAGTGTGTCTTCTAGCAATGTGTCATGGTTTTGAATATGTGTGACCTATTAGGTTCCTAATATGTTGGCCTAAATATAAATTATAATTCTAAATAAGTTTAATGAAATAAATCAAAATCATAATTTAATACAAATTGTATAATTGATTAATTGATATTTGAAGATCAAGTGTGTCTTCTAGCAATGTGTCATGGTTTTGAATATGTGTGACCTATTAGGTTCCTAATATGTTGGCCTAAATATAAATTATAATTCTAAATAAGTTTAATTAAATAAATCAAAATCATAATTTAATATAAATTGTATAATTGATTAATTGATATTTGAAGATCAAGTGTGTCTTCTAGCAATGTGTCATGGTTTTGAATATGTGTGACCTATTAGGTTCGTAATATGTTGGCCTAAATATAAATTATAATTCTAAATAAGTTTAATTAAATAAAACAAAATCATAATTTAATATAAATTGTGTAATTTATTAATTTATATTTGAAAATCAAGTGTAGCATCTAGCAATGTATCATATGTGTGACCTATTAGGTTCCTAATATGTTGGCCTAAATATAAATTATAATTCTAAATAAGTTTAATGAAACAAATCAAAATCATATTTTAATACAAATTGTATAATTGATTAATTGATATTTGAAGATCAAGTGTGTCTTCTAGCAATGTGTCATGGTTTTGAATATGTGTGACCTATTAGGTTCCTAATATGTTGGCCTAAATATAAATTATAATTCTAAATAAGTTTAATTAAATAAATCAAAATCATAATTTAATAGAAATTGTATAATTGATTAATTTATATTTGAAGATCAAGTGTGTCTTCTAGCAATGTGTCATGGTTTTGAATATGTGTGACCTATTAAATTCCTAATATGTTGGCCTAAATATAAATTATAATTCAAAATAAGTTTAATGAAATAAATCAAAATCATAATTTAATACAAATTGTATAATTGATTAATTGATATTTGAAGATCAAGTGTGTCTTCTAGCAATGTGTCATGGTTTTGAATATGTGTGACCTATTAGGTTCCTAATATGTTGGCGTAAATATAAATTATAATTCTAAATAAGTTTAATTAAATAAATCAAAACATAATTTAATAGAAATTGTATAATTGATTAATTGATATTTGAAGATCAAGTGTCTCTTCTAGCAATGTGCCATGGTTTTGAATATGTGTGACCTATTAGGTTCCTAATATGTTGGCCTAAATATAAATTATAATTCTAAATAAGTTTAATTGAATAAATCAATATCATAATTTAATAGAAATTATATAATTGATGAATTGATATTTGAAGATCAAGTGTACCATCTAGCAATGTATCATGTAGCAATGTGTCATGGTTTTGAATATGTGTGACCTATTAGGTTCCTAATATGTTTGCCTAAATATAAATTATAATTCTAAATAATTTTAATTAAATAAATCAAAATCATAATTTAATAGAAATTGTATAATTGATTAATTGATATTTGAAGATCAAGTGGCTCTTCTAGCAATGTGGCATGGTTTTGAATATGTGTGACCTATTAGGTTCCTAATATGTTGGCGTAAATATAAATTATAATTCTAAATAAGTTTAATTAAATAAATCAAAAAATTATTTAATAGAAATTGTATAATTGATTAATTGATATTTGAAGATCAAGTGTCTCTTCTAGCAATGTGACATGGTTTTGAATATGTGTGACGTATTAGGTTCCTAATATGTTGGCCTAAATATAAATTATAATTCTAAATAAGTTTAATTGAATAAATCAATATCATAATTTAATATAAATTGTATAATTGATTAATTGATATTTGAAGATCAAGTGTGTCTTCTTGCAATGTGTCATGGTTTTGACTATGTGTGACCAATTAGGTTCCTAATATGTTGGCATAAATATAAATTATAATTCTAAATAAGTTTTATTAAATAAATCAAAATCATAATTTAATATAAATTGTATAATTGATTAATTTATATTTGATGATCAAGTGTACCATCTAGCAATGTATCTTCTAGCAATGTGTCATGGTTTTGAATATGTGTGACCTATTAGGTTCCTAATATGTTAGCCTAAATATAAATTATAATTCTAAATAAGTTTAATTGAATAAATCAATATCATAATTTAATAGAAATTGTATAATTGATTTATTGATAGTTGAAGATCAAGTGTACCATCTAGCAATGTGTCACGGTTTTGAATATGTGTGACCTATTAGGTTCCTAATATGTTGGCCTGAATATAAATTATAATTCTAAATAAGTTTAATTAAATAAATCAAATATCATAATTTAATATAACTAGATTAATTGGTTAATTTATATTTGAAGATCAAGTGTATCATCTAGTAATGTGTCATGGTATTGAATATGTGTGACCTATGAGGTTCGTCATATGTTGGCCTAAATATAAACTATAATTCTAAATAAATTTAATTAAATAACTCAAAATCATAATTTAAAATAAATTGTATAATTGATTAATTTATACTTGAAGATCAAGTGTACAATCTAGAAATTGTCATGGTTTTGAATATATGTGACCTATTAGGTTACTAATATGTTGGGCTAAATATAAATTATAATTCTAAATAAGTTTAATTGAATAAATCAATATCATAATTTAATATAAATTCTATAATTGATTAATTTATATTTGAAGATCAAGTGTACCATCTAGTAATGTATCATGTAGCAATGTGTCATGGTTTTGAATATGTGTGACCTATTAGGTTCCTAATATGTTTGCCTAAATATAAATTATAATTCTAAATAATTTTAATTAAATAAATCAAAATCATAACTTAATATAAATTGTATAATTGATAAATTAATATTTAAAGATCAAGTGTGTGTTCTAGCAATGTGTCATGGTTTTGAATATGTGTGTCCTATTAGGTTCCTAATATGTTGGCCTAATTATAAATTATAATTCTAAATAAATTTAATTAAATAAATCAAAATCATAATTTAATAGAAATTGTATAATTGATTAATTGATATTTGAAGATCAAGTGTGTCTTCTAGCAATGTGTCATGGTTTTGAATATGTGTGACCTATTAGGTTCCTAATATGTTGGCGTAAATATAAATTATAATTCTAAATAAATTTAATTAAATAAATCAAAATTATAATTTAATAGAAATTATATAATTGATTAATTGATATTTGAAGATCAAGTGTCTCTTCTAGCAATGTGCCATGGTTTTGAATATGTGTGACCTATTAGGTTCCTAATATGTTGGCCTAAATATAAATTATAATTCTAAATAAGTTTAATTGAATAAATCAATATCATAATTTAATAGAAATTGTATAATTGATTAATTGATATTTGAAGATCAAGTGTACCATCTAGCAATGTATCATGTAGCAATGTGTCATGGTTTTGAATATGTGTGACCTATTAGGTTCCTAATATGTTTGCCTAAATATAAATTATAATTCTAAATAATTTTAATTAAATAAATCAAAATCATAATTTAATATAAATTGTATAATTGATAAATTGATATTTAAAGATCAAGTGTGTGTTCTAGCAATGTGTCATGGTTTTGAATATGTGTGCCCTATTAGGTTCCTAATATGTTGGCCTAATTATAAATTATAATTCTAAATAAATTTAATTAAATAAATCAAAATCATAATTTAATAGAAATTGTATAATTGATTAATTGATATTTTAAGATCAAGTGTGTCTTCTAGCAATGTTTCATTGTTTTGAATATCTGTGACCTATTAGGTTCCTAATATGTTGGTGTAAATATAAATTATAATTCTAAATAAATTTAATTAAATAAATCAAAATCATAATTTAATAGAAATTGTATAATTGATTAATTGATATTTGAAGATCAAGTGGCTCTTCTAGCAATGTGTCATGGTTTTGAATATGTGTGACCTATTAGGTTCCTAATATGTTGGCCTAAATATAAAATATAATTCTAAATAAGTTTAATTGAATAAATCAATATCATAATTTAATAGAAATTGTATAATTGATTAATTGATATTTGAAGATCAAGTGTACCATCTAGCAATGTGTTACGGTTTTGAATATGTGTGAACTATTAGGTTCCTAATATGTTTGCCTAAATATAAATTATAATTCTAAATAATTTTATTTGAATAAATCAAAATCATAATTTAATATAAATTGTATAATTGATTAATTGATAGTTGAAGATCAAGTGTACCATCTAGCAATGTGTCACGGTGTTGAATATGTGTGACCTATTAGGTTCCTAATATGTTAACCTAAATATAAATTATAATTCTAAATAAGTTTAATTAAATAAATCAAAATCATAATTTAATAGAAATTGTATAATTGATTAATTGATATTTGAAGATCAAGTGTACCATCTAGCAATGTGTCATGGTTTTGAATATGTGTGACCTATTAGGTTCCTAATATGTTGGCCTAAATATAAATTATAATTCTAAATAATTTTAATTAAATAAATCAAAATCATAATTTAATATAAATTGTATAATTGATTAATTTATATTTGAAGATCAAGTGTACCACCTAGCAATTGTCATGACTTTGAATATGTGTGACCTATTAGGTTCCTAAATGTTGGCCTAAATATAAATTATAATTCTAAATAAGTTTAATTGAATAAATCAATATCATAATTTAATATAAATTCTATAATTGATTAATTTATATTTGAAGATCAAGTGTACCATCTAGTAATGTATCATGTAGCAATTGTCATGACTTTGATTAAACTTATTTAGAATTATAATTTATATTTAGGCCCACATATTAGGAACCTAATAGGTCCCACATATTCAAAACCATGACACATTGCTAGATGCTACACTTGATCTAAAAATATCAATTAATCAATTATACAATATCTATTAAATTATGATTTTCATTTATTTAATTAAAATTATTTAGAATTATAATTTATATTTAGGCCAATATATTAGGAACCTAATAGGTCCCACATATTTAAAACGATGACACATTGTTACATGATACATTGCTAGATGGTACACTTGATCTTCAAATATAAATTAATCAATTATAAAATTTCTATTAAATTATGATTTTCATTTATTTAATTAAACTTACGTAGAATTATAACTTATATTTAGGCCAGCATATTAGGAACCTAATAGGTCACACATATTCAAAACCATGACACATTCTAGAAGGCACACTTGTTCTTCGAATATCAATTAATCAATTATACAATTTCTATTAAATTATGATTTTGATTTATTTAATTAAACTTATTTTGAGTTATAATTTATATTTATTCCAACATATTATGAACCAATAGGTCAGACATATTCAAAACCATGACACATTTTTAGATGATACACTTGATCTTCAAATATAAATTAATCAATTATACAATTTATATTAAATTATGATTAAACTTATTTAGAATTATAATTTATATTTAGGCCAACATATTAGCAACCTAATAGGTTCCACATATTCAAAACCATGACACATTGCTAGATGGTACACTTGATCTAAAAATATCAATTAATCAATTATACAATATCTATTAAATTATGATTTTCATTTATTTAATTAAAATTACTTATAATTATAATTTATATTTAGGCCAACATATTACGAACCTAATAGGTCCCACATATTCAAAACCATGACATATTGCTACATGATACATTGCTAGATGGTACACTTGATCTTCAAATATTAATTAATCATTTATAAAATTTCTATTAAATTATGATTTTCATTTATTTAATTAAACTTATTTAGAATTATAATTTATATTTAGGCCAATATATTAGAAACCTAATAGGTCCCATATATTCAAAACCATGACACACTGCTACATTGATACACTTGATCTTCAAATATAAATTAATCAATTATACAATTTCTATTAAATTATGATTTTGATTTATTTATTAAACTTATTTATATTTATAATTTATATTTAGGCCAACATATTAGGAACCTAATAGGTCACACATATTCAAAACCATGACATATTCTAGAAGACACACTTGATCTTCAAATAACAATTAATCAATTATACAATTTATATTAAATTATGATTAAACTTATTTAGAATTATAATTTATATTTAGGCCAACATATTAGGAACCTAATAGGTCACATATATTGAAAACCATGACACATTCAAGAAGACACACTTGATCTTCAAATATCAATTACTGAATTACGCAATCTGTATTAAATTTTGATTTTGATTTATTTAATTAAACTTACTTAGAATTATAATTTATATTTTGGCCAACATATTAGCCACCTAATAGGTCACAAATATTCAAAACCATGACACATTGCTAGATAATACACTTGATCTTCAAATATAAATTAATCAATTATATAATTTCTATTAAATTATGATTTTGATTTATTTATTAAACTTATTTATAATTATAATTTATATTTAGGCCAACATATTAGGAACCTAATAGGTCACACATATTCAAAACTATGACACATTCTAGAAGACACACTTGATCTTCGAATATCAATTAAGCAATTATACAATTTCTATTAAATTAAGATTTTGATTTATTTAATTAAACTTATTTAGAATTATAATTTATATTTATACCAACATATTAGGAACCTAATAGGCACACATATTCAAAACCAAGACACATTGCTACATGATACATTGCTAGATGGTACACTTAATCTAAAAATATCAATTAATCAATTAGACAATATCTATTAAATTATGATTTTCATTTATTTAATTAAAATTACTTAGAATTATAATTTATATTTAGGCCAACATATTAGGAACCTAATAGGTCCCACATATTCAAAACCATGACACATTGCTACATGATACATTGGTAGATGGTACACTTGATCTTCAAATATAAATTAATCAATTATAAATTTTCTATTAAATTATGATTTTCATTTATTTAATTAAACTTACTTAGAATTATAATTTATATTTAGGTCAACATATTAGGAACCTAATAGGTCCCACATATTATAAACCATGACACATTGCTACATGATACACTTGATCTTCAAATATAAATTAATCAATTATACAATTTCTATTAAATTATTACTTTGATTTATTTAATTAAACTTATTTAGAGTTATAATTTATATATATTCCAACATATTAGGAACCAATAGGTCAGACATATTCAAAACCATGACACATTGCTATATGACACACTTGATCTTGAAATATCAATTAATAAATTATACACTTTCTATTAAATTATGATTTTGATTTATTTAATTAAACTTATTTAGAATTATAATTTATATTTAGGCCAACATATTAGGAACCTAATAGGTCACACATATTCAAAACCATGACACATTGCTAGAAGACACACTTGATCTTCAAATATCAATTAATCAATTATACAATTTATATTAAATTATGATTAAACTTATTTAGAATTATAATTTATATTTAGGCCAACATATTAGGAACCTAATAGGTCACATATATTGAAAACCATGACACATTCTAGAAGACACACTTGATCTTCAAATATCAATTAATCAATTATACAATCTCTATTAAATTATGATTTTGATTTATTTAATTAAACTTACTTAGAATTATAATTTATATTTTAGGCCAACATATTAGGCACCTAATAGGTCCCACATATTCAAAACCATGACACATTGCTACATGATACATTGCTAGATGGTACACTTGATCTTCAAATATCAATTAATCAATTCTACAATATCTATTAAATTATGATTTTCATTTATTTAATTAAAATTACTTAGAATTATAATTTATATTTAGGCCAACATATTAGGAACCTAATAGGTCACACATATTCAAAACCATGACACATTGCTACATGATACATTGCTAGATGGTACACTTGATCTTCAAATATCAATTAATCAATTATACAATCTCTATTAAATTATGATTTTGATTTATTTAATTAAACTTACTTAGAATTATAATTTATATTTTAGGCCAACATATTAGGAACCTAATAGGTCACACATATTCAAAACCATGACACATTGCTAGATGATACACTTGATCTTCAAATATAAATTAATCAATTATACAATTTCTATTAAATTATGATTTTGATTTATTTAATTAAACTTATTTAGAATTATAATTTATATTTAGGCCAACATATTAGGAACCTAATAGGTCACACATATTCAAAACCATGACACATTCTAGAAGACACACTTGATCTTCAAATATCAATTAATCAATTATACAATTTCTATTAAATTATGATTTTGATTTATTTAATTAAACTTATTTAGAATTATAATTTATATTTAGGCCAACATATTAGGAACCTAATAGGTCACACATATTCAAAACCATGACACATTGCTAGATGATACACTTGATCTTCAAATATAAATTAATCAATTATACAATTTCTATTAAATTATGATTTTGATTTATTTAATTAAACTTATTTAGAATTATAATTTATATTTAGGCCAACATATTAGGAACCTAATAGGTCACACATATTCAAAACCATGACACATTGCTAGATGATACACTTGATCTTCAAATATAAATTAATCAATTATACAATTTCTATTAAATTATGATTTTGATTTATTTAATTAAACTTATTTAGAATTATAATTTATATTTAGGCCAACATATTAGGAACCTAATAGGTCA
The DNA here is from genome assembly GCA_029228605.1 of Salix koriyanagi. Lineage (NCBI taxonomy): Eukaryota > Viridiplantae > Streptophyta > Magnoliopsida > Malpighiales > Salicaceae > Salix > Salix koriyanagi. Next base: position 5,205,273 of record CM055337.1, on the reverse strand, counting down.
CACATATTCAAAACCATGACACATTGCTAGAAGACACACTTGATCTTCAAATATCAATTAATCAATTATACAATTTATATTAAATTATGATTTTGATTTATTTAATTAAACTTATTTAGAATTATAATTTATATTTAGGCCAACATATTAGGAACCTAATAGGTCACATATATTGAAAACCATGACACATTCTAGAAGACACACTTGATCTTCAAATATCAAATTAATCAATTATACAATTTCTATTAAATTATGATTTTGATTTATTTAATTAAACTTATTTAGAATTATAATTTATATTTAGGCCAACATATTAGGAACCTAATAGGTCACACATATTCAAAACCATGACACATTGCTACATGATACATTGCTAGATGGTACACATGATCTTCAAATATCAATTAATCAATTATAAAATTTCTATTAAATTATGATTTTCATTTATTTAATTAAACTTACTTTAGAATTATAATTTATATTTAGGCCAACATATTAGGAACCTAATAGGTCACACATATTCAAAACCATGACACATTCTAGAAGACACACTTGATCTTCAAATATCAATTAATCAATTATACAATTTCTATTAAATTATGATTTTGATTTATTTAATTAAACTTATTTAGAATTATAATTTATATTTAGGCCAACATATTAGGAACCTAATAGGTCACACATATTCAAAACCATGACACATTGCTAGAAGACACACTTGATCTTCAAATATCAATTAATCAATTATACAATTTCTATTAAATTATGATTTTGATTTATTTAATTAAACTTACTTAGAATTATAATTTATATTTAGGCCAACATATTAGGAACCTAATAGGTCACACATATTCAAAACCATGACACATTGCTAGATGATACACTTGATCTTCAAATATAAATTAATCAATTATACAATTTCTATTAAATTATGATTTTGATTTATTTAATTAAACTTATTTAGAATTATAATTTATATTTAGGCCAACATATTAGGAACCTAATAGGTCACACATATTCAAAACCATGACACATTGCTACATGATACATTACTAGATGGTACACTTGATCTTCAAATATCAATTAATCAATTATAAAATTTCTATTAAATTATGATTTTCATTTATTTAATTAAACTTACTTAGAATTATAATTTATATTTAGGCCAACATATTAGGAACCTAATAGGTCTCACATATTCAAAACCATGACACATTGCTAGATGATACACTTGATCTTCAAATATAAATTAATCAATTATACAATTTCTATTAAATTATGATTTTGATTTATTTAATTAAACTTATTTAGAATTATAATTTATATTTAGGCCAACATATTAGGAACCTAATAGGTCACACATATTCAAAACCATGACACATTGCTACATGATACATTCCTAGATGGTACACATGATCTTCAAATATCAATTAATCAATTATAAAATTTCTATTAAATTATGATTTTCATTTATTTAATTAAACTTAGTTAGAATTATAATTATTATTTAGGCCAACACATTAGGAACCTAATAGGTCCCACATATTCAAAACCATGACACATTGCTAGATGATACACTTGAACTTCTAATATAAATTAATCAATTATACAATTTCTATTAAATTATGATTTTGATTTATTTAATTAAACTTATTTAGATTTATAATTTATATTTAGGCCAACATATTAGGAACCTAATAGGTCACACATATTCAAAACCATGACACATTGCTACATGATACATTGCTAGATGGTACACATGATCTTCAAATATCAATTAATCAATTATAAAATTTCTATTAAATTATGATTTTCATTTCGGTAATTAAACTTACTTAGAATTATAATTTATATTTAGGCCAACATATTAGGAACCTAATAGGTCACACATATTCAAAACCATGACATATTGCTAGAAGATACATGATCTTCAAATATCAATTAATCAATTATTTATATTAAATTATGATTTTGATTTATTTAATTAAACTTATTTAGAATTATAATTTATATTTAGGCCAACATATTAGGAACCTAATACATCACACATATTGAAAACCATGACACATTCTAGAAGACACACTTGATCTTCAAATATCAATTAATCAATTATAAAATTTCTATTAAATTATAATTTTAATTTATTTAATTAAATTTATTTAGAATTATAATTTATATTTAGGCCAACATATTATGAACCTAATTGGTCACATATATTGAAAACCATGACACATTCTAGAAGACACACTTGATCTTCAAATATCAATTAATCAATTATACAATTTCTATTAAATTATGATTTTGATATATTTAATTAAACTTATTTAGAGTTATAATTTATATTTATTCCAACTTATTAGGAACCCATAGGGCAGACATATTCAAAACCATGACACATTGCTAGAAAACACACTAGATCTTCAAATATCAATTAATCAATGATACAATTTATATTAAATTATGATTTTGATTTATTTAATTAAACTTATTTTGAATTATAATTAATATTTAGGCCAACATATTAGGAACCTAATAGGTCACACATATTCAAAACCATGACACATTGCTACATGATACATGGCTAGATGGTATACATTATCTTGAAATATCAATTAATCAATTATAAAATTTCTATTAAATTATGATTTTCATTTATTTAATTAAACTTACATAGAATTATAATTTTATATTTAGGCCAACATATTGGGAACCTAATAGGTCACACTTATTCAAAACCATGACACATTCTAGAAGACACACTTGATCTTCGAATATCAATTAATCAATTATACAATTTCTAGTAAATTATGATTTTGATTTATTTAATTAAAACTTATTTAGAATTATAATTTATATTTAGGCCAACATATTAGGAACCTAATTGGTCACACATATTCAAAATCATGACACATCTAGAAGACACACTTGATCTTCAAATATAAATTAATCAATTATACAATCTGTATTAAATTATGATTTTGATTTATATAATTAAACTTACTTAGAATTATAATTTATATTTAGGCCAACATATTAGGAACCTAATAGGTCTCACATATTCAAAACCATGACACAATGCTAGATGATACACTTGAACTTCAAATATAAATTAATCAATTATATAATTTCTATTAAATTATTATTTTGATTTATTTAATTAAACTTATTTAGAATTATAATTTATATTTAGGCCAACATATTAGGAACCTAATAGGTCACACATATTCAAAACCATGACACATTGCTACATGATACATTCCTAGATGGTACACATGATCTTCAAATATCAATTAATCAATTATAAAATTTCTATTAAATTATGATTTTCATTTATTTAATTAAACTTAGTTAGAATTATAATTATTATTTAGGCCAACACATTAGGAACCTAATAGGTCCCACATATTCAAAACCATGACACATTGCTAGATGATACACTTGAACTTCAAATATAAATTAATCAATTATACAATTTCTATTAAATTATGATTTTGATTTATTTAATTAAACTTATTTAGAATTATAATTTATATTTAGGCCAACATATTAGGAACCTAATAGGTCACACATATTCAAAACCATGACACATTGCTACATGATACATTGCTAGATGGTACACATGATCTTCAAATATCAATTAATCAATTATAAAATTTCTATTAAATTATGATTTTCATTTATTTAATTAAACTTACTTAGAATTATAATTTATATTTAGGCCAACATATTAGGAACCTAATAGGTCACACATATTCAAAACCATGACATATTGCTAGAAGACACACTTGATCTTCAAATATCAATTAATCAATTATTTATATTAAATTATGATTTTGATTTATTTAATTAAACTTATTTAGAATTATAATTTATATTTAGGCCAACATATTAGGAACCTAATAGGTCACACATATTGAAAACCATGACACATTCTAGAAGACACACTTGATCTTCAAATATCAATTAATCAATTATAAAATTTCTATTAAATTATGATTTTGATTTATTTAATTAAACTTATTTAGAATTATAATTTATATTTAGGCCAACATATTAGGAACCTAATAGGTCACATATATTGAAAACCATGACACATTCTAGAAGACACACTTGATCTTCAAATATCAATTAATCAATTATACAATTTCTATTAAATTATGATTTTGATATATTTAATTAAACTTATTTAGAGTTATAATTTATATTTATTCCAACTTATTAGGAATCCATAGGGCAGACATATTCAAAACCATGACACATTGCTAGAAGACACACTAGATCTTCAAATATCAATTAATCAATTATACAATTTATATTAAATTATGATTTTTATTTATTTAATTAAACTTATTTAGAATTATAATTAATATTTAGGCCAACATATTAGGAACCTAATAGGTCCCACATGTCATCACCCAATTTTTGGGTGACTCCCCAAAATATACCAAAAAATAACAAAAATTAAATAAAAGAGGTCGGCGTTGTTAGAAAAATCAATGTGCAAATTTTGGTTGTTTTCAAGAGTCCAATTGTATCTCTTTTGTCCCCAAAAATAGAGAAAAATACAGATTTAAGGCAAAAATAATTTATTATTTGGATAAATCTGTGTAAAAATTAAGTCAAGATTTATAATTATATTTTTATGGGCCAATTTGATTTAATCGTCGGCCAATTTAAAAGTATAATTATGTTTGGGAATTAATTTAGGGTCCAATTAAAGGATTTAATTAAGTACAAGGACTTAATTATACTTTAAGTTGGTTAAATTAATTTTATTAAGGGCTTAATCAGTGAAAAATCAAGTTCTTGAATTTAATTCGGGTTCAATTGAGAAGTTGGGAATTTTCGGAGGCTGAATTGGATTTTTTCCAAGCCATTTGTGTGAAACAGGGGTCTAATTGGAAACAATTGAGAGTTTAATGGTCAATTGAGGGTCAAATAGCATAAATTGGAAGCCAAGGACCAAAATAAAAAAGCACGCAACTTTAAGGCTAACATTGAATTTTTCACCAGGGTATAATTGCACAAAATCATAAATTTAAAACCAATTAGGGGTGCGATTGAACTAATTAAAAATTGAGGGACCAAATTGATTTTTTCATCTCCTCCCAAATCATTACCCGTGACTGCACTGTTCAGTCACCTGAGCAGTGCAGACACCACCTGCGCACGCTACCTGCGTGCATGCGTCGCCTGAGCAGAGCCCCGTTATTGGGCAATGCAGGCGGTGCCCCTCGGCTACACGCCATGGGTAGCCGAAGGGGCTGCTTCTCCTGCTATAAATACTGCAGGTAGGGACGAGCAAAAGGGGGAGCAAAAAAGGAATGGAGTTTTGAAGCAAAAGAAAAAGGTGAAGTGAAAAAACTGAGAGCAACAGCAAGAAAGAAGAAAAAAACACAAAAAAAACAGTTCCCGATAGCACTTTCTCTCTCCCCGATCATGTCTTTCTCTCTCTAAAAACAGCAACTCCAGCCACCGTTTCTGACCACCGTGCACCACCCCTTCATCACCAGAAACTCTCCCCTCCACGCCAGACGATCACCCGTGGTCTCAGGTGAAGGCAGCAGCGGCGGTACCCGGTGCAGCATCAACAGGCCGAGACTTCAAGAGCTCCCTCCGGCCACCACAGACCACCGTTGACGGCGAAACAACCACCAGAACAACCATCTCGACCTCAGCTATCTGACCATACTCTCAGGTGAGCCTTTCGCCACAATTTTATTTTTACTGTTCATTCACCTTCAACCTCGCGCCCTTGCATGCAGTGGGACGTGATCGTCCCACTGTTCATGCAGGGCCGGGTTTAGGTGGTTTGGGTCGGGCTTTGGTCGGGCTTTTGTGCCCGGCCCAAACACATGATGGGCCGTCATTTCGGCCCAGGATAGCCTGTTTGGGCTTCCAGCCCACGATGACTGGAAGCCCAGCCCCATAGCATGTTTGGGCTTCCAGCCCACGATGGCTGGAAGCCCAGCCCCTTAGTCTGTTTGGGCTTCCAGCCCATGATGGCTGGAAGCCCAGTCCTCAGCCCGTTTGGGCTCCCAGCCCACGTTGGCTGGGAGCCCAGCCCACTCAGGGTGGGCTGTCAGCCCACTGTGGCTGACAGCCCAGCCCAAAAAAAAATGAAAAATAAAAAAATAAAAAATTTGAAAAATACAAATTGACAAAAAAAAGGTATTTTTATTTCTTACTACTATTATTATTACAAAAAAATTTAAAAATATAAAAAAAATGTATTTGTTTTTTGTGCATACGGCTGAATTCCAAGATTTGTTTCCAAAAAATTATTTTTGCATCTTCCTCATGTTTTAAAACAAAATTAGATATCGTAACCGGTTTATGATTATCCGTTGGAATTTGGCCAAAATATCAAAAATAATTTTAAATATTTTTGTTTTTATCTATTAGGGTGTAAATTTACATTGTAAAGTACATCCATGGATAAAAAAGGAAAGGGTTTTTAAACTATGGTGTAAATTTATATTGTAAAATACATCCGTAGATAAAAAAGAATTTTTACTACGGTGTAAATTTACATTGTAAAGTACATCTGTAGATAAAAAAAAAGAGTTTGTAACAGCGGTGTAAAATTACATTGTAAAGTACACCAAAAAAAAAATGGTTTTTGAAAATGCAGTGCAAAATTTTAACTTGGAAAAACAATCAAACAACAATGAAGTTTACCTTAGGTAGGGTGCACTGGAGGTGATGCGTCTTCCCCTTGCACAACAAGTCCCCTTACCTAGACTCTCGCAGACCAATAGGTTCCTAGTAACCTTAATACTAGGTGGCGACTCCTAATATTTATAGTCGTAAAATTTTACGACTATAAAACACCCCATTTTCACCGCGCGCCGTTGTCTCTCCAGAGTGAGATGGCGTGGCGCGAAGCGCGTAAAAAATCGCCGTCACGACACCACATATTCAAAACCATGACACATTGCTAGATGATACACTTGATCTTCAAATATAAATTAACCAATTATACAATTTCTATTACATTATGATTTTGATATATTTAATTAAACTTATTTAGAGTTATAATTTATATTTATTCCAACTTATTAGGAACCCATAGGGCAGACATATTCAAAACCATGACACATTGCTAGAAGACACACTTGATCTTCAAATATCAATTAATCAATTATACAATTTATATTAAATTATGATTAAACTTATTTAGAATTATAATTTATATTTAGGCCAACATATTAGGAACCTAATAGGTCACATATATTGAAAACCATGACACATTCTAGAAGACACACTTGATCTTCAAATATCAATTAATCAATTATACAATTTCTATTAAATTATGATTTTGATTTATTTAATTAAACTTATTTAGAATTATAATTTATATTTAGCCCAACATATTAGGCACCTAATAGGTCACACATATTCAAAACCATGAAACATTACTAGAAGAC